>LNGL01000032.1:1030206-1067149 GCA_001510565.1 Knoxdaviesia proteae
GGGGGGGCAGATAAGAAGAGGAAAAAGAGAAGAACGGACGAGATGACAGAGGGTGCGCATAAGAATAACACTTCACGATATAGATCACAGAACGAAAGAAACCTCACAAAGCAACATCCAGCCGACCAGACCAGATTGACAAAAGCAGATGCAACGCTTCCCCAGACCAGATATATATACGAGAGAAGGTCAAGAAAGCTCTCACGCCACCACGGCCAGTTGCAAAGCCAAAGCCCACGCCCAAAAGTCACAGTAGCATCTAGCTAGTTTTACGCCGACCAGGCCCCCGCCGCTGTGTTGGAGCTCCGGATTATGCTATCGCCGAGACAAGGTTCCGACGAAGAGAGAAAAGATGCAGTGCAACGGCAAGGGGTGTAGCGTCGGAGTGTGGGTGGGCTGTTGTAGATTGCCTGCAAGGAGGATGTATGTCTGCATGGGATGGATCACGGAACCTCGCCCGGATATCAGCGGGAACTGGACGAGGCCTTCGGGTCTATAAGCGAGCGGAGAGAGTCCAAGTGCACGTAAGCCGAGCCATGCTGCTATCGAGCATCGCAGCCGATCGCGTAGCAAACAAGAGTTACGTACCTAGAGGCCAGAGACTGAGAGAGGGAGATAGTGGCCAACCCAGGCACAATCCGAGGTGGGGGAAACCCCGGCGCAACGAAACCCACCTCAAGAGGGTAAGACGGAAAAGCCTATCAAAACGAATCTGAGCATACCAGCGGCGGCACTGGGACCCCCCTTTTGCCCCTTTGGCCCCTCCAAAAAAATTATGCTATCGATCGCCACCAGTGGCCGTATTCGTCCAGGATGGCCCATCTTTGTTTGTGTGGGCAAAAGCGCCAGCGCCGCCAAGCGGACGATGTGGGATTCGGATGGACGACGAATGTGTTTCGCGCCGCTGATATAGTGTGGTGGTTACTCCGCGTATGCCTGATATCGGGAGCACCATTGGCGGGACTCTTAATGGACTTTGGAAACGCTTTCGTACGGGGAATGGAGAGAAGAGAGAGAGAGAGAGAGAGAGAGAGAGAGAGAGAATGGAACATCAGGAAGTGGGGGGCCAACATATTGAGCGGGCCCTTTTACGTGCTTGCTATCTTATCAGATCGTTTCGTTATCGCTATCAGATACGGTCATTGGCCAATCAGCGTGCAGTGGGAGCCCTAGTGCGCTAGCAACTAGGGTTAGCAGCCTACAGTGCACACTGTGTTTCGTCACGGTACGCTGCATGTCTGCAGACTTATGGTCGGGATTGGATATCGTCACCAAGCTTCAGCCTTGGGCAACTGTGTGGTGTTTTCTCCAATTTCATCCCACCACCGAAGCACCAACGACGACATCTCAACATCAGCATTCGGCGTCACAGTAGCCAGTACAGTTACTTACTTCTGTGGCCTTATTCCCCTATCTTCCATCAGTCTTCCTCACTTTATCTCCCCCTCATCTGCTCCCGCCTCCGCATCTCCCCCGTCTGCACATCCCGCCTCGGCAGACATCGCACCGGCCAACGACAACTCGTCCCGAGAGTAGCCTCGCGCACCCCACGATCCCCTCCTCCTCCCGTCTTGATCTGCAAATACACACACACACACACACACACACCATGGCTGAACGCTCGCTCCAGCAGGTCCTGACCCGGCTCAAGTCCTCGGGCTCCAGCCTGAGCTTCGCCGAGGCCTCGGCGCTGCTCTCGCGCGCCAAGCTGTTCCTGCTGCAGCTCAACGCGCTGGCGCCGACGCCCGACACGCCGGCCAGCGTGCTGGCGCTCGCGCGCGACACGTACGAGCAGGGCGCGCTCGCCTCCATCCGCGCCCGCAACCCCGACGCCTTCACGCGCTACGTCGAGCAGCTGCAGCCGTACTACGAGCTGCCGGCGGCCGTGCTCGCCCCCGTGCGCGCCGACCGCAACCGCGTCACCGGCCTGTACCTGCTGCTGCTGCTCACCCAGGGCAAGTACGCCGACTTCCACTCCGAGCTCGAGGCCCTGGGCAACCGTGACGGCGGCGGCGGCGGCGTCGACGAGGTCGAGAACGACCGCTTCTTGGCCTACCCTATCCTGCTGGAGCGGTGGCTGATGGAGGGCAGCTATGACCGTGTGTGGAAGGCCTTGAAGAGCCAGGATGTGCCGTGTGAGGAGTACGGCGTGTTTTCGGAGGTGAGTTTCGAGTCGCCTCTTTTCCTCTGTGTGTCTGGTGTAGCTATGGTGCAACCCCCCTACTAATCACACCCTCCCTCTCTCTTCCGACAGATCCTCACCAGCCAGATCCGCTCCGAAATCGCCAGCTGCAGCGAACGCGCATACCCCAGCCTGCCCATCAACTCCGCCAAATCGCTGCTCTTCCTCGACTCCGAGGGCTCCGTCGTCGACTTCGCCCGCTACCGCGGCTGGTCCATCCGCGACGGCCGCATCTACTTCCCCGCGCCCGCCGCCGCCGCCGCCGATGACGACGACGACGAGGACGACGACGACGAAGATGAGGACGACGACGAGGACGATGAAGATACCGCCAAGGCCGGCGCTGGTGCGTCCGGCCGGGCGGTCCGCGGCGCGCCGGAGGCCAGTCGCGCCGTCATTGAGAATGCGCTCGGCTATGCGCGGGAGTTGGAGACTATTGTATGAGCGGGCCTGCGTTTTGTTTGTACATGCTGTGGTATCTGCAGCTTCTACCAAAACCAAAGAACTCAGGGTAGCTTATATCCTTCTCGTCGTCGAACATCCGAATAGACCATATCAACCAAGCTTGTTCTTGCACGTGTCAGTGCCGCCAGTTTCCGTATATATCATGTTATTTGTAATTAGGCAGATCACCGATCCCAAGTCCGTTCCCCGCTTCCTTTTTCGACCGTCAGCTTTTAGAGAACCAGAATCTAGACCGTGACAAGCGTTGATGTGTGGGTGCTTCAGGGTTATCAAGGCCGTTGACTCCACGCCGTCGTAGATACATCAACACCCAGGAGACAGCAACCGTTTTTGTTTTGTGATGAAGTGCACAAGAAGAGAGAAGAATAAACGCAGGACGAAAGAAGAGAGACACACAGAGACAGAAAAAACCATGAAGAAGCAACATTAAACACGAGCAAAAAAACAATCTACCAAAAGAAAAAGAGAAAGACACAAACGAGAAACGACTTCCCCCTCCCCCCATAGAGTTCAACCGGGACAAGTTGAAGCAAGCAACCACCCAAAGAAGCCGGCCCGGTCCCTCAGATCGCCGCAAACAGCTTCAGCCCGCTGCCGTGCTTGCCAATCTCGCACACCTCGCACACCCGGCACACCGAGCCCTTGTACTTGGCATGGTACTTGGACCCGTCAAACGCACACTGCTCGTACGCCGTGCCGCTGTAGATCGGCGTGTAGCTCGCCGCGCACACGTCGAACTCGGCAAACTGGTCAAACTCAATCTCCACCGCGTCGTTGGGGTTGCGCTCGCACTGCGCCTTGGTCTTGCGCGCCTGGACGGGGAGAAGCGGGTGTGTTAGTACACTCTGAAGTTACAGAAAGAGACGGCGAAATGAACCTGGGGGTATGGATGAGGGGGGTAGCTTACGTTCTCGACAATCTTGCCGCTGCCACCGTTCGCAATGATCCGGTTGGCAAAGCTCAGCGCCGAGTTGTAGTTCTTGCTGCGCACCGCCAGCTGCATCGCCGCGCCCAGCACCAGCTGGCGATGAGGCACCTCGATCTTGGGGATGGTAAAGTACGCCGACAGCTCCAGACTCCGCTTCAGCTTAGCCGCGTCCTTGGCCACCGCGTCCGGCGCGCCCAGCTGCCGCCGGCTCAGCTCAATGCCCATGGCCATGGCATACTCCGCCGCCGACGTGATCAGCTTGCGCGCCTCGGCAACCTCCGCGTCGCTGTTCACCGCGTTGATCAGGATCGTGTGCAGGATGCGCTTGAACACCACGATGCCCTCGTCCAGCTTGTTGGCCTTCATCGCGTCGTAGCCGCGCTGCAGGTCAAACGTCGCCAGGTTCTCCAGGTCGCGCGGCACAATCGGCAACACCTTGCGCGCGTCCGTCTCGTACACTGTGCGCCGCACGTAGTTGACCAGCTCGGGAAGTCCCGCCGATGCTGGCAGGTACGTCTTCGATGCCGAGAACACCTCCAAGAACCGCGGCTTGAGCGGCGCAAAGTTGACAGCGCCCACCTGGCGGTTCAGCAGCTGCATGGCCGACTCGAACGATCCACCGGCAACGTGGTCGACTGCAAGCGGCGAGTGGCGCGCCCACAGATCAGCCTCACTGCTGCCAGATCCGCCAACGTCAGCGTTGTCCACATTAACGAAGTCGCCCTCAATCTCCGGCACCGAGTCATCGCCCATGTCCCAGCCAGCCGCGTCATCGTCGTCATCGTCGGCAAGGCCGGCGGCAGCAGCACCGTCGCCCTCAGCATCGCCAAGCAAATCCTCATCACCATCGGCTCCAGCGGTGTCCTCGATAGTGAGACCCTCCATCTCGCCCATGAGAGCCTTCTCGAAGAACGATTGCGATGTGGCCTTGGTGGGCCAGTTAGCCTTGAATGTAGGCACCACCGGCTTGGGGGGTGTGAGTCCGGCGCCGACTGGTGCCAGGCTGAGCTCCTCCTCGGTAAGGCCAGTAGCCTCGAGAATGGCCTGGCACTCCTCATCGAGGCCGTTTGCCTTGGCAGTAATGTAGGCAAGGGGATCTACCAGTAACGTTAGTGTTCGTGAACTACCATCATGATAGTAACGCATATAAAGTCAGTACTCACACAAATCAATCTTCTTAAACATCTGGATGCGGTCCTCAACATCGCCCAAATACAAAGCGTTCTGGAACCGCGAGGTGAAGTCGCCGCGGTGCTCGGCAATCTTAGCCATGCGGGCAAGCTTAGACACGTCACCGGTGGCCAGGTACAAGAAAGACAGCTTGTCGAACTGCTTCAGCTTCTGGTAGCACATCTCGACAATCTGGTGGTTGCCGTGGGCCAGCGCCTCGGCCGACAGCCGTGACCAGACCTTGGGCTTGTCCAGCTCCTTGGCCATCTCCACCGCCACGTCAAGGTTGCCGCACTCAATCGCCAGCTCGAACCGCGTCGTGGTGTCCTGCACGAACTGCAGAGCAATCTCCGGGTAGCCCTTCTTCTGCAGGTAGGCAATGATCGACTGGCCGACCAGGCTGGACGTGCGAATGATGTTAAGCATCTCCTCGTAATCGCGCTTGACGAGCGCAAGCTTGAAGCGGTACTCGGTCGGGTCGATGTGCAGGATGCGCGGCTTAGCCATCCGGTCGAGGCAGTACACGTTGCGGCCCTGCACGCGCACCAGGTACACCGTCTGGTCCAGCGTGCGCACAATGCCGTTGTCACCGTTCAGCAGCGTGTACTTGATGTGGTTGAGGGTTGAGTACAGGAGCACGCCCGAGTCATCCCAGCAGGCGCTCTTGATGCGGATGGTCTCGTGCAGCGTGCTAAGCTGCTCGAGGGTCTTTGACACAATGGTGATGTTGTGCTTGCTCAACAGCGCGGCAATGCGGTTGTCGGAAGACCACACCACATATTTGACGCCGGCCACGGCCAGCTCAGCAATGCTCTTCTTCTGCTGGATGTCGTACAGGTGCACGGCGGTCGGCGTAAGGATCAGCAGGTTGCCGGTGCCACCAAAGTAGATGTCGGTGGTGCCGTGCGGGGGCTTGAACGAGCGGGTGACATTGTTGGCCAGATCGCGGATGTCGATGTTCTGCGTGGTAGTGTTAAGCACGGCGAATCGGTTCCGCGCCACGAAGATGGCCGAGTTGCCAGAGCCGCGCTTCGAGTCGGGGGACTCGGTGGCAGCGCTGGCGCCCTCGCGAGGAAGGGTGAGTAGCTCATAGGAGCCGTTCTCGGCCGGGGTGGTCAGAAGGATGGACCGCTCAGCAGGGTTGTACGATAGAGTGCGTGGTGACGTCCAGGCGTTGCCCAGCTTCTTCAGCACCAGCAGGGTGGGGCCCTCGACGTTCTTCTTGAAGTCGTAGCTCTTGACATGCTTGTCCTTGGTGATGTAGAAGAGCGTGTTCTGGTACATGGACGACGCCGGCCGCTCACGCTCGAGCTTGAACACCATCACACCGTTGTCGTGACCAGCAGCGAACAGGTTGATTTCGGGGTGGGCGGTGATGATCCAGATGCGGTCGTATTCCCGCTTGAATGACTGCACGGCCGTGCGCTTGTTCAGGTCCCATACCCGGATGGTCTTATCCTCACCAGCAGACACAATCAGGTCCTGGTGCGGGTGGAAGATGGCGGCCGAAACATTCTGGAAGTGGCCGCGGCAGGTATCCACCTCCCAAGCCTTGGTTTCGCTCATGCGCCACAGCTTGACAAGGCGGTCGTCTCCAGCCGAGACAATCAGCGGCATGGTAGGATGGAACGACACCCAGTTGACACCACGGTCGTGGCCCTCGAGCACGAACTTGACGACAGCATCGGTGTTGCCGAACATATCCTGCTGGTTCTGGTTGTTGCGGGCCATCTGGTCCTCGAAGGACAGTGATGACGTAGGGGCCGAATGCTTCTTGCGGAGACCCGAGATATCCCACACACGGATCGACTGATCGAGCGAGGCCGAGACGACGAGATCTTCCTTGGGGTGGAACTGGGCGCACATGACGTAGTGGTTGTGGCCAGTCATGGTGCAAACTGGGGGAGAAAACAGGTCAGTACATCAATACCATATAGCGGATACGACCCCAGATGAACACGTACTCAGAGAGCGATTCTGCCAGTTCCATATCCGCACGGTCTGGTCGTCGGAGCAGGACAGAATCCACGGCAGCTCATCGTGGAAGAAGACGGTGCGGATGTAGTCGAGATGGCCGTTGAGGGTGAAGAGACACCGCCGTGTCTGGTACGACCACACCTTGATTTTGTAGTCGTCACCACCGGACACGAACAGCGGCTGGGTCTTGTGGAAGGCTACTGTGCGGACGGGGCCGTCGTGTTCCTCGAAGCGGTCGATGAGGGTGCCCATGCGGTAATCCCAGAGCTGGATGGTCGACGAGTGAAGCGAGACGAGGATCCATGGTCTGTAGACAGGTGAGTTAGTATGCCAGGGGGAACTTTGGGGGAGCAGGGGACGGTGTCGCGAGAATCAGGGGGTTCGGCAGGGTGAAGCTGTCCGCCACTCGATGGGAGATGCGACGACAGCAAGGTCCACATTCGGTGATATGGTGGCTGAAATCGAAGCAAGACACGTGAAGAGAGGTGAAACCAGGTGCTGTAAGACGTACCGCTTGGGATGGAAGGCAACGCCTTTCGCCCTTGACGACTTGGACTCGAACTAGATCATGGGGAAAGGAGACACCGCCAGTGTTAGCAAGACTCAACAGCCACAGGCCAATCCCCCTTCACAGCGCCATCAACGCCATCCAGATGCATATAACTACAGCCCAGCTCCGTCACCTACCTTTGTCAACATTCCCAGCGAAGACATCGTGGCTGTAGTTGGAGAAAGAAGCTTCCGAAGCTTCAATCACAAGTATAGCAATGGAGGGGTATATAAGGACACGTTCGGTGTGTTTGTATTGGAAGAAGCTCGCGGAGCTGGAAGCAAAAGGACGGGGTCGTGAGAAAGAAAGAGAGAGTCGCCGGAGAGACAGAAAGGGGGAACGAATCCGCCGGTGGAGCCAAACTTTGGGAGACGTTTCCTCACACCGATTCCCCAGGCAGCAGAATTCCGGGAGCGAGCACGAACGGCCGGGGGGGGGGGGTTCGATCCGGGAACGAGGAAGCCGGAGCCGAAGGAGGAGACACGGATCCGAGGGGAATTGGAGTTTTTCAAGATGCAAGATAGAGAGGAAGAGATCCGAATTGGACGAGTGATCATCCGGATTCGGGGACGGACTTTGCAAAGGCTTTTCGGAAGGGGATGAAGGAAAGGAAAGAAAAAGAGTGGAGGTGAATTGAAAGGGGGCCGATAAATTGAAGCTGTGGACAGTTCACCAAAACTTCTGGCTTAGAGCAGGTGGAATTTTGGGTGTGGGTTGGTGGGCAGCCGCGTGATTGGCTGCCTGCGCCACGGATTAGCCGGACACGTAGGTGGCGTTCAGATATGTGTGGCTGGAGGTAAAGAAAACCCTACACGTGAACCCTAATTGCGATTTTTGTACACCCTAATTTATCACAAAGATCGCAACGTCTTCACTCAGCTACCCAGCAGAGATACGTTAATTGGGCATTTCAATACGCTCGTCTACTTAGCCCCCGTCTGGTTTCCTCCGTCTCCATCTTTTATAAACTCTCCAAACAAAAGGAAAATAAAAGCATGCTTGATTGGATCCATCCCATATATGTCACCACCCAGAACAGCTACGGCTCACACCGACAGCTTACAGCTCGTCCTTCTCGCGCGGCGGCTCCTCCCAGCTCCGGCTCTTGGGGTTCCGCGCTTCTGTCTGCACAGTCTCGGGCTTCTCGCCGCGCGACGCCAGCCGCCACCGGCGCTCCACAGCCGCAATCTCGTCGTCATACACAATCCACTCCGGCACCTGGCGGCGCGCGCGGTCGAGCTTGGGTTCCTTGGTCTGCGGGTTGTTGCACAGGTCGATGGTGCGCGCAGTGGTCAGCGCGGCGTCGCTGCACCACGTCTCGCACCACAGCCAGTCCTGGTCGAGGCTGTGGATGGGGATCTGGAACTGCATGTGGTTCGGCAGGTCCTGGTCCAGGTTGGCCAGCGAGTTCGGGTCGGCGCTGAGGCTGTGGTACTGCTGGCGCAGCCGGTCGCCGGCCGCCAGGGCGCGGAACACCCGCAGGTCGACCACGTACAGCGCGGAAATGTGGTACGGCTGCCCGCGCAGGTAGTTCGCCCAGTAGCCCTGCTTCCAGAAGCGGAACCCTTCCATCTCCGTGCGCGAGTCGCACATCGGCGTGAAGCCGTACGGAGCGCCCTGCAGATCTACCGTCACTAGGTCGTACATGTCGGTGCGCACGATCTGGTCGGCGTCGACAAAGATCACCTTGTCCAGCGAGAGCGGGAACAGCACGTCCAGGAACAGGATCTTGTAGCCCCAGATCTCACGCTGCTTCTCCTTCTGCGCCCGCAACCAGTGCGGCCACTTGAACGTGACCATCTCGTAGTCGAAGCCGTACTCGGCCGCCAGGTGCGGGATGAACTCCTTGAACGACGGCGACAGGAACTGCTCGATGAACCAGAACTTGACGGTATGCTTGGTGTGCTTCATTACGCTGACCATCATGATGTTCAACATGCGCTCGTACAGGTGACCGCTGGCAACCGAGAAGATGTTGATGTCGGCGTGCTTGGGAGCCGCAGCCGCATCCTTCTTGTCCTTGCCGCCCTTCCCTCCCCAGAGCTTGTCGACGAAGCCCTTGACACCCTCGCCGCTGGCACCCGGGATCGGGTCATCAGCCAGCACATCGGCGGCCTCCATGCCCGCCCGCCGCAGCACACGCGGATACAGCGTGGTGCCCTGGAAGCTCATGAGCGCGACCTCAGTTCCCTCATCGCCCGGCTGCGCCGCATGGCCCTTGGCACCCACGCTTTCAATCTCAAAGATCTGCGAGCTGCGGCCCGGCTTCAGCTCGATGTTGTAGAAGCCCGGGTTGGCCTTGAACTGGAAGTACCCGAGATTCGCCATGACGATGGTGTCGGTGATGTGGGACTCGGCCTCCGTGCGGAGAACCAGCTGGGCGCCACGGGGCGCCGAGCCACGCTCCGACTCACGCGAGTGGCCTTCGATGAGAATGTTCTGCAGCGCGTACACCGCGTCAACGTTGCCGCTGCTGCCCGCGCCCGCCGGCTTCACTGAGCTCAGCTTGATGTTGTCCAGGTCATACAGCGACTTCTTCGGCGCCACCAGCCACGCCGGCGGCACGTTGAGGCCAACATTCAGCAGAGCCTCCGAGGGGAGACCGCGGAACACGGCGTGCAGTGCGCTGACACTTCCCGACTCGTCAAACGTCGGCTTTGCATCCAGCACGTAGCGGAAGAATCTCTTCACGGGCAGCTCCTGGAGGGACGTGCGCGGGTTGAGGAACACCTGGAGGTACACTCCGTCCACCTGCGACAGCACCCCGACAATAGCCGCGTTCCGCTGGCCCTGCTCGCTGGCCGGGTCGATGACGGCAATGATATGCACATTAGCCTCGTCGGGATTGCCAGTTGAGAACGACGAGTACTTGTCGTCCCAGTCATCCTGCACCGCAATTCGGACACTCGACGAAGACTCAAAGATGCCCTCGGGAACGTCTGAAGCCATCGAGAGAGCCGTAATCGACGTCAGCTTGGCTCCGTCCAGAGGGTTGGAAACAAGGTGGCCCAGGCCCAGGCTATCCGCAGCGGCAAAAATGGGCTTCATGCGGATCTCCTGCTCGCTGACGAGGAGCAGGAAGATCTCCTTGTCAGAAAACACATCCTCGGCTGTGAACGGACCAACCATACGGCCGTTGAGAATAAGCAGGTTTGTCGCCGGCTGGATTTCCAGAGCCAGAGTCAGGGCGGCAAGACCAACATCAAATGCGTCGTCGGCCTTCTGCGTATCACTGCCAGCGAGAATGGCCTCGATGTCGGCTGCCGAAGACGCATCAGCCAGATCGGCCGCCTTCGCCAGCAAAGCCGCACTAACCTTAGAAGCGCCAACGGGCGTTTGCGGGTTGTGGATAACATCGACACGAACGCCCGGGTTGTCTCGGCGGAAGGTCATGGCCGAAGCCAGCAGATCACGGCCGATGGCGGAGTCGAGATCCGCAAAAACAGACAGAACACCCCAGGTATCCCGTGAGGCATCGGCAAACGCCTCGATCACCGGCACCTTGGCCAGCAGCTTGGCATGCTCCGAATACATCTTGCTGACATCGACAATGTTGACGTCTCTCGGATCCTCCGGGAACACGATGGCGTTGCGGCGGGGGAAGGCCTTGTTCAGCCAGGCACTGGCCATCCAGGTATCCTCTGTGACGTGGCCAGACGACACGGCCTGCTGGATATACTGCAGATCCTGGTGAACGACGTTGCCCATGCCTTGGAGCCAGCCGCTGGTGCGCACAATCGGCACGCCGTCCAGAAGCACAATCGGGGAATCAGGTTTGATGTTCAGGCGCTGAGCCCATGCCTTGGCCGCTCCGTGATACGAGGCAAAATCGTTTGATGATAGCACCTGCTTGTACGAGAGGAGTTTCGGCACCTCAGCGTCCTCGCCCTCTTCGTTGTACTTCTTTTCCTGGGCCTTGGAGACCGCGGCCTTGAAGGCATCCTCGTACATTCCAGTCTTGGCGGCCATCTCAAGGTATGAGCCGACCGCCTCGGGGCCGAACTCGGAGTGGAGATACCAGATAATCCGTGCAGCCGCGATTGACTGGTCCGACTCAGCAATGGGGACAATTCCAATACGGAGAGGCAAGAGACGGGTCACGAAAGACCACACCTGGAGGGCAATCTGGAGGTCCGAGATGTCGGTGAAGTCAACAGGGACAACAAGGTGGAAGATGTTCAGGGCAATGGGCGGAAGCTGGCCAAACGTAGGTTGGAGAATCTACACATGGAACAGCGACATGTCAGTACACACAATCTTGAAATATCGGTGTTGGGACAAGGGGAACGAGCAGGGCTTACCATCTGAATATCAGAAGTGAATCGTCCCCCTTTGTATCTTTCATCAAGCTCCAGGTTGTTCAACCAGAGCACAGCCTTTGCATCCTCATACTCATCAGTCCAATCGAAGCGCATAGTGACCCCGTCCAGCTGCGAGCTGGCAATGCTCTTATGACCCAGCAGCGAGATAGCCTGGCGGCCTGTAAGTCCGAGACCGCGCACACCCCCGACCAGCTTGCGCTCTTTTCGGAGGCTCTCCAGCAGGGCGTACGGCTCAACCTGGCGATCGGGCACGTTCAGGCCGTTGATAAAGATGGCGTTGTAGCCGGCGGGGAACTCCTGGGTGTTCTGCACAAGCTCGTCGAGGAGCTCCTGCGAGGCGTTGGCGGACACCAGCGACGCCGAGTACTTGGGGAAGTCCTGCGAGATCTTGATCAGCGTCGCCAGCGGGTCCTTGCTGTTGAGGATGTACTGGGCGGCGTTGACGCCAAGGTCCGACACTTCGGCCTTGGAGAGCGGCTTCAGGTCGGCCACCTCATCGTCGTCGGCCGCATCGGACAGCACAGCCTGGACATCAGGAACGGATCCGGCAACAGGGGCTGCAGAATCGGCCGACTCACGGTCGTCGATGACGATATAGTCGGTCCGCTTGAGGGCCAGCTCGACGCCGTAGCCGTTGACCGGCAGCGGGTTGGATGCAGTCGTCGACAGCCGGCGGTGGCGGAGCCGGTAGGAGATCTCTCCGCGGCGGGCCTTCTCGACGAGAACCTTGTGCATAGGGCCGAACGACGGCGAGGTTATGTCGGCGTACAGAATCGCGGGGGCTCCGCCGCCCAGAACACGGTCGAAGGGGAGAAGATGCGTGGAGAGGCTGCTAAGCCCGGAGGTGGAAGCTGAAGTCAGGTCGGGAGAGCAGTACTGGCTGCCGTCGATAAGCACCCAAGCGTGGCATGCAGGGTCTGTAGCACCGCCGGACAGCTTCGGTGTAACGCCGGTCTCGTAGTATTGGTACTGAGCCTCGACTCGTGGGGCCGACGATCGTAACGACAGGGCCAGGTTCATGGTGGCGAGCGCTTGCGGGTCATCGATCAGCTTGTCGGAGTGTAGGACCGAGAGGAAGAGGTCGTAGAGCTTCTGGTCCGTAGCAGCTTTGGCGAAGTAGCCCGAAGCTACCCTATCAAGGAGGGGGAAGTAGGCATTAGGGTTCTCTCCGGCGGCAGTTTCACTAGTAGCAAAAGATACGGCCAAGGTCAGTCAGGGTTCGGTTTGGGCGGGTATGGATGGTCTCGGGAGACAAACATAAGCTCAAGAAGGTACGGAGGGGCCGGGAACGAAGCTTCCATCGACACATCGACCACCGGCACGGCCAGCACCGGCGAAGCGGCCAGCAAAGCCAGCACGAGGCTGTCTAAGCGCCGCGAAAGGCGGAACATTGCGGCCGAGTATAGTGAGGGGGTCAGGATTCAGAGACAGTAGAAGCGAAGTTAAATCCAATGGTCAAGTGTCGAGGTTCTAGATCAATGGACCAGCCAAATAAGAAGCCGAAACCACAGCTATAGAAGCTGGGGACACAAATAGACGTGAAGGCCGAGATTGAAGAATCAGACGTTACAGATACGCCATATCAAGTGGAAGAGAAGAAGAGAGTGCCACGGCCCAGAACGAAAGGCACTGGTCAAGTTTTCATAAGCACAAGTCCTCGCCGCAAGATTAAGGCGGTAAGAAACTTCAGGAGCTCATGGAGTCGAGTGCTTGAATAGTTAGATTCAAAAGTGTTCCCAGATCCCAGAAACGAAACGTGTTCACGCCTTTTTTGGGGGACTATCGTTATCGCTTATCTGATAAGCATGGTGGGTTGGAATGGCACCTGTAACCCTAAACGCCATTTTACATGTTGGGACAAGCGGAAGTGTACGTGAGAACACATCACCAAATTCATTTAAAAGAGAGAAAAGCATGCGCAATCGCGTAAAATACAGGTACTCGAAGAATCAACTCCTAAATTACACTGACGAGGAATAAGCAGCCGAACCGGCGCAACGAAGAAAAAAAAACACAGAAACGGCACACAGAAAAAGAACCCGAACCCTAACCGTTTCCGACCCGAACAAAAACAACGAAGGGGTATACTGCCCGACCCCGGATATCCCCATTGCAACTGAATAGTACATGTACTCCCCCTGTGAATTTTGACCTTTGATGGAAGCACGAAAAGGAAAAGGAAAAGAAAAAAACGAGAATTCATGATAACGCACTTAACGCCTACCGAAAGAACCCGAGACGAACTCCTCCGCCCTAGGAAGAAACCGAAAAAAACAAAGCAACTATCAACTAAGGGAAGGCGGAGCACGTGTAACACATGGCGCCAATTGAGGAAGTCGGGACAGGCCCTTTACTGGGCCGGCTTGGTCTTCGCGAGCTGCTCGGCGGCCGCCTCCTGGGCCGCCTTCTCCTTGGCCGCGGCCTCCTTCTCGTCGAACTCTTTGGCGAGCTCGGCCTTGGTCTTCTGCCACTCCTCGTGGCCAATGTCCTTCAGGAACCGATCGGTCTCGGCCTGGTACCGGCGCAGCCAATCCAAAATTAGATCGGCGGCGTGGTCGATGGGGTCATCGACGGTTTGAGCAGGCGCATCGGGCGCACTCTGCTCGCGGAGGCGCTGCTCGGCCTCCTCGGTCTCGCGCTCGGTGCGGCGGGCCTGGCGCTTCGCCTCGCGCTCCGCCAGCCACTCCTCGCGGCCCGCAAGGTACCGGGCCGAGTGGCCAAGACCAGCGTGCTGGCGCGAAATGCCGGCGTGAGGGCGGGCCACCGGCGGGGCGGTGAAGAACATGACGCGTCCTTCAGCGTCACGCTTGTACTGCTCGCGGATAGGGGCCGGGATCAGCTCGTTGACCTCGGTGGGAAGGACATAAGCCTCCGCCTGGCGGGGCGGGACGTATCCACTGGGAGCGGGAACCGCGCCGGGCTGGCCGTGCTGGGGCACAGGGATAGGCGTGCGCGACACGTAGTTGGGCGCAACGGGGGTGCCACTAGGGGCGGTGGGATGACCAATGGGGGCCATGTTTGGTGGAGGCTGGAAGACAGCAGGGGAGAAATGTTGCTGCTGTTGTTGTTGAATGGGGATACCCTGCGGGGTAAAACCAGTGTGTTGATGGAGAGGACGGATCGCTTGAGGGGTCGCGGTCATATGATGTTTCTGCGGAAACTGCTGTTGGCCACCGTAGTGGATCGGTCCGGGGGTAATGGGGTGTTGTCGCGGATGGGCGCTATGGCTAGGCGTCGCAAGAGGAGAGTCGGGTTGGAAATGAGGCTGGACGTTCGGCACAAATTGCGGGATGGGGATGCCCTGCGGTGGGACTTGACCAATGGGATAGTGGCCGTTCGGACCAGCCACAGGCACCAGCTGGGGATGCGAGTACACAGGTCGTTGGCCAACGGACTGCTGGCGATACTGGTCAGCCCGAGGAGGTAAAGCGCCGGGAGGAGGGAACTGCTCCGGGATTGGTACAGGGACAGGAGATTGTTGGATCGTAGCAGGAGGTGGAGAGTCCTGGTGAAATTTGTGGCGTTATTAGGTTAGTGAAGGAAGAGAAAGAAGACGGTGATGAAGGAAGGAAAAAAAGAGAGATGACGAGGATGAAAGAGGGAAGAAAAAGGGAAGAAAAAAACAGAAACAAAAAAGGTTCTCCCATGAAATAGATACTCAGTGGCCTTGTGATAGGGCATACAAGGAAAAAAGAAAGAAAAAATAACACAAATATCAACAAGGTCGTCCATATGCTAGAAAAAACAGAGCACTGCTTCAAGCATTCAATGCAGGACAGACCTCAAAACAAATCTGGGCAGAAAGGAGACAATACCCAGAAAAGAAAAGCGGATATAAAAAGATAATCTTATCTTATTACCCGACAAAATGCCGTGTTCAATAAACAGGCCTCAGACAGGAAAGCATCCGAATACTTTTCCTTGTGACTGTTTATAGGGCGTAACATTGTTTTTGGATCGTTGATAGAGACTTGGTGCATTCTTTCCAAAAACACATCACTTAACACGAATGGGTTCCACTGGGAGCTGCAATGGTTCAATGCAACCAAGTCTCTAGCTAGGTGGATCAAGACGGTATCCCCATCCACTTAGATGGCCCGACCTCACTAACAAAGCAGAACAAGCGGATTAGGGGACTCACATTCGGACCGCGCGGACGGCGGTAGACGGCGCCAATGGCGGGCGGAGCATTGACATTCAAAGGCAGCGAAACCTTGGGAATCGGGTCGTTGTCGGTCGCGTTCTTGGGGAGCAGATGCTTAATCGGGCTCGGAACCTTGACCAGGCGCATCGGCACCGGGAACGGATCAACCTGGTAGTCGGAATCGCGAGTCTCCTCGGGGAGACAGCCCAGCCACGTGGCAATCTTGGTGAACTCGGCCGTGTCATCACTGTAGCGCGATTCGCACACATACACGTGGCGCCGGTCGGGGAAGCCGCGCGGCAGACCCTTGGGGAAGCGCATCACGAACATCACGAAGCACCGGCCGACGACGTCTTCGATGCGGTGGTTGCGGTAGTGGTTCGTCTTGAACACCTCGTTCGGGTAGAAACCCTTATCGTACCGGTGCACGGTCTGCTCCGGTCTGAAGTACCAGCACACGTTGATCCACTGGACACCACTAGCATCCTGCCACAGCCGGAAGATCTGGCCAATGATCGGCTTCGCCGGGTCGGCAAGGTTCCGGAGGTACACCCAGTTACCTACGTGCCACATCTCAGCATTGTACTCGATCTGGTTCAGGGTAAGCCGGCCCTTAGCATCGCGGAACGACGAGTCGGGCCGGTTCTTCTGCTCCTGGAACAGAACCGCCGTGACCTTCTGGAGCTCGACTGCGGCCTCAAAAATTTGGCTTCGGCTCTCGTTGTAAAACTTGGCGTTTTCAAACATGACCGTCAAGTCAGCCATGGCTTCGGCCAGGGTGCTGTACTTCTTGCGCTTGGCCTTCTTCTTGATTTGGTCAAGCGAGATGGGGTTCTTGATGACTTGGTAGTAGTCGGCAAATTCCGTTCGGTCAGGCAGTTTCTCAAAGGGTTCATGCAGCAGATTCCCATCCTTGTCTTTGACCTTACGGATGCCCTTCAGAATACCGTCAATGCGAGAATCGAGAGGCGTCGGGGCGGTGGGAGGCTCGGCCTCGAACGAAGTGGTCGGCTTCGCGGGGTGTCGGCCCTTCTGACCATGGCCGCGTTTTCCACGTCCCAGTCGTCGGGGGCCGGCATCAGAATCGTCGTCATTGTCATCGTCTTCGTCATCCTCTTCCTCCTCGTCTTCTTCGGCGCCTTCTTCACCCTCGTCCTCGTCCATAGACTCCCCCGCGGAGGGGAGTTCGCCCAGAAAGGGAAGCTCCGCCTCTTCGGCTTTGATGGTGCCATCGGCTACGAGCTTCTGGAGCTCGGTCTTGAACAACTCGCGAAGTCGGACGGCTGCGCCGAAGATACCAGCCGAGGGGCGATTGAACACTTGCGCATTGTGGCAAATCTGGGCGACGTCGCGAACAAATTCGGAAAAGGCAGGGTACTGTCTACGGAGGATTTTTTGCTGAAATCGATGGATCACCACGGTGAAGAAGAGTTAGTACATAATCCTGTGAACCCCCTGCGAGTATGTATGGATACGGGCCTAGTCTTCAAGGAACAGGTGGAGGGACTGCTAGAGCAAAAAGGCCCGGGGGGTACGAACGCGGATGGTACTAAACGCCACGGGCGTTTTGATGATGTCGAAGTATTCGGGAAGCATGCGCTTGTTGGGAAGACGCTGGAAGCCAATGGCCAACTCTTCGTCCTCGCCACTGCAAAGCAAATGTCACGGTCAGTTATGCCATTGACGGAAATTTCAACGCAGGTCAGATCTCGGCACAGTGTGAACTTACGGCTCCTTGAACTCGCAGAGGAAAGTCGACAGGGTGTTGATGGTGTCATGAAGCTGGCGCGACTTCAGGCGAGCAACAGCCTCGGCAGAATCATCACCAGAAGCGCTTCCAACCACAATGGAATCGGCGGCGCCATCTTCAGCAGAATCATCCATTTCAGCTTCTCCATCGGCATCGTCGTCATCCGCGTCTGCGTCTGCATCGGCATCGGCATCGGCGTCGGCATCGGCCGGCTTGTCATTCTTCGGAGCGTCGGTCATCTCCACATCATCCGGGCCACGTGCCTCGATCGCGTCGCGATCCACCACCGCACTTTGGTCGCCGGTGGTCGCCATGGCTTGAATCCCGGAGTGGAGCGGGTCTCTCTCGGGGGCTCGGCCGCGTCAGGATCTCGGCGGGTTCGATGCTGCCGGGGACGTGAGATACGCCAGAAACGCTGAATGTCGAGAAAATAAAAGAGAGGAATTAAACGTTCAGGCAATTGTCGTCGTGACTGGCCTGAATCATAAGGGTGGAATGATGCAAATGAGGGAGTCCAGCAGTTTCGTCTGATAGATTTTCGAAGATGCGTTGATCACTCTCAGGGAGAGAACAAACAGTTCGTTCCTTTCCAATTGTTGCGTCTTTGGTCTACACGCACGAGCACGAAACGAAACCACAGGCGGGAAAGAGCCGATGTTTTGCCGGTCTAGACTCGCTGACCCCAACCCTAACTTCACCCACCGAAACGCGCCGAGCTGCGCGTTGAGTAGCACAACTTAGGTGAAAACGGGCCTCATGGGGTTCAACTGGTTTCAGGGAACTTCAAGCATCATCTACATTCCCAACTGAGTCAATTCAGTCTCCCAAATGCTCTAGCTGCCTCATTTCAGGCTCATCATTGCTTCATCCAAGTCTTCCATCTGCCTGCAGGGTTTAACCCCAGTTATTGCTCACGTGATACCGTGTTTCAAATGTGACTTGCTCCTTCCCTACGCGTGTTTGTTTACCTCTCTGCCTACAGCTCACAGCTCTTCTTTGTAATCGGCCCAACTGAAGCTCAACCTCCTTTCTAATTCTAGTTGGTGAGAACACATAATTTGCTCTCATTTTTATCCCATCTGGAATTTGGAGGAATGTTGGCCGTATTTCAATTTTCGGTGTCCTTCAAGTCGTGAGAGTGTGGCCGTGTCTTCGATTCCTATTTCTAGCTCCCTCAAACGCGGCAAGATGTGAGTTTGAAGCTACCAAGAACTGTCACACATGTGAACGCAAATTGACTGGGGATTCTCACCCCCAAACAGGCCTCTCCCCGAATCTGCTTCGAAGACTCCCAATGTCTCAGCCGCAAGAAACACTCCGGTGCGGAAACCCAATACTGCTGTCCAGTCTGGCAATCCTCTCATGAAGCCGTTCAAATGTCCCGGCGCCGCCAGACCGTCCCCGTCAGTCGACCGGCCATCCCGGAAGCGAAGAAAGGTCGATTACTCCGGTGCAGATGACTCTCCGGCAACTACCGATCGTGAACCACTAGTTCCCCGAGACGTGAACAAGTTCCCGGTATTCAAAGTCAAGGACAAGGTCCAGGTGTTCCGGAAGCCCTTCAACGTGCCGTTGATCAACAAAGACACCGGTGCATATAACCCAAACCGCCCCCCGCCGACTCTCGGACTACGTCGTGGAGCCACCTTTGTGGCGAAGGCCTTGCATGACCCCAGCGGAGAGTTTGCAATCGTGCTGTACGATCCGACGATTGACGATAAGCCGAAGCCAGGAGTCGCCCCCGCTACTATTGAGGCTAAGGATGGCAATCCTCCCGCTTCGTCTCCCACCATTGACGCTCCACTTGTTCACAAGAGCCTTGCAGAGATTCTGGGCATCAAGAAGCAGGTCGAGGGAGAACGTCCGCGTGTGCCTGTGGTCATTGACCCTCGGCTCGCCAAGGTCCTTCGGCCCCATCAGGTTGAAGGTGTCAAGTTCATGTATAAATGCGTCACTGGTATGATTGACGATAAAGCCAACGGCTGTATCATGGCCGACGAGATGGGTCTCGGAAAAACCCTACAGTGCATTACGTTGCTCTGGACTCTGCTCAAGCAGTCGCCTGAAGCTGGCAAGCCTACCATCCAGAAGGCCATTGTGGCGTGTCCGTCCAGTTTGGTGCGGAATTGGGCCAATGAGCTTGTCAAGTGGCTGGGTGCCGACGCCATCAACCCCTTCGCCATTGATGGAAAGGCCTCCAAGGAGGAACTCACTCGTCAGCTCAAGCAGTGGGCAATCTCGTCAGGCCGAGCCGTCACGCGTCCGGTGATTATCGTGTCGTATGAAACTCTTCGTCTGAATGTTGAAGAGCTGAAGCATACCAAGATCGGCCTCATGCTCTGCGATGAAGGTCACCGGCTCAAGAACGGCGACAGTCAGACATTCTCGGCTCTTAATAATCTCGACGTGACTCGCCGCGTCATTCTATCTGGAACCCCCATCCAAAACGACCTGTCGGAGTACTTTTCGCTCATCAGCTTCGCCAACCCCGATCTGCTGGGCTCGCGCCTGGAATTCCGCAAACGCTTCGAACTGCCCATTCTGCGAGGCCGTGATGCCGACGCCCTGGAAAACGAGCGGAAAAAGGGCGACGAGTGCCTCAGCGAATTGCTTGGTATTGTCAACAAGTTTATCATCCGCCGCACGAACGACATCTTGTCGAAGTACCTTCCGGTGAAGTACGAGCACGTTGTCTTCTGCAATCTTGCGCCGTTCCAGCTGGATCTGTACAACTACTTCATCACTAGCCCCGACATTCAGGCCCTGCTCCGCGGTCGTGGCAGCCAGCCCCTCAAGGCCATCAACATTCTGAAGAAACTGTGCAATCATCCGGACCTGCTCAACCTCTCGGAAGACCTTCCAGGTTGTGAGAACTGCTTCCCCGATGACTACGTGGCGAAGGAGTCGCGCGGCCGAGACCGGGATGTCAAGCCGTGGTACTCCGGCAAGATGCAGGTGCTGGACCGCATGTTGGCGCGTATTCGCCAAGATACAAACGACAAGATTGTGCTAATCAGCAACTATACGCAAACGCTGGATCTATTTGACCGACTGTGTCGGTCGCGTGGCTATGGCTGCCTGCGCCTGGACGGCACGATGAACGTGACCAAGCGACAAAAGCTAGTCGACAAGTTCAACGACCCGAACGGCGAGGAGTTCGTGTTCCTGCTCAGCAGCAAGGCCGGAGGATGCGGTCTCAACCTGATTGGAGCGAACCGACTGGTGCTATTCGACCCAGACTGGAACCCGGCGTCGGACCAGCAGGCGCTGGCGCGTGTGTGGCGTGACGGCCAGAAGAAGGACTGCTTTGTGTACCGGTTCATCGCAACCGGCACGATCGAGGAGAAGATCTTCCAGCGCCAGAGCCACAAGCAGAGTCTGTCGTCGTGTGTGGTCGACAGCGCCGAGGACGTTGAGCGGCATTTCTCGCTGGACAGTCTGCGTGAGCTGTTCCAGTTCCGGGCGGACACCAAGTCGGACACTCACCAGACCTTCAAGTGCAAACGGTGCCGGCCTGATGGGCGGCAGTTTGTGCGGGCGGCGGCCATGCTCTACGGCGATACCAGCTCGTGGAACCACTTTGTCAACGACGATGCGATGAAGAATATCCAGGACCTCCTGCTGCGCCAGGAGTGTGGGGAGAACGAGGTTTCGGCGGTGTTCCAGTACATTTCGCACTGAGCGCGGAGTTTTCAATGTGTTTGTTCGTTTGCTTTTTTGCTTCCGTCCGTATGTCCGGGTTGTAATGTTACGGCGTTCTGGACTGCATTCCCCAAGATAGAATCATGGAGATGTTCGGTGGTGTAGTACGTCTCGCGTTTGTGTGGATCGGCATTTCTGCGGTTGTGATTTGCAGGTAGTCATAGCATCTTGCTTCATGAGCAGTGCGAGTAGTTTGATGAGAATGACTTTCAATTTGAGTGGAAGTATGAATCACATAATCTCCCCGAGAGTCCTTAGCCAATCCGCAGATTAAACAGTTCAACCTAAATTGGTCAGCGATTAGCCAACCCTAACCCTACAGTTAACTTTCGCTGAATAATTCCCGGGTAAACCTCGCCTGAATAGCCGGCAAATTCTGTGGCCAAACTCAGCCAATTACTAACGCTCCTGGCCAGCTTTTCTTCCTCCCGCCCAAACTTTTTCTCTTCCCAGTTTTTCCTCCATTTCCCCTTTCTTCATCATCATCACCCGACAATCCCCCGTTACGAATTCCGAACTTCACCCAGAATCGAGCCGGTATAAGCCGCCATCATCAATTGCATTGCGGATTCCATCGAATTTCATTTCAAGGTATGCGACCGAATCAAGTAATTCCATAAAAAGATTGCCATAATGTAGAGAAGCTGACCATTGCCTGCCGCACAAATGATTAGACACAGACGCGGCTTCAATAGGGACGGGCAGAGTTATCGCCGGCCATAACAGCAACTTTGGTTTTTGCTATGGCGGATTCTACCTCGCCCGATGTTGACGCGTCCACGTCGGCCGTAGACGCGGCGAATGCGGTGCACGCATATGCAAGCAACGGGCTTCAGGTGCTGCAAGCTGCCACTGACGCCCACGAGCTGCTGCAGCACCAGAACAGCCATCACATGACGTCAGATGGAGTCGACGGCCAGCTCGGCGCTCCCACGGGCGCAATGCCGGTGACCTCGGACGCCGAGGCCAGCCTCGTTGCGGCGGTGGCATACCAGAACGCGACGTCCACGGCGGCGGCGGCCACGGCGGCCATGGCTGCAGCCGAGTCCGACACTGGATCGTATGGGGCGCGGGTGGCTATCCCCCCGCGGCCCCGGAAGCCCGGCCAGCGGGACCCGGCGGTAAACCCTAAGCTGACGCGTCTGTCCCGGGCCTGTGACCACTGCTCTGAGCGAAAGGTCAAGTGCGAGAACGATCGTCCGTGCCGCCCTTGCCTGGAAATCGGCCTTGTGTGCTCTAATCAACGCGTTAGGAAGCGTCGTGGTCCCCCGAATCGGAGCGTGCAGCGCATTATGGCCCGTGGCGGCCAGCTCATGTCGACCAGCCCCTACCGCACGCTGCAGCCCGCGCTGCGTGCTGGAGATGCTGCGGCTGCTGCTGCTCAGCAGCCTCTACCTGGCGATGGCGGCCAGGTCAAGGCTGGAAAGCCTGACGACGAGTCGCAGCGCGCTGGATCTGTCGGCCAAGGCGACGCGTCGCCCGCGCCCCACACTGCCGCGCAGGCGCTTGCATCGTTTGCCGGACTCGCGGCCGCGGTGCCGTCGCAGCCCCTCACGATGGACGCGGAGTCGATTGCGCCGTTGTCGGTCATCCACGCGCTGGTGGAGGACTTCTTTACCTTCCTGCACCCGGTCCTTCCCTTCCCGCATCGTCCGTCGTTTGAAGCGTCGCTCATGCAGCGCGAGGACCGCGTGAACGCGGAGTTTCTTGCTCTGCTGGCCAGTATGGCCGGCGTGGTGGTGGCGTCGTCGCCGCGCGCGATGCGGTCGCATCTGACCAGCATCCCGGATCTGGGCCAGGGCGGCCAGCAGAGCCTGGCGATGGCGTTTGTGGAGAAGTGCCGCCACGTGGCGCTGACGGCGCGCGGCGCCCTGTGGCACGAAAAGAGCAACAAGACGGTCAATGACGCGTGCACCAGCTTCTTCCTGAGTCTCGCCGCCGGATACACGTTCCGTGCGGATCTGTACAAGCATTTCCTGGCGGAGGCGATGGAGCTGTATGAACGGGCGGACGAGTCGCAGGGGTATGTGGGCGACTCGATGCCATTCAACCATATCCAGGAGCAGACCTCCAAGCGTCTGTTCTGGTGCATGTTTTTCCGCATCCGGTGAGTAACTTTTTTTACAGTATTTCTCGACTGCATATGTTTATGGTGACTAACCTGATGATCTCGTTCGTTCTTGGTATCAGATCGTCGCGACAACTTCGAGTTCTTCCTAAGCTTATGGACATTCCGCCCCCGACGCCCGACTTTCCCTACCCCGAGCCGCCGCTGATTGTGGACGACAGCGACATCCATGCCAATGTCATTGAAGAGTCCCTGGACAACAACGCCGACTCTGGCAGCGGCCGGCTGCTGATGATGGGCTTCGGGGTGGCGATCGAGACATACATGACCATGAACCCTATTGTGGCTGTCGAGCATTCGTATGGTCTCGGCTCCCTCCAGTGGTCCTCGCAGCGTGAGATGATCAAGTCGGCGCTCACTGCGGCCAAGAACGTCCTCGCCCAGCTTCCAAGTGAGCTCCAGATGACGACGGAGTCAGCGGCCGCGGCGGCGGCAGCCATTGCCGATCTGTCGGGCGGCCAGGCGCCGGAAGACGCGCTGGTGCACTTCCTGGCCAGCGCGGGGGCGGCGGGCCCGACGTCGGACGCGGACCTGCTGCGGCAGGCGGTGCGCAGCGACGCGGGGCGGCGGCGGCAGCAGCAGCTGGAGATCGTCAAGGCGAACCTGTACGTGACGGAGCTGGCGATGCGCAACTACTTTGTAGAGCTGTACTTCCTGCGGCGGCAGCTGGCGACGAGCGAGATCGAGGCGGCGAAGAGCGGGGCCGGCGACGAGCTGGCGAAGGAGCGGGCCGACGACGACGAGATGCTGGCGGCCATCCTGCAGGAGCGGCGCCAGCTGGTGAGCGACCTGCGGGGCGTGGTGGCGCACACGCAGCCGCTGTACCTCGAGCTGAACGGCGGCCTGCTGCTGGAGAAGATGCGGTATGTGGCGGCGGGGCTGGCCGACACGGCCGACCCGGGCGAGGGCGGGGCGGCGGCGGCCGGCAAGCAGGCGCTGGGCGTGCTTGCGGCGGCGCTGGGCAAGGCGNAAGGAGGCGGTTGCCGGCGACGAGGCGCAGGAGGTCGCGGCGTGGGCGGAGCTGCGGGCGGCGGCGGCGGAGTTTGTGGCGACGCGGGATGCGGCGGTGGAGATGGAGGATGCGGCGTAGTGGTTGCAGGCCCACCACTCCTTCTTCTTTTCTTGAGGCTTTTCTATCTCTCATGAAGTTGCGTGGGCTTTTTTACTCTGTTTCTTTTAATTGCTGGCTGGTTGGCTGGAGGTAGTATCTCACTCTCTCTCACACACTCCCTCTCTGTCCGTGGTGATGCTTGGGGTTGAGGGTTAAGGGAAGAGGGAGATATCGTCATTTGTTTGCTTTGGAGTTTTCTAAGGGTACCGGAGTTGCTTTCAAGAATGAAGATAGATACAATAGTGTGGTCTAGTGTTAGAGACCAAGCTTCCGACAGAGAAGCCATTTGTTCTTCCCTCTCCGTCCATCTTTGTCTACGTCTGTTCTCTCTTGTGGATTAGGGTTTGCATGCTGCCTGAGATGGAGTGGATATTTGTTTGTTTCGTGTTAGAGTTTCTTTCATTTGCTCTTGATATCTGGAGTTCTTTCATTTGCTACTGATATCTAGAGTTCTTTCGTTCTTTGCTATTTTTCTTTCCCCGGGATATATGCTTGATATCATGGAGATCTTAGTGTCTATAGGAGTGAATACGTTGCTTTTTTTTCTTACTAGGTTAATAGAGTCCACCTAGGAACCCTACTAGGACTCTAAGAGATCCGAAGAATTGCTTAAACATGAATATTGCTCTATACAGTTCGATTAAAAAACACAATCCTCAAGCCTATATGAGCAGCGATCTACACCACCACGTGAGATGCCGCCTATCCTGGCATGACCCTGGGTGAGGGGCCACCTGTCGGAGTTTAGCGGCTGCGGCAATGGCCGGGCCTGGAGTCATCCGAGCTTAGGTTGAACGGCCGTGTTTGAAGGTGATGTACCCGGGAGTGAGGGAGACATCGGCCCCGACTTGGAGTCGGCTGTGAAGTTAGGGTTTCACAAGCCGATGTTAGGGTTTGGGATATCTATACCAGCCAACTTCAAGACTAAGCCAGTTCCTGTGGTTCTTACGACGACATTCACTGGCAGATTTCCCTCGGCCAAACTCGTCACAGACAGCTTCCGCGCGGAACACGATTGCGCGGTTTGTCCCGGGTAAATGGAGCTCCAGCTCGCTCAGTGCGCCAGTATGCGTCTCCCACTCGAGCACCTCTCCCCCCGTTCTCCACGGCCAAGCCACTTTGCGGCTCTATCCAACATACACATCGTAAGTTACATGCATATGTGTGCATACAGGTAGATATATATCACATCAGACGGCGTGGTCCCAGGCGGGACATTTCGTACGGGCGACCAGCTTGCAGCAACAGCAACAGCAGCAGCAGCAGGGGAAGAAACCGGCACGGTGCAGGACACGGCTAAGCCGCCTTGCTCTCCCCTCCTCGCCGGGCGTGGGTGAATGTGCAGCGACAATTGGCCCGCTAAACGAAGGGGTCAAGGGTTGTGTATCGGTTGCGTGGTTCACGGGAAGCTTTCGTGGATGGACCCCCAGCTTTTCTTTTCTCTGTGCTGCGGGTTTTCTCCCGGGACTTCCCTCTCTCACACAGACTCTCCTCTCTCGTCTCTCTGTGTATGTGTGTGTGTAAGTGTGTGTTATCACTCGGGCTGGATCCTAAGATTCTCGGCCCTTTGGCGATGTCCCTGTTCCTGTTCCCTCCTTCTGGTGACACCCGCCGAGGTCTTTCTCTCTCTTGGCTTCTGTCACTTTTTTTTCCGTGTGTGTCCGTGGCCGGGGGGCCTATATTCAGCCTGATTGGGCTACTCACAGGAAGGCATCGTAGCGAGCTGGGCCAGCAAGAAAAAAAGAGGGTTTCTGTATGGTGGGATTGTGTTAGTCGGGCCGTCGATTCGCTGAAGTGGCACATGTTTTTTTTCGAAGTTTGGTTGGGCGCACGATGACGAGAACGAGCGAGAAGCACCGCGTTTGGTGGTCCAGCCAGCCTGGAATCCTTATCCTTCTGGTGATCCTGTGTGTTCGTTATCACTGATTTTCGACAGACAGCATTCAGGTGGTCTTCCTATCTTGCTGATTCCGGTGGTACAGGAACACAGCAAGTAGTTGGTTCCAAACTTCCCATAGTTCTCTCCCTCTGGCTATCTGTGGCCATCCTCGAAGCTTCTGCGAGCTGTGGTGGTGCCTTGGCGGTGGTATGACGGCAATGGCGGGCAGATCTGGCGACTTGGGGGCACAGGGATGCGGCGTGTTCCTCGGGGGGTTATCAGGGCCTCTCTTGAGTTGGACTGACTGTCAGAGAGGGAAAACAAAAGAGAGATTGAACTTGCCAAACAGCCGCAATGTTGGCTGCGCCGGGTTTCTCCTCTCCTCCTGCTCTCAGGGGTTTGGATGTCGGCCCGCCATTGCGGGAGAAGCGGAACCGTGGTAAGAATAGGAATGGCAGCAGGCAACGATACCAGGAGTGGGAGAGAGCCGGCGTGATTCGAGCTTCAGGGTCTGGCTGAGAGAGCTCAGTTGAAAGACAAATGCGGTGAAGCGCTGAGACAAGCCGGAAAGAAAAGAAGTTCACGATCACTTCGGATATCCAGTATAAAACTCTCTGGAGTGCGGTAATCCGCTCCTTCCCCGTGAAGGCCGATCTGGACACGTCCATCGCGCCTGCTAAAGTTGCCGTTTCTGGATACCACTCTTTTTTAGCCGCCCATTAATATGCAGACACTGGAAGAGCCGTATCAAAAAGATTGAAGAAACAGAAAAACCGACCCCTCTCTTTCAGAATGACATAGTGGGTTTTTCTGCTCGTTAGTATCTCCAGAAGTGAACTTTTTTTCTTTTGGTGGGCCTTTGCACGGCTGAAGAGAGATTGTCCCGGATAGGGGCTTTTTTACGTTTCCATTTGTTGTGTTCCTTTTTCCCTCACATGGTGCCACCGGGCTTGTCTGCAGTGTCTGCAGTGTCTGCTGTATGTACAGCACTTTCAGTCGTTTGCTGCAGCAAAGGCCGGTGAAGCCCAGCCAGAGAGCTTCGTGGTGATGCCGCCAGTCTGCAGCATCCAAAGTGACGCTGGAGAAGCCATGCTGGGGGAAAGGAAGAAGCGAAAGCTCTGTGGAGGGGTCCTTTGCTCGCTGTGCGTTCCCGCCAGCCAATGGCCGAGCTCGGAACCCAGGGCCCTGTCACCCAAAGCTTCTCTTCCTTGGGTCTGACGCTCTCTGTTTTTGGTTGAACTTCTGTCAGGGATCTGAGGGCCTTGGAGGGTGATGGAAGAGGCTCCTCCGATGTCAGTTTCCAGCTATGGTCGAAGAGGATTGAACCGACCAGCAAAACACCCTGCATGGGACGGTCCACCCGCGTGCCCTTACAGCATACACACATACACATGGACCGATGCAAGTGTATGCGTGAGATTTACCGATGCCAGAAGCCCTGCCTCCGATCCGGCCATGCCTAAAGCGCACCGTGTTCCTGTCCTTGGGGCTGGCCGCTCGGGGCCTTGCTGTTGCTGCCCAGTGATCGGCCAAATCGCCTGCATGTGGGCTGGAACTTTCTCTTTTTCTGGTCTTTGCCGTGCCTTGGGCGGTCAGGAACCCAGCTTTCCCTTCCAAAGGATCAGTCACGGCGTCCCTGGCCCGGCGAGGCTTCCCGGAAGAAGGAAAAAAAGGAAGCGCTGAAGGTGCCATGACAGCGCTTGATAGACCGACTCCCCCCCTCTTCGCAGCCAACTTACGCCTTTCTCTTTATGGGTGCCACCGTTTCTTAACCTTTCCCTTTCCGAGTTACACCGTTCCGGGGCTGGCGCTGGTTGGTCCCGCCGACGCTTCGAGGGGTGTGACCGGAACAGAGAAGGCAAGGTTCCGTCAGACAGCAGTCATACTTACCAGAGTCTGCATTGGGGGGGTGGCGGGCGGCGGCCAAAACCCTCATTGTTCGTCATCTTTCGGGTGTGGTGTCCAGGTCTCCGGTCGCCGGGCTGAAGAGAGCCTGCTGCTGTATATTGTGTTGAGTTGCCATTCAGCTTGGCCGTCGTCTTCGCTTTGGTTCCCGCTATTCGTCGTCTTCGCTTTGGTTCCCGCCATGTCGTCGGTGTCTGTCCCCCACGGCCTCAACCCGGAACAACAACGCTGGCCAGCATACAACCGACGTCCCCCCGCCCCATGTAGCTAGATAACCACAGCGTTCCATGCACCAGACGGCAATAGGAACGGCCCAAGATAAATTCGCGGACCATTTTCGAGGCCACACAGCAGATGGACTCGCACACACTCCCACACACACACACCCACACACACACAATCTGCATCTCTGACGGGGCCATATCGTGAGAGCCAAGGCCATTCATAACACAGTCAAAGGAAGAAAAAGAAGTGGGCTGTTGAAGCCTGTAGACCTGCGGTCCCCCCCCCATTTCCACTTTGGGTACCCTTACATCAGTCCTCTCTCTCACTGCAGCTCTGTGATATCTGTCGCTCTCCATAGAATCGTACCCTCGCAACCATAAAATATCATGATCTACACCCCGATACGTGCGTAAACGCCCTGCGTGAAGTCTGCAGCTTGATCGCAGGGAAAGAGCGACCCCGCCATGCCACCTGCCCTCCACCCAACCCTGCCACTGTTCCTTCTTTCCTTTTTTTGCCCGTCTATGGATGATCATTGATGCCATTTGCTGCTCCTTCCGTCGTTTCGGTCCTGCCAATATACCTGCCGCTCCTGCCTCTCTTCAGATCTGCCCGTTTAAATGAATATTCCTCCTTAGATTTACTGGCTATAAGAATATTCATATATGTGATAGATCCGTAGCTGTCTGTAACTGCATGTCATTTTTCTCCTTTCCTTATAGTTTGTCCCCTCCTCAACATTTTCGTTGTCTTCCTCTCTCTTCTTCTTTTTGTCCATCTTTTGTCTGGAAGTTTTTCTTATCACAGTCTGTCTTTTTCTCTTCTTATTCCCGTCAAAGAATCTCTTTTCTCGGATCGTCGTTTTTATATTGCTACAGCTTTGGGCTCTCTTTCCGTCCGCTCTTATTGCAGCCGACTGGTCTGTTTCTTGGCTGTGGCTTCACCATAGACGAGCCATCTTTTTTTGGGTGAGTTCAACCCATTGTGAAGCTGGAGATACAACACAAAGAGTCTGGCTGTGTCGGTGTGGGTGTCTGTCTCTTGTTGGGAATCCATGCCACTCCAGAGACACTCTCGGCGCAGAGTGGCCCACACCGCTGGCATCTCTAGATCTGGTTCCTTCGCTGACATCTTCTCTATCTAGAAGACAACTCCTTTTTGGATTATCATTGCTTGATTTCACGCTCGTTGGCGATTCCCAAAGATCGATCAAGAGACCACTGGAATCCATCCGACCATCCCGGATCTGGCGGTATGTGTGAAGAAGCCCCGAGCTCTATCCATATGGAGATGATCGAACTTTGCGGAAGCTCGAGATACATGTGAAAGTGCCTGGTTCTGGCTGGTCATCCAATCCTTCGTCTCCCCCCGGTCTTCATGGGTTTCCCTGCCATGGGAAGTCCGGAAACACCTGCGTGGATGCCCCACCAAGAAACTCGAGAAGTATTTGCCCCATCCGTCCCAAGAGCTCTGCTGACGAAATAGCTGAGCTATTTGCCTCTAGTTCTCTTGATATATGTGTATATTCTTTTAGACTCTAGACCCCTCCCTCCCCCGACCAACACGACACGCCCATCTTCATTCAACTCAACAGAACGAACATCTCACCATATCTTGCCATATATATAGAGATTATCCTTTATATATATATATATAGATAGATAGACCTGCATTTCTGGACGACCTCAAACACCTGGATCCCCCAAATCATAGGTGATCGTCCCGATTACGGCCCCTCAGTAGCATCTTTCTTTTTGAGCTACTAAAAAATTGCTCCCACCCCTCCTCTATCCCTTTCTCGCCTTTCTCATTTCTCGCCCCATACCTCCGCTTCACCGACTAGTTTAGACGTTTTGAGCCACTGGCCTTAGTTCCAGGCAGAATCCGTCAGTCATGTCGCAGGACGATATTCAGCAGCAGCCGGCCGAGGCTGCTGCTTCAACAACCACAACCACAACCACAACCACTACAACCGCAGCTACAACCACCCACACTCGTCCTTCTCTCCCCGAAATCGACATTTCCGCCGCCACGCTCGACAACGACAACAACCTCGACAACGAGAACGAGGCGGCCACTCCCGGAATTCATCCGGCCACGTACATCGACTTTATCAGCCCCGATCCCGGCGAGTACTTCGACCAGCAGGACGATACATCGCTTCTGCCGCTTGTGACTCCGGCTCCGCTGAACGGCCTCGCTCCGACCATGGCCGCCGACACTGCCAACGGGGGCAAGGTGCCGCCCACCGGTGCCAGACGCCGCCGCGAATCGCTAACGGAGATCCGTGACTCCAACCCCGATCTCAGCCTAAGCGGAAACGTCATATCTGCCACCTTTAACATTCCCCACAGCTTCAAGTACATTGACGGAGACTGGGTATGTGTGCTTTTGAGTGTGGTTTTTTGCGAGCTCTGCGCAACGATTCAACATGGAATACAGCTCTTTCAATCCCTTCACGTCATTTCCCTGTTCATATCTGCAGTTTCTACGTCTGAGAGAGCGTCTTCCTTGCATTCTTTCCAGAAAAACAGAAGAAAGAAGGAAAAAAAAGAAAAAGAAAAAAAGAACCCCCAACACATCCCTGACCATCTTCATCCTCCGTTTGCTCCAACTCGCTGCCCCAAATCCCCGGAGTTTGCTTTCTCTCTTGGAAATCTTTTCCCACTAATGCCTCGTTCGTCTTCTAGGAACTCAAACCGAGACCCGGCCAATCTGCGCTGTTCGACTCCCTTGCCTACCTGTCATCCGAACAAACGCCATGGAACCACACTGCAGTGGCCTGGACCGGCGAAATCGACAGCTTGGAAGGACCGATTGACGGCTCGATTTCCATTCCCGCGCCGCTCAACCATCTCTCGGCGCCAATCCCCGTCGACGGCGTTGTCCGGGCGCCGTTGCAGCCGTTTTCCGAAGGCGTGCTGGTGCCCCGTGCCGATATGGCCCGCCTGGAGTACCAGCTGTCGCACAGCAAGACCATCAAGACCGTTCCGGTGTGGCTGTCGGACGACGAGGACGATACCAAGGAGGGAATCCGCCTGCGCGACCAGGCCCGCTGGAGACGATATGCCGAACATGAGCTGTACAACCTCTTCCACTACAAGCAGCATGAGCCCACCGACGGCCGGGCCGAGCGCGTGCAGTGGGTCGACTACTACCGCATGAACCAGAAGTTTGCGCAGAAGATTCTGGAGATCTACAAGCCGGGCGACGTGGTGATCATCCACGACTACTACCTCATGCTGCTGCCCAGCCTGCTGCGCGAGCGCATGCCGCACATGTACATTTCATTCTTCCTGCACTGCCCGTTCCCCAGTAGCGAGTTCCTGCGCTGCCTGCCGCGGCGCAAGGAGGTGCTGGAGGGTGTCCTGGGCGCGAACCTGATCGGCTTCCAGGCCTACAGCTACCTCCGACACTTCTCCAGCAGCTGCACACGCGTGCTGAACTTCCCGTCCAGCACCAACTACGTCGAGGCGTTTGGAACCAAGGTGCAGGTGGGCGTGTTCCCGATCGGCATCAACGTCGAGAAGGTTGAGCGGTGTGCCTGGACTGATGCGGTGACCAAGCGCTACAACGCGCTGAAGGAGCTGTACAAGGGAAAGAAGGTGATTGTGGGCCGCGACCGTCTGGACAGCGTGAGAGGAGTGGCGCAGAAGCTGCAGGCGTTTGAGCACTTCCTCGACATGTACCCCGAGTGGCGGGAGAAGGTGGTGCTGATCCAGGTGACGTCTCCGACAAGCATAGAGGCGGAGAAGGAGGAGTCGGAGAACCGGATCGCCACGCGGGTCAATGAGCTCGTCATGCGGATCAATGGCACCTACGGCAGCCTGGGCTTCTCGCCGGTGCAGCACTACCCGCAGTACCTCAGCCAGGACGAGTACTTTGCGCTGCTGCGTGCGGGCGATATCGGCCTGATCACGTCGGTGCGTGACGGCATGAACACCACCAGTCTGGAGTATGTGGTGTGCCAGGGCGAGAACCACGGCCCGCTCATCATCTCCGAGTTCAGCGGAACGGCCGGCAGCCTGCGGGACGCGATCCACATCAACCCGTGGGACCTGACGGGCGTGGCTAGCGAGCTGAACAACGCGCTGACCATGTCGGAGGAGCGCAAGGTGGCGATGCACACCAGCCTTTACAACCACGTGGCCACGCGCAACGTGCAGAGCTGGATCGACAGCCTGATCCGGCGCCACGTGCAGGTGGTGGCGACGGACGGCAGCCGCATTGCGACGCCGCCGCTGGACCGGTCGATCCTGCTGCAGAAGTACCTGGACGCCGGCAAGCGGCTGCTGATGTTCGACTACGACGGCACGCTGACGCCGATTGTGCGCGAGCCGAGCGCGGCGATCCCGTCGCTGCGGATCATCGAGGCGCTGAAGCAGCTGGCGGCGGACCCGCGCAACGCGGTGTGGATCATCTCGGGGCGGGACCAGGCGTTCCTGCAGCAGCACCTGGGGCACATTACGCAGCTGGGGTTCAGCGCGGAGCACGGCAGCTTCATGCGGTACCCAGGCGCTGCGGAGTGGGAGAACCTGGCGGAGAAGTTCGACATGTCGTGGCAGGCGGAGGTCAGCGACGTGTTCCAGAAGTACACGGACCTGGTGCCGGGCAGCTTCATTGAGCGCAAGCGGTGCGCGCTGACGTGGCACTACCGGCAGGCGGCGGACGCGGAGCTCGGGCTGAGCAAGTCGCGCGAGTGCCAGAAGGAGCTGGAGGCGGGCGTGGGGCAGAAGTGGGATGTGGAGGTGATGCCGGGCAAGGCGAACCTGGAGGTGCGGCCGACGTTTATCAACAAGGGCGAGATTGTGCGGCGGCTGATTGAGGCGTACCAGGGGTCGGCGGCCGAGGCGGCAACCACTGAGCCGGCGCTGGGCTTTGCGCTGTGCATGGGCGACGACTTCACCGACGAGGACATGTTCCGCTCGCTCAACGCGGCGGCGGGCGCCGGCGAGGTGCTGCAGCGCGAGGCGTCGTTCACCGTGACCGTCGGCGCGAGCTCCAAGGTCACGCTGGCCGGCTGGCACCTGCTGGAGCCGGAGGACGTGATTGAGTGCGTGGCGCTGCTGGCGGGCATGACGAACCCGGATAAGCGTCACCTGGCGAATGTCGGGCAGGTCAATCTGGCGGCGATTAGTACTGTTGGGGGGCGTATTCCGCCGGAGGCGAAGTGAGCTGCGCTGGACTGAGTGGGCGGGCGCCTTTCGGGGGTGTCTCCCGGTTCGGTGGATCGTTGCCGGGGAGGGCTCTCGCTCGTTGAGTCTCTGTGCCGTCGGCTTTCTCCGGACGGGGCTGATGTCGTCTGCCGAAGCCGTTCATACGCCGACATCTTCACATATCGGGCTTCTCACACCCTCCACGCTCCCTTCTTGGAGACAACACTCGTTTTTGGATCTGTGTGTCTTTGGACTTTTCGTGCTTTTCGTCTACACTGCATGTTTCTTCTGTTCGTCTCTTCTTGTCTCGGTGTGTGTGTGTGTCTTCTTGTTTCCTGGGAATTCGAGCTTGTGCCTTTTTATAGGGGTCTTGGATTATCTTTGTGTTCTTTTTTCGTCGTATTCTTTCTTTTAATGCAGTTCTTGCTTCTTTGTCTTTCTCTCTGGCTGTCGGTCTCTATGTCTGTGTGTACATCTGTGGCTGTCTGTGTTGGCTGTTCTTGTTACCCAGCATTCTCTTCCGTGTGATTTGATGTTCAGACTACGATGCTCTGACAAGCGTGTGAGCGGTGAGAAGATGCTTTGAAGCGGATGGTATGTGCCTTAGCGGAAGTATTCCAGTACTCTCTTTGGGACCACCCTCCGGAACTGGCATTTCGATATTTACGTTCGTTTCTTTGTTGGAGCCGATGAAGGCGTATACACTAGATTGGCACGGAATGCACAAGTTAGAAAATGGACATGTTGTCTTATTCTAGATGTATGAGCTTGATTTTGTGCTTCTGAACCCTCCTAACTAACTCCTCTTGCCCACCTAATAGTGCGCCAGCAAGGTATCCAAATCCCAGTCGACATCCGGATGCAAGAACCCAAACTCATGCAGCCCGGCCACCGCAAGCCGGCCATACTCCTCCGCGACCGCGCGCTCCTGGGCGGTCAGGTACACGCGGGCAAGCTGCACATGCAGCGGCGGCATCAAGGGCCGCAGCTTCTCGCGGCGGGCGGCGTCGAGGGCGTCGTGCAGCAGGGCAATGGCGTCGGCGCGGCGGTTCTGCCACAGGAGCTGCGAGACCCGGTCCTGCAGTTTTGCGGGGTCCGCGAGGAAGCTGGCGCGGCGGGCGTCGGAGGCGGCGAGGTCGGAGGGCAGGCTGCGGGTGCAGAGGGCGCAGGTGCATTCGAAGCCCCAGGTTTGGCGGAGGAGGGTGTGGCGGGCGGGTGAGGGGAGGCCGAGGGGGACGTCTAAGGGCTGGTAGAGAAGTCCGGAGAGAGGCTCGGGCCGGCGGAGAGGCCGCAGAAAGACCCGGGGAGACAACGTACAGCTGATGGTGATTTCCTCGCCGGGGCCGATCTTGCGCAGGGCCTTGATGTTCACGGAGAGGCCGCTGGGCGAGAACATGACGAGCGAGCTGGATGTGTTAGTATAACGACCCTAACATGTCGTGCGGTGTATCTCTCAGCTTACTTCGGCTGGCAGTCGTGGTTGATTCTCTGCACAGCACACACGTTAGTCCCAGCTCTCCCGTCCACATATACTACACGACCGGGGAAACTCACCGCCAGCACCGGGAACAGCGCCATATGCCCCACGCCCCCCATATCCACACTGAACGAGTTCGTCAACACCACATCCTCGACCAGGCTATCCCCGCGCGCCGCCGCACTCTCCCGGCTCAGCCCGCGCACCACGGCCGCCGCCTCGGCCGGCAGCTGGTCGGCCGCGCGCCGGAACAGCCGGCGGCCGTGGTGCGGCGCCACGCCGTCCTGCACGTCCAGATCGGCCACCAGCGCGGCGTCGTCAACCACCACGCTGGCGCCGCGGGCGATCTCGCGCGTGGCCACCAGGCCGAGGCCGCGGCCCTCGACCGGCGCGACGCGGACCGCCGGGGCTGCGGCCGCCGGCACGCCGAACACCGCCGCGCCGGGGGCTTCGAAGAACAGGCCCGATGTGACGAGCGCGTGGGCGGTGTCGGGCCGGGTGAGCAGGCTGAGGCCGTGGGCGCCGCGCGCGCTGTCGGTGTACACGCACAGCTTGTCGCCGGGGCGCGGCGGCTCGGGCGGCGGCGGCGGGGAGCCGTCGGCGGCTGGCGGGGGCGACGGGGCGCGCGTCATGGGGAAGCAGGTTGGGCGGGCGGTCCAGGGGGCCCAGAAGAGGGCGGCATCGTCGATGGGGCCGGTGGGGAGGGATGCGGCGCTGGGGTCGTCGGAGCCGAAGACGGCCGCCGGGTGGCCGCTGCCCATGGCTGCCTGGAAGATGGCGGGGAGGTCGGGGCGCCGGGGCGAGTGGCCCGGCGAGGATTGGGTTGTCGGGTTGGCGAAGACGGTGAGCAGGGCGAGGAGGAGGGCGGGCGCCCGGCGGCTGATGTGGGCGGGCGGCATTGGGGCGGAGGTCACGGCGGTGTATGTCGGTGTGAGCAGAGCGAGGAGGAGTAGTGTAAGTGAGAGCGATGAGAGTGTAAGTGGAAGTCGGGGTCTAACGACATGGTGAGAAGACAGCAGGAATCGAAGACGAGAGCCGGCACCTTGCTGCACGGGAAGTCTGCAAGTGCCGTTGAAAGTGGCCACATCAGCAGATGGCGTCGACGTATATTGACTGCGGTAGATATCCCGTCGGGTTCGAGATATAGTGCCCACTTGAGCCGGTTTACCCAGGGAGAAACCCTAGCGACCGCCGCGGTTAGGGTTCGGCCCGGCACGGTGTCAACCGGAGGCGGGCAATTCGAAAGTCGGCGAAGTTTTGGGTGGGGCCGGAGAAACGTCCGCAGACGTGTCAGTTGGCTTGTACTCGTAAATACGTGGAGGCCAGCCCGGACATCTACCACGAGACGCCGCGGCTCGGCGCTGCTCTCGCGGCCCGACATCGCGGCGGTGGCCGAGCGGCGAGGTCGCAGCGGTTTAAGCTTGACATCACCTTGGGAGTCACGAGTATCCGTTGCAGGTACATCACAAAGACGGTACAGACACACACACAAGACAGCCAGCGGCTCCGAATCGATTGGGACTTTTATACCTAAACTCCAGTCGTGAGATGCTTCTAACATGCACCAAAATCCATTCCCGAAACATTCTATCACCGCCCAATGTTGTTCATGACACTGCCGACCATCACCGCCGCCTCGCGGTCCCACCGCGCCGGCGGCAGCGACGCCGACGGCACCACCGAGTCCGGCGGCACACAGCCCTGCAGCACGCAGTCGCGGATGGCCTCGCCGACCGCGTCGCGCCGCGCGCGCAGCGTCTTGGCCGGAAGCCCGCCGCGGTTGGAGATCTCCTGCACGCGCGTGGCCAGGCTGCTGGCCATCGACCGCCAGAAGAACGACGCCAGCGACGACGCCTCCAGGTGGGCCTGGAA
>LNGL01000032.1:1074681-1096046 GCA_001510565.1 Knoxdaviesia proteae
ACGGCGAGGCGGCCCTGCACGCGCACGTGGTGGCGCTGGGCGTGCAGCAGGCGCTGCTGCGGGTGCGGCGGGGCGGAGGCCGCGGCGGCGGAGCCGTAATGGGACGAGGAGAGGCCGCCGGGGCTGCCGGCGAGGGTTGTGGAGGAGGTCGAGGTGCGCGAGGGTTCCAGCAGCGGGGCGTCGTAGGCGTCGTAGGCGTCGTGGGCGTAGTGGGCGTCGTGGGCGTCGTCGGGGCGGGCGGCGCTGCTGCCGTCGAGGGACAGCGCGACGGAGTACAGCGAGGCGGAGTCGGGGACGAGAGTTACGGAGGAGGAGGGGGCGTGGAAGGCCATGGTTGTGTGTGTGTGCATTGGGGGACAGTGGTGGGTGGTGTGTGTGTGTGTGTGTGTGGCCGATGGTGGGTGGGTGACGGTTGGCGGTGACGGCCGGTGGCGGGATCTATAAGAGAGTCTAGCCGAGGCGTGCGGGCATGGTGGTACCGAGGATTCTATGGAGGAGCCGGAGGACAGAGCAGATCAGAGGTACCCAGACCGGTGATAGCAGCGCAATTAAGGAGAGACTGAAAATGAGTGACAGAGCCGGACGTGAACACGGTCCTCGGCCAAGTGTAGATACCACGTCGTGGGAAAATGAGCGACTATAGACCCGGAAGCTATATATAAGAGTGGCAACCAGGACGAAAGAAGAACAAGAGAAGGCAGGGAAGCGGGAACAGGAAAACAAGAAAGGAGGAGGGAAAGAGGCCAGACGAACGCACGGATTGTTTGAAAACGAGAGAGAGAGAGAGAGAGAGAGAGGCAGACAAGGAGGGACGCCGGAGCAGCTAGAAGGAAAAAGGAACACCAGGGAATTCTGTGACTTCTGAGCACAGACGCTGACAGGCGGACACTACACGAAATAAGAAGAAATAAGCACAAATAAGCAGATGTGTGCCAATGCGTGGTCTTGGACGGGGCCAGTGTCACGTATATAACGCGTTGAGTCTCTTATATGGAAGCGTATGCAGACATATATGGAATAGGTTAGGGAGAGTGAGTGGTGGGAGCGCATGAATCTGGGACCAGACAGCTGAATGGGCACCAGCACTTAGACTGACCACTCGAAACCTCTCTCTGGGTCAGATTCCGGCTTGGGACGAGACTCCGGTGGAGAGTGAAGTGAGCATCGTGGGGTGAGATAGTGGCCGTACCTTTTGTATTAGCGACATACGTCGGCGGGCCTTCTGGGCATCGGGCGGGGAGGAGAGTCTCGTGTGTCTCTCTTGCTTTCTCTGGACCACCCCCGGTTTATAGTGGGAGAGTCCGGGGGCTTTTGTTTTTTTTTTCTTTTTGCTGGCTGGTGGTGGCGATGTGTTTGGGATCTGGGGTGTTGGGCACTTACTGTCTTCGGGGAGTGTTTCTTGGTGGTCCTATACGAGGGTCACGAACGTGGATGTGCGGCACTGGTGCAGAGACAGGCTCTATCGACGAGGACATCGACTCTCTACCAGCAGTGGTGTATATTTGAAAGGACGTCGACTGACTCCCGACTCGTCCAGAGTAAGGTTAGACTCGCAGCTCAGGGGAAGCTGGACGACAGTGGTGGTGGTAGCACAGAAAGAAGCCGTATCACCGAAACCCACAAGTCACAATACCGGAAAGGATTTACGCATGGATCTCCCTCGCCCATCTCGTTTCCTCCATCTCAAGACAAAAACAGGAAACCAAAAGAAATGGCAAAAAGTTACATGGGGCCACACTCAATGCGGCAAAAACACGGCGGCGGAGAGAATCCAGCAGGGATCTCAGCCCGTGGGGCGGGCCACTTTGGAGATTGCGGTATCCTTTTGTCAGTCAGCAGGAGTTGGGAAGTCAGTGTGCAGGGCCACTCTGTGGGAAGAAATACCCCGTCGGTCGAGACGCTGCCGAACTGGATCAGGAGGAGGAAGAGGATCGTGGGATGCAGGATTGCGCTTCGTTACGTTTACGGCTTAGGTGGACTGTATGCCCTCACCTGGAGTAGGTAACGTTCATACTGTATTGGACAGTTACAGTACATAGGAGGCCATACTCGGCGCTGAAGGGGGGTGCATGAGGGAGATTTGTTCCCCCCCGGGCCATACTGGTTCTGGAAGCTCGGCAATGCAGGGCTGGTTTTAAATCTCATCAGCTAATTCCATCAGGTAAACACAAAAGGCGTGGGACACCCCCTGCATCTCGTGCCTGTCAGCCAGTCAGAGCGCCGTGATAGACGGACTTGACAAGAAAGTGAGAGCGGGACCTTGACTTCTTGACTACTTCGTTATACGTGAGGTGACTGCTTGAGGAGCTTGTTCCCGCTACGAAATCTCATCTCATCTTATCAGACCAGCCGGCCTTGGCTGTGTCTATCTCCAAGTCAGCACGTAAAGTGACCAGCGCAATCTCGCCTGCTAATCTACATACGTGTGTGTTGGTTTGTGGCGGCATGACTGTACGCATCGCACGCTTTTACACACCTCATCAGTCACTCACCCCGACGGCCTACGGGGCGCACTGCGGCTGTTGCATCCCGACGATCTGGGGAATATCCTGTGGTGTCTGGTATTGTCGTCCATGCGGGGATGTCAATATCGACCAGCCTGTCCTCTCACGAGCGATCCTCGGAGGGAATCTCTGGATCGGGGTGCTTGAACATCGCGTGGTGCGAGCGAGCCCAGACCAGCAAACCCTAACCCCAACTAATATACCGGGCCAGAACTAAATGTATCTAATCTAACTTTATTCCTCTCAGGACCCGTGATCCGCTACTCGCCCGCCTCGTCCGAGGTCCTCGTCACGTTCGAGTTCTGGAGTGATGGAATTGTGCCGGGGCTGATTGTGCATTTGGTAATGGGAGACAGGACCAGGCCACGCAGTACCAAAGGCCGAGGACTCCGGGACCTAACTACGACTCCGGGACTTCCCCTTGCCCCTGGTCGCGCACATGCTTATTTCCGCCTCCCTCGTTGCCCTGCCTCCCCCTTGTCTCACCAGAGAGAGAGAGAGAGAGAGAGAGAGAGAGAGAGAGAGAGAGAGAGAGAGGGTCATGCTTTGCTTCGTTTGAGTACGTCTCCGTCTCGGCCCTTATTTCTCTCTCTGTCTCTCTCTCTCTCTTGCTCCCGTTCGGTGAGCCCGCGATCACTCGCCGGGATGTGCCGTCCGCTATCTGTTCTTGACGTGCCCGGAGACTTCCATCCGGTCGGCCCCGGAAAGCTGACTCATCAACCCCGAACGATCGACTCCCTCACGGAGCGCGAGATCTTGGATCGGGTATCAGCCCCTTTGTTACCACCACTCCCATAGTGGACTTGGCCGTGATGTCCATGCCAACTAGGGTTTACTAGGGTTACACCCACCACCACAACATCAGCAACACCGTGTTGTGGACACGGAAGGAGCCCCTCAACCCCCATCGCGCCTTCCGGCTGCCATCCCACCAACGGCGTGCTTGTGTACGCTTCATAGGGCGTGGGTATGTGTGTGTTTCTCGATCCTAATAGCCTAGCGGTTAGTTGACCTGAGAAGGAGCTTTCGTACTGCACATGTGTACGTCATGTGAACCGGCTCAGTTCGACTTACACTCCGCGATGGTGGCTATTGGGATCTTTTTTTTTTCTTAAAATTTTTTTTTTGCCTCGATCCGCATCGCATATGGGAAGACCGTTGATCGCTGCGCACCACGATCACGGGGAAGGAAGCTCTGCGGCAAATAGACGGAAGGTGCCCTCACCCTCCATCGCACCTTCTCTCTCCCATCCCACCTCCGGCGCGCTTGTGTACACTTCATAGGGCGTGGGTATGTGTATGTTTCTCGATCCCAATAGCCTAGCGGTTAGTTGACCTGAGACGGAGCTTTCGTACTGCACATGTGTACGTCATGTGAACCGGCTCAGTTCGACTTGCACACCGTGATGATGGCTGTTGGGATCTAATTTTTTTTCTGCTTCTCCTTCATGTCCCGTCTGGGTATACGGGATGATCCTGACGATGACCCCCCCCCGAGCATTTTCACCGTGTAGCGTTGCCTCACCAGGCTCTGATATGAGCAGAAGGAAGGAGCCCCTCCCGATCGCTCCTTCTCGAGTGCCCTCGATGCCTGTTTCCCATTAGGTGGCGGCCCGGTTATACAGCCGCAGAAAGCACTGCTATAAACAGAGGGAAGGAGCCCCAACCCGGGCCGCTCCTTCCCCGAGCTATATTTTCCCCGACCGCCCCTCTGGTGCAGCATGAGTGACGTCCACGATGAAGGAGATTGACTCTGCTTTCAATGTCCGCCGTCTCGCCCGGGATGGTCCTTCCCGCGATCTCGACGAGCATCCATTTCTGCCCATCATGGTCGGTCCCAGAGACGCGCTCGGCTGCCAACACACAGAAGGTGCCCCCGGCCGCTCCTTCCTAGTGCTACTGCACAACCGTGTGTTTCCTTTATAGGGCACAGTTGTGTGCAGGTTTCTCGATCCTAGTAGCCTAGCGGTTAGTTGACTGGAGAAGGAGCTTTCGTACTGCACATGTGTACGTCATGTGAACCGTCTCTATTCGACTTACACGCCGTGATGGTGGCTATTGGGACCCTTTTTTTTTTTCTTTTACCCCAGTTCCCATCACATCTATGTCAGATAGGTGATCTAGTGTTGAGAGTGATATGAAGCTTTCCCGCAAACATAGGGAAGGAGCCACTACTGATCGCTCCTTCCCGTTCCCTTCGCTCCTTCCCTTCACGATCTCTTCCGGGAGCCCGTCCTATATATAAGTGCGCTACGAGAACCGTCTCGATTTAACTTCTAGTAGTGACGGTAAGTAGGGAACCTTATCTTACCTTTTTCGTCTCTCGTTTCCTTCCCTCTAGGCTCTAGTCCCTTCTAAGGTCTGAGATAACCCTTTCGATGGCCCAGGACTATGGAGAGGGGGCATTATCCTGTAGGTTTCGCTGTACTCCAGCTGTGGGAAGCGCTCCCACACATATAAGGAAGGAGCGGGCCATCGCCGGTCGCACCTTCCCGTTCTCATCGCTCCTTCCCGCTGCTGCCTCTTCCGAGAGCTTGTGTTTCCTTTATATGTTGCGCTTCGGTGTGTGTATCTCAATCCTAATAGCCTAGCGGTTAGTTGACCTGAGAAGGAGCTTTCGTACTGCACATGTGTACGTCATGTGAACCGTCTCAGTTCGACTTCCATACCGTGATGATGGCTATTAGGACCCTTTTTGGTTTTTTTTCGTTGATTCCCCCCCTTTCCTGTAGGGCCTTCCGCACCGAGCGGGCCGCCTTTTCGAGGATCGCTCGTTTTCCACCTACGGACTAGGATCACGTCACTACACATAAGGAAATCATCGTCACTAGCACTGTCTAGAACGCATGGACAGTGCCGGCTCCCCGGTCGCTCCTTCCGTGTCTCCTCGCTCCTTCCCGATGTTAGGTCTTCCAATAGCCGCCTGTGTTTACTTTATATGGCGCGGTTAAGTGCATGTTTTTCGATCCCAATAGCTTAGCGGTTAGTCGTCCCGAGAAGGAGCTTTCGTACTGCACATGTGTACGTCATGTGAACCGGCTCAGTTCGACTCTCCGTGATGATAGCTGTTGGGAGTCTTTTTTTTCTCGATCTCTTTTCTCCTCCTCAGGTTCGAGCCCTGCCTTTTCGAAAGTCGTGGCCCAAGACAATACACGAGAAGACTAGAAAGAGCCGTATCTCAATATCCGCTGAGGATAGGTATATAGAAGGAAGGAGCTACCAACGTGGTGGGGAACGACTTGCGAGGTCTCGCGCCGGGCCGGCCCCGCTTAGCCTGAGCCGAGTAGCCGCCATTGGTCCCGAAAAAAGGGTGAAAGTTCTGCAGGGTGCGGCTCCTTCCGTATCTATTTCTTGTTTGCTTGGCTGAGTAACAGAGGCAACCATCATGAATCATTGCGATGGTCCCGACATGATTCATGGCCTCGCTGCTCTAGTAATGAGACCCGCCTATATAAATCGGGCTCTGCCCTCTCTCCACCCAGCCTATTTCCCTCCTTCATCTATTCTCTTTTCAGCCCACTTCCGAACACCTGCAACCACTCATCGGAATCTATAGATACATGCACTGGATTGCGCCGTCCACAATCAGCCAGATTGCCTTACCGGGCGCACCGGGCCAGCCAGCGAACATGGACACACTTACCAGCGCAGGCGTTGATGCGGCGTGGACGAAGGCGGTGCCACCTGTCGCAATGTGGTCCCCTGCCAGACCGGGCTGCCACATCTCTCGAAACACCCATCAGACGCCCCCGGCGGTACGATAGAAGCGGGCGCGTGTGTGGCAATCCAGAGCGCGTTGGATGGCCACAACGGGAGCGGCCTGGTGCTCGTGCTTGGGGCCAGGAACCCGGCGCCGGTACACTTTTCACTTCACGCTCAATACGGATCGCCCGATACTAGATATGCCGTGTTTCCCATGCTAGGCTTGGCCACAGGTGTAGGCCAGGCACGACACTTGGGCCGGGAGTGAATTCCACGCGCCAGGCTCGGATCCCGTCGTCAAGCCGGCTGCCCCGCTCAAAGTTCCTCCAGGCGGACTTCTTCGGTGCTCCTGTGCCCTAGTTACTTGTTCTTCTTCCGCATGAGCGCAACTGGAGGGCCCGACCTTTCCCTTACCACGGGCGCGCGGCAGTTTCACGAGATACACTGTCTGGGGGCGCGGCTATAACGACGCCAGGTCTCCACCACATCACATGCCCATTTGCCCAAGAACCGGAGAAGCTCAAATGCTTTGGCCTGCCTGCAGCCTTCGTCGATCCACCGGGTCTTCAACTACTGCGGTAGAAGGTCGGTCCTCTTCCAAAGTGTCTCTTCCGGCAACGGATCTCTTACGGCACTTTTCGGCGTAGACAACGCAGATGTTGAGTAATACCCTCCGGCGGATCTAGTCCAGGCGAAACAGCGCCGCTGCCCCGACGCAACGGGTGTATATCCGATGGAGTAAGCCCGGTATGTCGTTGGGTGGGTTTGGCCGGAACAGCTCTCAGTCCTACAGAGTCGACGGACTTGTCACTCTGTGAGCATCAGAGGAAACAACTCATCAGGCCCTCTGCTTGTAGAGGCGATACCTCTACCGGACGGGCGACTAGACATCCGCTCCGCTAGGCGTCCGGTGCATCTATGGCATTACTTGGAGCTGCGCCGGCCCACTCTTCGCCGAGAACACCGTGCTGGGTAGTGGCCGGAACGGTCAGAGTACCTGCCACGTTAGTACCAAACCCGCACATGCGGCCCCCTCAGTACGAACCACCCGCCCCCAACCCGTGAACGGTTTTTCCTACCATCCCGAATCTCGACTTGGCATGTGGGCTTGACGGGGCTGGCCCAGAGTGTGCACCTCCACTTGTGGCCACTGTATCCGTCTGGCGGCCGGGAAAGCACAACCGCGGGAACAGCTGACCTCTCCCCTCGCCAGTCAGTGTCGAACTCGCCTTCGCAGTGGGTAGGACACACTGCGGGCCGGGCTGTCCCGGGTCCGACACGGTTGTCGCAGCCCGGGGGTTCTCTTATCCGTCAGCAACAGACTGAGATCTGGGGGCATAATCCTGCCGTTACCGGCGACACTGCGACACTAAATGAGTATGGGGCCGGGTCAATCATTCCGATCGACTGTGCCTGGACGTGTGGAGGCCATGACCCTTTCTGCGGTTTGGCCTGTGGCGCCTGGCAAATGTCCGCCGGTGGCTCCTAACCCCCAACGAGCGCGATCTGGGTAGTCTAGCCCGGCGAGTAGAATGCCGCGTGGAAAGAACATACCGTAGTCGGTATATGGTTTGTCATAACGTCGACGTCGTGCATACTCTATAACTCGGTCGGATTATAGAGGACGTCAAGAACCTAGCGGCTGTAATGCGGCGTCAGTGTTTGAATATTATCTTGCCTGGAGCTTATTATTATCTATCGTACGGGTTCCGTAAAACCCGGAGATAATAGCGAGGTATGTAGTTCCTAGGGGCTACGGCCCACATTAACAGTCGTGAAGAAACGGTTTTGGTCAAGATTTTATATACGGACTTTTTGAGGGGTACCGGCTGCTGGAGTTCCACGATAAATGAGTCTTAGGAAGCTTTGCACAGAGTGTCAATTTGCATGCGGTTCTCTCTCGCCGAGCGATATCAGTTAACCGAGGGTCCGTTACTGTTTAGTCCGGACCCGAAACCCCTGACTTTTCCCCGTCTGGTCTGTGCCGGTATGTGAAAAGGGGAGAGGACATGTTAGATGTGACTTATACCTAGAGGCTACATACAAGATTAGACATTATCACACTTGACAATAGAAGAGGAGGAGCATCTCTTTGTTCACTACGCTCTTTCTTAACCACTCTGGCACACTTAACAGAAGGCATTTATGCAGGACCAAGTGTCCGCAGGATACCGGACTTTCAGCGGCAACACCGTGGCTTGTATATCTCTCGGTCGCATGTATCCGTGTCGCTTGCAGCCCTTAGGAAATTCAAAGTCCCATAGGCAAGAGTATGAAGTGAAGATGAAAGGAAGTGAATGTGAAGTTCAGAGCGGGAACTGCAAAACTTACAACGTGCTTCACTCTTGACTCCTAAGTGAACACGCTCCTCTCCCGCGACCTTACCTGCGGACGCGGAACGGATGCCTTCGTAGCACAAATATAGGGGAGGAGCAGGAGGGGAAGGTGTTCCGCTCGCAGAAGCATGACTGCAGACACTAACGGTAAGGATACACTGCTTGCCTGTTTATGACATGGAGTGTAAGTCGACCGGGCGGTGACACAAGCCTCCGGCAGTTTGATTTTGGGGGCCGGGGCCAAGTGCAAGCTGCCAAACCCTGCACCAGGGATACGTTCAGGCTAAATAAGCCCCAGCAAGATTATTTCCGGGACATGTTATCACGAGAAGAATTCTGGATTCCACCGAAGGAGCGGAAATTCCACCACCTTTTGCAGCAGGAAAATCCAACAGCCAGAGCCAGATCAACATGAAGTTTCGTTCGCTGGCTATTTAGCGCTGTTCTAGAACGTGGCGACTCTTCCGCGCTAGAAGATTCCAAGATCCCGAAAATCGAGACAAAAACTGGGTCCGCCACAAAAGAGGAAGGAAGCTTAAAACCAACAACAACCAACAACCGCGAAACGGAATCCGCCAGCGTTATCAAGGTTTGTTTGTGAAGCATCGCGAGTCTTGGCTGGCGGCCAAGCTATAGGCAAATTTGATTCCCGTGCATTGAGCAGGGTCCCCAAAGACTCCCCGAACTGTTCTCACGTCCTCGAGGGCCTGGCGGGATCTCAAGCTCCGTATCAAAAAGGGAGACGTTGGCTTGCCACGCACGGAGGAGATTTCAGATTCAACTTAGGCTCGGAAATATGCGTGTCATCCTGATACTGGCCTGGGGTGTGTGGCGTGGCTTGGAACTGGTCGACTGGTGGTCGGGGAAGGAATAGACGGTGCGCTCGGATCAGCCGGGAGCTGTGATCGAGGGCCCCTTTTGCCAGCGGCCGGCTAGTGGCGTATCTCGCCGTGACTCTGGTCCGACCTTACTCCACGGATACTTGACACGGCGTTTCTTTTTGCGTGTAGTTCCCCCTTCTTGCTGACACTCACCACGGACAAAAGAGGGCATTGGGTGAATGAACGGCCACAATGCGGCTGACAGATCTATGGACGACACGCCTTCAGATGTTAGATATTATACGACATCAAGCCGCATCCTCTGCTACATTCCATATTACTCGCCGATGCACCCGGGCCGCGGAGTCTCGACCTTCGCCCTCCTCTCCGCGGCCGTCGAGGGCCTGAACGGCGCCGGCGTGTGTCGATGTCCGTCAACCAGGGCGCCACGCGCGTATGCCGCACGCCGCTGCGCACGCTGCACCTCTCAGCCGCGCTCGGGTGCTCCGGTTCAACGGGTTCCACCCGCGCCGCGGCCGGCCGGAGAGCAACAGGGTGTGCCTGGCGCGCGCCGGGTCGTGCGAGCGCACCGGGCCCGGGTGGACGGAGCAGACCATGGCGCAGCGCGGTCCGTCGGCGGTGCGTGTATATAGTGTGTGATCGCGGACTGCTTGGTGCTCGGTGTTCGTGTCTAGTGATTCCTCGTCCGACCTCGACTATTTTCTCCGTTGCCCTCTCAGAGCCCGTCTCGAATCGCCGACTGGACACTTCTCTTGAACAGTTTCCAGAAACAACCAACCATGGTGAGATACTGAAACCTCGCCCGCCCCGGCCTCGCTTGGAAAAGAACGTCTCTCTCAGCTCTCGCTACCTCTCCGTTCGTTTTCCTCCCCACGAGCCACTCCGCTCACATACAAGCGCTGGCTCGTTTGGTGGGCGCCATGAAACATGGGCGGCCACGCGTTACACATTGAGAGAGAGACATAGAGAGAGAGAGAGGGGGATGATGTGTGTGTAGGCGCTGTGGAGGCTGGGTTGGAAGGGTACTGACGTGGCCTGCATGCCGCCTTGGGGAACGTGCCGTGCAAAACGTGCAAACGGGGGTCAGATGGACTCTGAGAGGGAAAGCGCTTGTTTGTGTGTAACGCTGGCAGACGAGGCTCCAAGGCACGGGCGGAAAGGGGTTGCTGTCCGCCTAGCCGGAGGCATATGCGAGAATAGGTTGCCGAGACTAGCCGAATGTTCTGCCGCCACTGGTGTAAGTCCCTCTATCCATCCCTCACTCGCTCTCTCTCCTCTCTGTGCCCCCTTGACCGTTCTTCGGAGAAAAGGGCAATAAGCAAGTGGCACGTTGGCCTGGCTGCGTAACACAGCTTCAGAGCTGCGCCCCGCGGGACTTTTTTGTTCGTGAGGCACTGGCGGGGGTCTCAGAGCTGGAATCCACGGTTTTGGCTGGCACGTTCCCTTCCACGTCAGCTGTCAGCGGTGTGGCCAGGAGGCTGCGTGCAGACTCGGCCAGCCTTGGTTTGGCATCGAAAGGATGTCTTACATGCACTTGCATCGGCGGGTGAGACACTGGTTCGTGGGGGGGAGGAAGGGAGCAGAGGATAATCAGACTGCAGGGAGGGTTGACTGATCGGCGGTTGAGGAATGCTTGGACTCTCTTCTCTCTGTAGAAGGCGGGTGAGAATGGGAACTGTGGATGTGGATGGTGAGTCTGTGTGTGCTGGCAGATCGGCTGCTCTGGCGCGGACATTGCCGGAGATGTGAAGCACGGGAGGAGTGCGGCAGTGGAGGGAGGCCACAGCGTCTTGTGGCCTGGGAACACGGGGGAGGCACGCGAAGCACGACTTCATGCGAGGACCAGCCCGGCCAGCAGGACAGCATCGGAGACAACAGTCGATAGGAGATGTACGCTGCTACATACACATACACTCCGCCACCAAAAACGCGGGCGTTCGTTTCCACGCCGCGAAGACGCCACCCAGCAAGCAAGTCCCCGACTCCGGCCCCCCCTCCCTCTCTCGCCCTCGCTCTCTCTCTCTCTCTTGCACTATGCTTGAAAAGCTTTCCCCCTCTCTATGCCACTTTCTCCTAAGACATGCAACCCTTCCCGAGCGGCCCGATGGTCGTCGGCGTCGTCGCGACTGCAGTGCATGCCCGGACGTGTGTGCTGGGGAACGTCCGCGACTGCGTCTGACGTGACGAGGGCCACGCATGTGTGTTTTGCTTCTTGACACCAGGGGACACGGTGTAAGTCGGTCTTCTTGTATAAGTACTGACCTCTTGGCCGGTTTGGCAGAGCGGCCTGGGAGTGAAGAGTGGCCGTCTCAACCCTCTCCCTCTCTCCCTGCACCTCTATCAACTCTATCGGCGTTTGTGATCTAGACGCCTATCCCCCAGCCAGTGACGGAATACTTGCTGTACACCCCACCCTCCACGATACCCAACCCACTCCCACCACCATGAAATTCTCCCCCTTCTTCGCCCGCTTCTCCAAGAAGCGAGTGGGAAAGGCCGCCGACCCCGACCCCAAGCCCGACTCCCCGCGCCGCACCCCCACCACCGGCCAGCTCGCCGCCAGCCTGCCGGGCCCGCGCGTGCACATCACCACCACCGACGCCACCACGGGCAAGTCGCGGCTGCACTCGACGCGGCCGGCCGAGTGGGCGGCCCACCCGACCGGCAAGATCGCCATGGCGCCGGTGTTCTCGACGAGTCTGCCCGCGCGCGTGGCCGACGACGCCGATATCGCGGCCCACGACGCGCGGCCCAAGCGCGGGCCGGCTGCGGCGCGCGTGCCCGCCGGCGGCTCGATGCTGCGCTACCTGGACATCGCGCCCGGCTACGAATCCGTGGCGCACCGGAGCACCACGGTCGACTTCGCGGTGCTGGTGGCCGGCACGGTGGTGGGCCGGCTCGAGGCCGGCGAGGACGCGGTGCTGGGCCCGGGCGACGTGCTGGTGCAGCGCGCGACGATGCACTCGTGGTACAACCCGAGCACCACGGAGTGGGCGCGCTTGGTGCTGTGTCTGCAGGCGTGCGAGGCCGGCGAGGTGGAGGAGAAGCCGGCGGCGGCAGCGGCGGCGGTGGCGGCGGTGGCGCCGGGGTCGGCAGTGCCGATGCAGCAGGTGGTCGCTAGGTAGAGGCGGCAGCCTTTGAAAGCAGGAACGTAGAACAGAGACATTCACGGAGGCAGAAGGAGGAGTGCCAGTCAATAGCCCGCTGGCGTGTATATATGTTTGTCCCCAAAGTCCAGCCCAAGAGAAGGTAGTCAGTCCAGTCCATTCCAAGGTCCAGCCGGAACTCTCAAAGAAAAATGCAAGTGAAAAAAAGTACATGTGAGAATCGAAAGTGTAAAAGAAAAAGGGGGGGGAAGAAAACGTATCAAACGAGAGACTAAGAAGATTGAAAAGGAGCGCTTGACTGCCTTCATCCCACTGCCACCAGTCTCCAGAGGTCTCTCTAGCACACAAAGTCGCACGTCAGGCCGGCCTCGGCGGTCGGGATGCGCGCCTTGCACAGGCCGGAGCCGTCGGCCTGCCGCACGCAGCATCCCGAGGCGCAGTCCGCCGGGCTGAGGCACTGGCCGGTGATGAACTGGGTGCCGGCCTTCTTCCCGACGTTCGCGGCGCCCGGGATGGCCGCGTTGACAGCCGCACAGGCAGCGTTCGCATTCCCGGCGGGCAGGGTGGCAGCCGGCAGGGTGACGGTGGGCGGGGCGGCGGAGACGGGCGGGGCCGGGGTGATGACGATCACGGGCGGAAGGGCGCCGGCAGCATCGCCGAAGCCGCAGCCGGCCTTGCCGTTGCCGTTGGCGACGGCCTTGGCGGAGCACACGCCGATGGCGGCGTTGCCGGCGATGAAGGCGCAGCACGTCGGCACGGCGGCCTGGCTGCAGTCGGCCGAGCTGAGGCAGCCGCCGGTGATGAACTGCTGGCCGTTGCCGGTGCCGACGTTCTTCTGGCCGTTCACGTCCGGGGTGAGCGGGCTGGGCAGGGCCAGCACGGCGGACAGGCCGACTGAGGGTGTTAGTGGGGTTGGATCCCGGGAGTGGGGACGAGGGGAGGAGGAGATACGTACAGACAAGGCTGGAGAGAGACATGCGGACCATTTTGGCGGTAGATGAAGAGCGGCAGGGGAAAGAAGAAGAGAAGAGAGGGGGGAAGAAAAGCAGCAACGGGTTTCTTAATCAACCAGTGAACGGGCCGGACTCCGGGTCGGCGAATGAAGCGAAAGAAGAGAGGAAAGAGAGTGGGAAAGGACAGACTGGACTGGAATGCAGGAAGGCTGTGGAAGTAGTGGGTGGAGGGGAAAGACAAGCAAGACATCCACGAGAGGAGATGGAGGACAACCACCTTATATGTGTATCTCGAGTCCCCTTAGGACGCACCCACGCACATGCAACCGCCGGCCAGCTTCGGCCGCCTGGCTTTTTTGGTTGCTTTTCTGTCTGTGGGTGGTCCAGCCAGGGTTTGGACGGTCCCCTCGGTCCAGAACAAGACGCTGGTGGCCCTGGCCGACTGGCCCGACCGGGTTGGACGAGGAAGCTGGGGCGTGGTCTTGATTCTTGGTGGACATTCATATGCACTTGGCTGTAGTCTACACGTGGTACTCCGGGAGAAGAGCAACATGGCCGAGAAGTGAAAAAGGCTGTGCACAAGTAAAACCCTGCGACGATCGCCGGGACCAGGCCTCCGAGGGAATATCGTCGACCATGTTCCTGGTGGAACGAGGAAGGATCGCGCGGATACCAGCGCCAAAAGAAACCGGGAACGAACGCCCAGAAAAGGATCGATCCAGAGACGGCGACCAGTAGCCGCCCGGCCTGCCTTGTTTTTTTTCTGGGGGGCTTTTACTTTTCTTTTTCTGTCTGCTGCGCCGGTCATGCAAAGAGACAAGAGACACAAAAAAAGACCCCAGGACGAAACGGGCGGCCCCGGGTTGGGGTTTTGGCCTGTGTCAGTTCGGTTCGGCTCATGCAAAGCGGCACACACAACAGCTGCACCGCGAGGAGCAAGGAGGAGGACGAGACTAAGCGCGGGTGCTGGGGGGATATCACGTTACATGGCTTCCATCGACCATCGTGTGTGGGATCTCCGATCAACCTGGAGAATCCATGAACACAAGCCGCGTCGATCAGCAGCCTGGGCGTCTTGTCTGCGACCCTGGGCAGAGTGCGGGAGACTCGTTCGACGGGACGTCTGGCCTGGTGGCCCGTTCCCAGCCCAGTGCGCTGTCTGAAACCCGCGCAGAGAGGGCCCAAGCCCAGCTCTCTCTCACGTTGCGCGGGGGACCACGCGCCGGGAACAGCAACAGCACCCGCGCCAGCCCACGACAGGGCAACAAAGCCGGAACCATGCAGAGCGCATCTTTGAAGGCGGCGCGGTCGAAGCGGGGTTTTGGAGAGCTGGAATCGCGCGACTGCCGCAGCCGAAGGGGAGTGGAGTGCGTGGCTTGCGTTTCTTCCGGAAGAGCCTGGGTGGCGGGCGTGGGAACGGGCCGGCGATGGACTTCGGAAGAGCACATGCTGGGATCGCGATGCGACGGTGGCGGCGGCGCATTGCTTGATGGTTCGGGCTGGGCCTGGGCTTTTCTGCCCCGGCCTTGCTGGATACCGTGAGAATACCCCCCCATATGCACCCCGACCAGACACCCACGATGTGAATTCCCCGGATCAAGCAGTGCTGGGGCTGAAAACCACTCTGGAGTAGCGACCTGCATTGACGACCCGACCAAAGTCGACATGCTCACACTTCCGACAGCCTTCTGCAAAACCCCGCCAAGCGTTTCCGGAAGGCCTCGCTCCGCGCCAGCCGCCTTTCTAGCCCATCGCGGGACTCCGCACCCTAACCCTAAGCCGGTCGGGGGATCACGGCTCTCACTGCACTGCATCTCTCCACAGAAGCCAAAGACGGACCCACTGTGTATGTACGTGGCGCTTTCATCCCCGCTGGAGAGCTCCGCGCCGTGGATAGATGATGGCGTTGTTGGGCTGTGGTGCATGAGGTGCGATCTCGGGGGCCGATTTTCGGTGCTCATGCGGTGGCCTTTATAGATGGTTCTCACAATCAGATCTCCGAAAAGAAAACAAAACGCCTTGATATCGCCGCATCCAAACATGTTCCTCACGGCGCCGAGCCCGTCAATCACGCCGAACCACCCGAACCCAGCCAAACTCGCGATACAGCACACACACACGCACACGACCACATACTCACGGAACCACAAAGTCACGAAACCTCACCACGCAAAGCAAACAGCTCGATTCAAAAAATCCCCGCTCGCGCGAATCCGTCCCCTTATATTAGAGAAAAACCCATCGTACAGTCAATCACATCTACCACCGCGAACTCTCGAAACACTCCCCTCTCCTGTCCTCTCATACACACCCACACACATACGACACCGACAAGATCAAAACAAATAGCAGATATCCCGCTCCAAAATATTAGCCCCCAAGTGTTCCTGAAAGATCCCCCGGCCCCGATGAAAAAAAATCCCATTCGATAGAAAAAAAAGAGTCCGCAAGTGTAGGTGCACACGACGGAGACGAGCAGAAGAGCGAACAAGAAAAGACCCGAAAAGGTCGAACGACGATGAAGAAAAACGACAGAAAACATGCGGTGCAGTCCGCTTCGGCTATGCAGATCGTGAATGAACAGAAAAAAAAAACAACAACCTAGACTAGACGAACACGATCGACGAATGCAGGACGGAAAGGATGAGAAGAAGTAAAAGGGGGTATTCGTACAACCATGTCTTGCGTGCTGCGCACCGGGCAGAAACGGGGGAGCTAGAGGCATCGGGTGCCCCGGAGCACGCACAGCGAGGACAGAACAGAGCTGCGAGAACTGAAAGAAACAGGTCCAAAAAGAGGGGGAAAGACTGACTGGAGCTTTAGTCAACCTCCCACGCCGCACTGCGCCGCCCCTCGGCCTCGGCCTCGGCCTCGTCCTCCTCTTCCTCGTCATCATCGTCGATCCACGCGCCAACCCGCCGCCGGTTGCGCTCCAGGCTGGAACTCGTGCGGCGCAGGCCCAGCCGCCGCCGGACCGGCCGCGCGGTCTTGACCNCTCCGCCCGCGAGTCGCCCGCCGCCGCGGGGGCCGCGCACCCCGGCGCCCGCGGCTCGCGCGGCAGCGCGTCGTCCTCGGCCTCGTCCCAGCTGCTGTACTCGCCGTCCGAGTAGTCCCACTGCACGGGGATGCGCTCGCCGTCCTCGCTGACCCCGAACACCAGCCCGCGCCATTCGCCGGCCGCGATGCGCGCCGCCACCTTCAGCATCAGGTGCACCAGGTTGCTCGGCGGGCCCAGCAGCACCTCGTACGTCTTCGAGATGATCGCCAGCGGGATCTGCTTGACCGTGTCCAGCCGCGACCGCGTCGGCGGCCGCGCGACCGGCGCGGGCGGCGGTGGGTGCGGCGAGAAGAGGTTTGCCGCCGGCGGGAGTGGCGAGAGCGCGCGGTGGGTGGACATGCTCGCGGTCGGCCGGTGGCGGATGCACGAGCTGGTGGCGTTGAGCGACGACGACCCCGACGCGCAGTCGTCGGCCGGCGACGGCTTTGTCGACGCGCCTTCTTCCGACTCCAGATGGTCGGGCGCCGTGGTGGCGCTTTCTTCCGATGTGGTCGAGATGGTGTCCCAGATCGTGCGGAGCGCCGCGGGGGTCGCCGTCATTTCCGACGAGTCGCATGAGTGGTCGGTGCGCACCGGCGTTGACAGCGCTGACGGCCGGAACGGGATCTCGATCGTCGTCTGCTGCACCGGCTCGGCCGTAGGCTCGGAAGTGCTGGCGTCCCACAGCTTGACGCTGTGGAACGAGTCGTTGGAGTCGGTCGGCGACAGCGTGCCCCCCAGGTCGGGAGTCGTCACTTCAGGGGTGGTATCGGTGACGGCTGGTGGGGGCGGCCGGACATCTTCTGCGGGGGTAAGCTCCTCTTTCGCCCCCGGCACTCCGACTGCCTCAACAGCAGGAACCGGCGCGGGCTCCACCTTCTCCACCACCCGTGGCGCCGGCTGCTCAACACTCGGCACAGCCACCGGCACCGGCGTGGGCCGCACTTCCGGCCGCGCCGGCTGCGACAACGCCAGCGTGAGATGCGGCGGCATAGTGACCGACCGCAACGCCTGGAATCCCGGCCGACGCAGCCGCTTCTTTCGGACCAGGTTGCCGCCCTCGCCGCTGCCGATGTGGACTTCATCCGATAGCAGCGATGAGCCCGACAACACGATCTCGTCATCACTGGGCTTGCGGTCGCTGGAGTCCAGCTCCGGCGACGCCGGGGTCGGGGCTGGGGCTTCTTCGCGGACGGTGTCCATGACGAAGCTGGGCGATGGCGAGCGCGTCAGGGGCGAGGCGGAGGCCAGTGCCGTCACGGGCGAGCGGGCGCGCGGCGTCGACTTGACGGGGGTGGTGAGCAGCGTGGGCTCGGGGCTGGCGTGGTAGTAGCTGGGCGGGGCCTCGTCGCGCTGCACGCGTTTCTCGATCGCTTTGACCGCGGGCAACACCTCCACCGGCTGTGGCGGAGGGCGGAGAGGAAGGGACATTGGGGGGACAGTGGCGGAAGGGGTGGTCTCAGTTGACGACTCGGAGTTGGGCAGTGGTTGCGAGGACGACATGGCGTGGTTCTCGGAATCGTGCTCTTCTGACAAAACCGCGCTCGATTCAACGTCGCTGGCCTCCAGAGTGGCCCGGTGCGCATCCAACGCACGCGCCAGGTCCAGCGGCGGCCGCATAGGCGACGACGACAGCGACTCATTCAACGACACATTCGATCCGCGCCGCGACACCGTTGGCGAGTTGGCCACAAGCGCCGGGATAGGATCGGTTGGCCGCGAAAACGCGCTGATGGCGGACAGCCGCGGCGGCGCCCACGGCTTCTTCTTGGCGGGGGCGGGCGCCGGTTCGGGCAGCGCCACGGTGAACGAGCGCTCGAACGGGCACTCGGTCTTCTCGAACAGCAGCACCTTATCGAACACGGCGCGCAGCATGGCGGCGCGCTGGCGCAGGTCGTCGCCCTCGGGGCTGTCGTCGAAGTCGGCAGATGTCGAAGTTGTGGTGGTGGAGGGCGAGAGAGACGATCGGGGTACGGGAAGCTCGATGCGCCAGTACTGCGGGCGCCGGATTTGCAGGACGAACTTGGACGAGTCTTCTTCGAGACACCAGCACTGGCTTTTGGGGAGGATGGGCTGCAGGGCCGAGCCGCAGTTGAGGAAGGCGACGGAGCCGGGGGCCCGGTAGATACGAAACGGACCTGCGGGCAAGACATGACATGGCGGTGGTTAGCGGCAGCACAAGAGATGGGGTTCCAACAAAAGACGCCCCGACGGCGGGGAAATGGGTACTCACCAACGGCAATGGTGCGCTCCATTTGGGACGACCATAGCAACGCGCCTTCCTGGTGGTCTGGCGAGCGCGAGCGCGGCACCGAGCGGGCGGTTGCGGTAAACGAGATGATTTTGACGTTGGGATGGCTGTAGAGGATTTCGACGGTCCCCTGGGGGATGGGAGACGGGACCGAAGCGGGGAAAGAGGATAACGATGGCGAGGACGAAGAAGAAGAAGAAGAAGGCGCGGCAGGAGCCGTGAACACACGGCGGGGTGGGCCGAAGCGGGCCGGCCGGGACGGACTTCCGACCGGCGAGGCGGGTCTCAAGTCGGAGTAGTCCATGGTGGTGAGAAGCAAGTGGGAGGGAGCGGACGGGAGGGAGGCCAGCACGCAAGATCGACTCGAGGGCGGGTTTCGTTTGTGTGGCTGTCCCTGCTGGGTCGTTCCAGGCGTTCCGAAACACCTGGTTGGCTCGTCGGCGGGAGCCCTGGAAAAGGAGGACTAAATGCGTTGGACGATTCTGTCCAGCAGCCAGACCATGGCCGGCGGGAAAGCAGGGCAGTCACGGGAAACGAAGCGCGTTATAGAGCCAGCAGGCTGCACCACTGGAGGGGTTTCGTAAGCACGTAGATGCGGCTTGTTTGGGACGGGCCTGGGGGAGGAGTGGGTGTTTCTGGGGTTCGGAAGAACGGCCAACCGCGTGAGATATCGTCGCAGGATTGGGCCAGGCTTTGCTGTGGCGGCAGGCCGAGCGAGAAACGCGGCGCCGCGAACGGGGCAAGAAAAGATCGGAGAAAGCCCACGGGCGGGCTCGGTGTGTTTGGATCTCCGGCGGAAATGCAGAGATCGGCGGATCCGGTCGGTGGTTTGGTGCCCAGGTGGTCCGTACGGGGTCAGGCGTTTAGCGAGAGAAGGGGGCGAGCTCGCGGAGGCGCGATAAGGAGAGAGAAAGAGAGAAGAGCAAGAGCGTGCACAACACGAAGCAGAGGAAGCTGTGTGTCCCCAAGAAACAGATCGGAGAGCACGGGATGGCCGTCGGACGATGAGTGTCGAGCTGAGAAGACGAAGAGGAAAAAAAGAAATCTTCAATTTGGCTGACGAACTCAACGGAATAAAACTGGGCCGGGACGGATCAAATGAGTGACCTTGGACAGGCCCAGGGGAAACAAAAAGAGGGAAAAAAAAGCTTAGACAACAGGTGAGCGAGAAAAGCCGGGAACGCTGGATGGGAGTAAGGACCAGGGGGGAGGGAGAATGTCCGGGCCAGGCCAGTGTGAGTGCGTATATCAGCAAACAGAGAAGATGCAAGATACAGCGAAGGGAGGATCAAGGGCGAGGGAGTCAATGTCGGAGAAGACGGAAGTAAATAGTGAGGGGCAGGGAGCGAGAAAGCCAGACAGAGGGAAAAGGAACACAAGTGAAGCTGAGATGAGAACGGCAGAAAGGGGATGCGGTCACTGGCGATAAGATGATTACGAGAGCTGCACGATGTACCGCGTTTTTGGGGCGGAAGGTGGTGCTGCAAACGCGGTGTGGCCAGGTGTTGGCAGCTGGCCACCGGAAACGGAGGAGAGTGTCGCATTTCACCGTGGCACTCTTTTATTCTGGTTTCTTCTCTTTCTCGTGTTTTTGGTGTTTTTGCTCGTTTGCCTCATTATCTTGGTCCGACCCACCGCCAAATTACGTCGGCTGTTCATAATTTCTGCCTTTATAGTTTACGGGGGGTTGTCTTGTGCTCCCTGAGAGTGTGTATACGTATATACTTGTGTGTATGCTTGTGTGCATACAGTACTTGTGTGTCCGACCCTTCTTAGAGGTCCCCGAAGGGCAAGAGAGGAATGCTCTCTCGTGTCACTCCTACGTACACTCAAAATCGTGATAGGTGACCTTTCCCCTTCCCCTTCCCCTTCCCCTTCCCCTTCCCCTTCCCCTGGGTGTTGATTGTTGACTTCCAGCGCTCCGTTTCCCCCAGGCAACGCCGCCTGCTCAGCGCTTCGCAGATCTCGCGAACCCGCCCTAGAGTTGCAGGCAATCTGAAAGCGACCCGGATCGTCCTCCCCAGTGGGAATACCATGGGCTGCACTGTTGCGGATATACTGTGCCGATATCTACGGAGCCCAAGAGGGGAAATTCACGCAAACAGGAACCACCTTTTTTTTCGTTGCACTGCGTTATCGTCGTAGAGATAAGCCGAAAGCTGCGGGTTCCCCCATATTCTCTGCGCGGCCTGGCACTCAGAGGTTGCGTGACTTCATACTGAACTGGGTAAACAAGCGGCCCTTTCGGTGGAGAGAACGCGTATACATGCAGGCTGTACGGGTTGCATCGCATTCTTCCACGGCTGTGCAGGCGTAGGGTTGGGCCCGGAACTTAGGGTTGGCATTGAAGGCGGAGAAACGTCATATACAGCCTCTTCGCCTATTCTTTAGCTTTTTCCTGCAGCTTCGTCGGAGTTCTTGGCCTTTTATTTCCGCCTCTGTGTTCCTCCGCCGACTTCCTTCTATTTATCTCTCCGGGGCCGCTTGTTGCAGGCGATTGCTTCTGTTCTTTCTCTCTCTCTCTCTCCCTCTCTCGCTCTCTGTCTCTCGATCTCGTGTATTCCTCTTCGTTTCCCCTTTCCTCCTGTTCTGGGTTTCCCTCTCCGCTTCTACATCCTCTTAAACTCCGACCC
>LNGL01000032.1:1096075-1124932 GCA_001510565.1 Knoxdaviesia proteae
TCAAACGTATCCTACCATGAGCAGACTGACCTCGTGGTTTCGCTCGTCCGAGCCCGCAGCGCCCGCGGCCGCGAAGCCCCAGGCCTCCGATGGAACTGCCGTGGCCCCCCCCGCGGCCCCCGCCGCCTCGGCCGAAGCGCGCCTGAACAGCGAGATGGCCGGCATCACCGCCGCCTTCTCGGCCGCCGACCTGATCTTCAACGACGACATCGACGGCGCCGAGGCGCGCCTGCGCCAGGGCAGCTCGTGCTACCACGACCTGTCGCTCGGCGTCGTGGTGTTCCTGCGCGCCGTGCTCGGCGCCGAGAAGGACGTGATTGGCCAGGCCGCCGCCCAGCTCACCGCCTGCGAGACCCGCGCCTCCAACGAGATGCGGCGCGCCCAGCGCGACTACGCCAGCTTGCCCGGCCTGCGGTACCCGCCCGGCACCGAGTACGCGCTGGTGGTCGCCGAGGCTGAGCTGATGGGCGCGGTTGTCGGCGTGCTGCACGAGAGCATCACCGGTGCGCTGCGCAGCTTCTACCGCCTCCGCAAGGCGTATTTCACCCTGGAGTCGATCCTTGATAAGGATGCCCAGGCCATGGCCTCGTTGGCCTCCTCCGCCGCCCCCTCCGAGAAGGGCTTGGCCACTCCGATGCCCGATGAAGCTCAATTCGCCACCGACGAGAAGGCCTTCCTTGAAGCCGCGGCCAAGGCTGCCGCCGAGGACGACTCCACCGCTGCCCCGTCCGGTGCCACCCCTGCCACCACCTCCGGCTCATCTTCGTCCGAGAACGTGGCCTCCGCCCCCCCGGGCCCCGATATCGACCTGGACAACTTTGACGTCTCGCAGTTCTCCACCGTGCGCGATGTCTTCATCCACAGCGGCGCGAGCACGTGCTACGGCGCCCTGCTGTTCATGTTCAGCATGATCCCGCCGGCGTATGCCCGGGTTCTGGCGCTCGTCGGCTTCAAAGGCGACCGCAAGAAGGGCATCCGCCTGCTGTGGAAGAGCGCGCAGTTCGACAACATCCACGGCTCGCTCGCCGCCCTGCTGCTTCTCTCCTACTACAACGGCCTGCTGGGCTTCTCCGACATTGTGCCGTCCGAGGAGCACTTTGACGACGACGCCGACATCATCGGCATGCCGCGCGCGCGCTGCGAGGACCTGCTGCGCCGCATGAAGCAGCGCTACCCCAAGTCGGCGCTGTGGGACCTGGAGGAGTCGCGCATGCTGTCGAACTCGCGCCGCGCCAAGGACGCCATTGCCGTGCTGCAGCGCAACAAGGAGCCGTCGCAGATGAAGCAGATCACCGCTATGCGCTCGTTCGAGCTCGCCATCAACGCCATGTTCACGCAGGACTGGCCGCTGATGAGCGCGTCGTTTCTCGAGTCGATGAAGATGAACGACTGGAGCCACTCCATGTACTACTACATGGCCGCCGCCGCCCAGGTCGAGCTCTACCGCGACGCCCACCACGCCGGCGACGCCCCGGCGGCGAAGAAGTTCAAGGAGGAGGCGACGCAGCTGCTCAAGAAGGTGGCCGGCGCGGCATCGAAGAGGAAGTTTATGTCCAAGCCGCTGCCGTTCGAGCAGCTTGTGCTGCGTAAGGTGGCGAAGTGGGAGGAGCGGGCCAAGGCCTTCAAGATGGACCTGGTCGACGTGTGCGGCGTCAGCCCGGCGTCGGAGATGCAGTACCTGTGGAACGGCTACAAGCGCATGAACCAAGACGAGGCGCGGTCGGCGCGCGCCTTGCTCGACTGGACCCGGCTGACGGCGCCGGCGGATGTGGTGGAGAAGATCAAGGCCGTGCCGGACGAGACGGCCAGCCACGCCGTGTGCAGCGCGGCCGTGCTGCGTGTTCTGCAGTGTGTTCCGGAAGCTCGCGAGATCCTAGAAACCAAGGCGCTGACATTTGACAGGTAAGGCGTTTTCTGTTTCTTTGATTTGCTCTTGGACGTGCTTTAGCTAACCGGTATCGTCCCCTGCAGATCGCATTTCCGCGGCACTAACCGCGACGACTGGGTCCTGCCGTCAGCGAACTACGAAATGGCGGTGATCCACTGGGTCGAGAGCTGCCCGCCCAACGGCATGGACGCAACGTGGCTCGCGCGCGTGGCGTCCGCCGCGGCCAGCCTGGCCAGCGAGAGGGCCGAGGCCAGCAGCACCAAGCCGACCAAAGCCGTGCACGAGTACCAGCGCGAGAAGGCGGCCAAGTGCCAGGAGTACCTGGACAAGGTGGCGCAGTGGGAGGCGTTTGTGCTGGACGCGCGCATCGGCATGCGGGTGCAGACCGGCATGGAGACGCTGAAGTGGTACCGCGGCAAGCTGGACTCGGTGGCGGCGGCAGCGGCGGCGGCGGCGCCGATTGCCACGTCGGCGTGAGGGGGGCTGCGTGTATTTTTCTATAGATGTTTGTTGTTGTGTTTTTGCTTGTCACGGCGTTTTTCCGGGTGCTTTGGGTTATGTCGGGAACGGCCTTCACGTTAGATACAACGACAGGACGGATAGAATCGGTACATAGAACGACAACATTAGATGCACAAACCATGGTGGTTGACTGTTCTGCATGGACATGACTTGGGGGAGTGAAATAGGCGGGGGTGGCTGTGATCAAGAGAAAGTGAGATGTGCTGCTTGGGCTGATTTGACGCGGTCTAGAGCACCTTCCTCACGGCAAGTGCCGCTGCGGGCCGCCTTCCTTCCGTGTGGAAATACCGAGATTCGTAAGCGTCAAGCGCGAGATTGCTTGCCGCCGGCGGCTTTCTGAAAAAGGAAGGAACTGGCAGACAGCAGCTGACAGTCATGCTGTTGCGGATTGGCTGAAACCCGCAGCCGGATGTTAACGTTAGCGGACATCGCGTGTCCCGGGCGTCCGGGGACAGGACTCGGGACACCCGGGACACCCGGCCCCACCTGTGCCGAACACTAACCAGTAAGAGAGGGATGTGTGTGCCTCTTTTCTTCTTCTTTTTATTTTTATTTATTTATTTAATTTTTTTTATACTTGCTCCTTTGAAACAAACCTGCCGTGCTTCTTCTGTATTCCTTGACTCCTTGTTCAACTGAACGAGGCCCGGCGGGTTTTAAGGCGGCTCGAACATCCTTCGGCACCGAGCCCGAGCTTCAGCAACCCGCGGTTTTTTTCGTCCCTTCGTCGTCCTCTCCCCCCCGTCGTCGATTTCAGGTTTCTGGGGGACTACAGTACTGTACTGGTTATCAAGGGTATCTATCCACCACTCTTGGCGCCTATCCCTAATTTTAAACCCTAGCCCTAAAGTACTCTTTTTAATCAAAACAAAAATTCTTCTCCATAGCTACTTCTTCTTCTTCTTCTTCCTTCCTACTAAGTTCCTTCCTACCTACTAACTTTCTTCCTACTAATTAATTCTTTCCTACTAACTACGCTAGAATAGCGCCTCACCTATCTTCTAAGGTTAGATACGTTATCCTCCTCCTTCATACTTCTAAGTAGACCTAAAAGTAGATATAAGACTAAATAGGCGCTATACGAAACTAAGTCCGCTATACGATTAAAGCTAAACGCGACATAATCCTCCCACGGTCCAGACGCCCACCTCTCCTCTCTCCTTCTTAGGTCTAAGATATTATTACTTTTATATTAGATTCTATAGAGAATAGATAGCTAAAATAAGATAAGATCGCCCCTCGGCTTAGGCTTTCTTATTCTATATAGGCTATCCGATACGCCCTCCGAAAAGCTAGTTTCTTACGACGCGTTACTTAAGTTAAACCTACTATTTTAACCGAGATATATCGAAAACGATACGAATTTACCTAGTAACACCTCTATTAGACTACTAATAACTAGAAACGAGTCTTATAGTTAGATAAAACGTAAGCGAATAGGAGAATAAAAGGGAAGATTTAGATAACGCGTCGTCCTAGCGAGTGTGGATCCCTAATAGGTCGGAGTGCATTATAGTACGTTGCAAACGTATGTTAATGCACATGGATACTGCCTAGCGGTGAGTATTTGGGTGTATAAGTAAATGCATATAAATGCCTTAATGAGCTAGCAAAAGACTTATAAAAGGACGACGTCCGCCGCGCTTTTATAGGAATTATCTTAAGATAGAAAAAAATTTAAGCTTCCCTTTTATATATTTCTCTATACGTGCCTTATAATTATAACCTATTTATTAGTCCTTTAGACTATATACTAGGAAATCACACGCTAAATAGCCTAGATTTAAACCCTATTAAGCACGTCTAGGCTAAAATTAAGCGCACCCTTAATAAATAACCTTAGGATAGATATATAGGTCTAGGCGCTACTTAGCATCTTAGAGAGGATATTAGTAGGGTATGGGACGCTATTATAGAGGACTTTCTTAAATAACTTATCTAGTTAATACCTCGGAGAATTAGGGCTATATATAAAGTAGAGGGGGGGTATACCCGGTTCTAGGACCCACATAGAAGTAGCGCTAAAAGCCCTATAAAAAAGATACTTCTCGATATCCTTATCGGATGAAATAGAGGGTTGAAAATTTTAACCTTACCGATAGTACATACGTCTTTGAACTTGCGTGGGGTTTCCATTCGGTCATGTCCGCCCTGCATACAGTTTTTTTAGCAGTGTCCTTTCGCCTTACCAGCTCGTCCGCCTTCACACTCGTCGACCTTGCATCCTTGCTTTTTATGACACCGCTCGCATGAACAATGGCAATGGGAGAAAAAGCTCGTGCTTTCAGACTTTCAAAGCTCCAAATTCACGCATTCTGCCATTTGCTGGATCTCTGGGTTTCCGACACGCTTGTGTTGGTGGAGGGGGGGCAGAGGTCTGCAAACTGGCTGCCTACTGGTGCTTCGGCTGTCAGTGCTACGAGTGCAGAGTACCTACAGTACGTTTTTAATTCGGCACCGGACAGCTGCGATCCCGACCTGCTACACGTGGGAACTACGACGACACCTCCACGTACTCCGTAGCCCGTCGTGCCCACTCGTCTGGTTCTGCCTAGGGTTTTATACTTGACTTTGCGTGAGCTCTATTTTCGGCCTTGGCTGTCTCAACTGCCCATTTGCGCCGATGTGTGGCGTCCATGTCTTACGCCCACTTTCAGCAAACCAGATCTAATATCAAGCCCCCGTCACGTATTCTTCGCGAACGCATATTCAGCCCTCTGGGGAAGCCGTGCCTTGCCGGGACCATGGGCAAATCACTCATTTCAGGTGGGCAAAATACGGGCCTAGAGACAAGACGAACTTTTTCTATTCCCCCTTCTTCTACTCTGCTGGCTATGATTCAACAGGCGATATGTGATAACTGGAGATATGCAAGCAAGGAAGATGGAGGACAGCACAAAAAAAAAACCAAACATGAACTTGAATGAAAGAAGAACGAACGTCATCATGAAGCTGCATGCTTCGTTCACCTTTGAGATCCGCCGTTTCAAGAACAAAGGAGCGAACGGAGAAAATGAAGAGACGAGCAGGAAAAAACAGGATAGAGAATAAGCGAGATAGTGGCGTTGGCTGTGCGCGTAGTCACTAGGACAGCACACATAAGGAAACGAATGAACAGGAGAGCCAGGGACAAAAAAGGAGACGGTCGAAAGCCCACAAACGAATGAATCAAGGATGGGGGGAATTTAGAAAAGAAAAAGAAACCACACGACACAAGTATAAAATCCCAGCCGACACCCCCCCAAAATTAAAACGTTTCTTGATCGTCTTGTCCATCCTCAGCAGGAATCTCAAAGCCCTCCTCCGTCGAGTACAGGATAGCCTGGATCTGCTTGACGAGGCCGTCGTCCTCCTTCTCGAGCTCGGGGTCGAGCTCGACCGCCTGCTGCAGCAGCAGCTCAATGTCGCGCAGCTTGCTGAAGTAGAAATCACGCTCGCGCTCGAGCCCGGTCACGCTCTCCTTCAGAGACGCGTTCTCCTGCTGCAGCACAATCGACGACGTGCCGCCGACCTTGGGCAAGCGCGGCCCCGTCGTCGGCGTGGTGCCGCCGCCTCTCCGCGCGCCGGCGCTCGAGCTGGCGCCCGACGCGGCTGCCCGCGACGCCGCGCCGGGAAGGCCGGATCCCTTGCGGCGGCTCAGCGCGTCGTACTCGTGGCCCGGGAAGTTGAGGTCCCAGAAGCGTTTCGTCCACTGGAGGAACTCGAGGTTATCTTGCATCTTGCATTTGACCAGCTGCTCGACGGGAACCAGCTTGTCGATGTGGTGTCTCGCAAAGGTGTCTGCAGAGTGAGAGAAAAAAAGCGCTGTTAGTTCCGCCCGACGGCCGGTGGAATCTGAGAGGTGTAGGACGCATGAATCTCCGTCCAGGCCCATTTGCAGCCGGATGATGGTCTGGTGGCGAGGTATCTTCATAGTGGTGAACATCCCCACATCCACGGGCCATGAGGTGCTATTTGGGGGTCGGGGAAAGCCTACTCTGCAAGATCTTGAAGTTTTGAATATATGCCCATTCTCCGTTGACGTTAAACTTGACTCGCGACATCGGTACGTCAAGGTAGATACTGTCGAACACCTGGCACAGCGCGGCTCTGTACGGAAGTGGTTAGTATGGATTGCTCAACAATCTACCAGACTCAGGGGTAAAGCAAATGCGACTATCGCAAAAGATCACCACCAAACTAAGCAAGCCAAAGCAAAACCCCATATGGAGACTTACCCAGTTCCGCACTGCTCGACCTTCGTGACGTTAAGCTGAAGAAGGGTGTTCAGCCATTGAACCAAATCCTGCCGAGACTCGCCCATCTTGACGGATTATGAGGGGAGTAGTTAGAGGGAAGCGAAAGAGAAAATTCCAGGAATAGAGGGAGGCACAATGCAATGCTTCACAGCTATCAAGTTGTGATGTGTTCGTAGAGTCGAGACGGAGACGTGAACGGAGTGCGCGCTCGCGAATGGCAAAGGAAGAAAAAATAGGAGAAGATGTGGAGGGGCGGAAGCGGGGTGCAATTAGAAGGGACGGTGATCGGTGATAATCGAAGCAAAGAGGTTTCACTGATGAGACTAACAGTAAATATCAGTAAACAACAATCTCAGGACTCAAGTGAAGAAAAGAACCAATGCTGTTGATTGGGATTCTTTTCCTTCCTCAGGTTCGTGGAAGGTGATGGAAGACTTACAGGAGAAAGAGACAGTTGCAGATAAAAGGCAGCATCGAAGGGGGTTCGTTATTTTTTTTTTCTGCCAGCTCAGGTTCTGAGGATCACTGTCTGGGGGTTGCTTATATACTCAGGAACCCAGTAAACATTTCGTTTTTGGCCCACCAGGCAAACGCTTTTTCGTGGTGTTTTTGGTCCAATGTGAATGCCACATTGGCCACTTGGGCGATATTGGCGGGGTTGCGTTACTTGGGAGACTGAGACACCAAGCAAAACGCCGTGTTTGTAAACATTTGGCCTGCGGGAGCTGGCCGAAGTGGAGAGGGCCACAAGTCTGCGGCCACTCGGACTGCCCTTCTTGGCCGGGAGACGAAAGTTGTTTTCACGTGACATATGGAAGCTCTTCACCGCTTTCAAGGGTTCATTTTAATCTGGCAGAAAGAGGCGGTATCTTTTTTTTTTTCTTAGCCAGGCACAGAGAGCAGATATTTTTTCTTCAAGACGAGCTTCACAACCCAAGCTTTTCTGAAAGTGAAGCCCAATATGCCACGTTCGGAACCCATTTACCTCACAGTTTCTGTTTCCAACTCTAATACCATCCGCAATGCCTCCTAAATCCCGAAAACGGCCTGTTGAGGACGACTTTGTCCTCACAATTGCCGACGATGACGACTCGATCCCGGCCGAAGAGGTGGAGGCAGAGTTGCCTGCGACCGCACCGCCCAAGAAGAAGGCCAAAACCACCAAGAAAGCGAAGGCCAAGGGTGGAGATACAGACGGCCAAGACTCTGAGGGAATCTGGGGCAAAAACGACGACGATGACGGTGCATTGGACTCGGACTTTGAGTTTGGCACCGGAGACAACGAGGCCGTGCTGGACGAGGAGTTTGCAGGCTGGGGCTTTGACGGAGCCAAGAAGTCTCTGGACAGCCTGGAGAGGAGAGGTGTTGATCTGGATGCTATCATCAAGCGCCGTCTGTTGAAGAAGACCGGCGAGAATGACACCGCAGCTGCAGACACTCCCGCCGCCAATGGGGACAGCGCTGAAGCCATTGACCTCAACCTTGACGACGATGAGGATGGAGTTCTTGCGGACGATGCTTTTGGCATGGACGTTGACTCTGAGGAAGAAGATGATGACGATGAGGAAGACGAAGATGAAGACGACGAGGAGATTGCCGAAGACGGTGACGAAGACGAGGATGATGACGCTGCATCTGACAACGACTCGGTGGCTACCCCCGTCGACCATCCCGAGGATGCCGAGGCCAGCGATGGCGACGACCGCGAAGCCGACGAAGACTCCGAGGAAGAGGCGCGGAGAAAGGACTTCTTCGCCCCCGAAGAGCCAGCCATCGCCGGAAAGAAGAAGGACCTGCCCACGTCGTTCCAAGGCATGTCTCTGTCCCGGCCGATTCTCCGCGGACTGTCTGCAGTTGGCTTCACCAAGCCCACCCCGATTCAGGCCAAGACCATCCCCATTGCGCTGCTTGGAAAGGATGTTGTCGGTGGTGCCGTGACGGGATCCGGAAAAACCGGCGCCTTTGTTGTCCCGATCCTCGAGCGTTTGCTGTACCGCCCCAAGAAGGTGCCCACCAGCCGTGTTGTCATCTTGACCCCGACCCGTGAGCTAGCCATCCAGTGCCACGCTGTTGCTACGAAACTGGCGGCCTTTTCGGATATCAAGTTCACCCTCGCTGTCGGTGGTCTGAGCCTGAAGGCACAGGAGGCTGAGCTGCGACTCCGGCCCGATGTTATCATTGCCACCCCCGGTCGTTTCATCGACCACATGCGCAACTCCGCCAGCTTTGGTGTCGATGCCGTAGAAATTCTCGTTCTTGACGAGGCTGATCGCATGCTTGAGGATGGTTTCGCCGACGAGCTCAACGAGATCTTGACCACGCTGCCCAAGTCTCGACAGACCATGCTGTTCTCTGCGACCATGACTTCGTCCGTTGACCGTCTCATTCGTGTCGGCTTGAACAAGCCGGTGCGCCTGATGGTTGACGCCCAGAACAAGACTGTCGGTACTCTGGTCCAGGAGTTTGTGCGTCTGCGGCCGGGCCGCGAGGAGAAGCGCATGGGATACCTCGTTTGGCTGTGCAAGAAACTGTATCACGAGCGCACCATTGTCTTCTTCCGGCAAAAGAAGGAGGCTCACAGAGCGCGCATTATCTTTGGATTTTTGGGAATGTCATGTGCGGAGCTTCACGGTAGCATGAACCAAGCTCAGGTATGTTCAACAAGAGCACAAAATTTGGTGTCGTTAATAGCGGTCCATTACTAACATATCACCAACTACATAGCGTATTGCCAGTGTCGAAGCATTCCGAGACGGCAAAGTGTCCTACATGTTGGCCACTGATCTTGCGTCCCGTGGTCTCGACATCAAGGGCGTTGATACCGTTCTCAACTACGAAGCCCCCCAAAACATCGAGATCTACGTTCACAGAGTCGGTCGTACGGCCCGTGCGGGCCGTCGCGGTGTGTCCTGCACACTCGCTGCCGAGCCCGACCGCAAGGTTGTCAAGGCGGCGGTGAAACAAGGCAGAGCGCAGGGGGCCAAGATTGTCAGCCGGGTGATCGAAGCCACCGAGGCCGACAAGTGGCAGGACCAGATCGACGAGCTAGAGGACGAGATCATTGCGGTGATGCGCGAGGAGAAGATGGAGAAGGCGATCGCCAACACGGAGATGCAGCTGCGCAAGGGCGAGAACCTGATCGAGCACGCCGCGGAAATCAAGTCGCGGCCCAAGCGCACGTGGTTCGAAACCGACCGCGACAAGAAGAGCGCCCAGGCTGCCGGCCACGCCGAGCTGAACGGCGGAAGTGGCAACAGCTCGGCCGCTGCCGCGCTGAAGAAGAAGCACGACAACGGCAAACTGAGCAACAAGGACCGCAAGAAGCTGGATTCCCGCGCGGAGCGCACTGAGGGCGGTACGCGCACGTGGAAGAAGGGGACTGCTGAGCGCGCGGGCCAGGGCGCCGTGCTGAATCTCAAGAGCATGCAGAAGAAGGGCCCCGCGGTGGGCAAGAAGCCAGGCTCGGGCGGGTTCAAGGTTGCTAGCAAGACCACCAAGGTCCGAGTGGGCGGCAGCAGCGGTGGTGGCGAAGGCCGTGGGGACAGCCGTGGCGAAAGCCGTGGGGGCAGCCGTGGCGAAAGCCGTGGTGATAGCCGTGGTGATAGCCGTGGGGACAGCCGCGGCGGACGGTCCCGTGGCAGCGGAGGCAGAGGTCGAGGCGGGAGCGCCGGCAGAGGCGGCAGCTCAAGCAGAGGTGGAAGCGGAGGCCGGGGAGGCAGAGGAGGTAGGGGTGGAAGCTCAAGCAGAGGCGAAAGCGGAGGCAGAGGTGGCCGGGGTGGCAGAGGTGGCCGGGGTGGTAGAGGTGGCCGAGGCGGCAGGGGCGGCAGAGATTAAAAGCCAAGCCGGCCCGACCGGAACTAGTGTCCGGCCCATGGAGCAGGCCGATTTGGCAGTTGTCCTCGCACACATTGGTGGTAATCATGTGGGTTGTTTTTCGTTGGATTCATTGCATGCAGTGGCGTACAAAAAGGGCATAACAAGTGTGATAGAATCTATAATATAGCGAGTTTCACCTGAAGCAATCCTTTGCTGTTGTCCTCCCGGTCCGGGGCTTGAAGCTGTCACGGCCGGGTCATTTTCGGGAATATGCAAACTTCGTGCATCAGTACTTATGGTCCGCCATGCGTACACAAAAAATTACGGGCAGGCTCGACCGACCTCGTCACCTTCTGAATCTGACTCCCGACTCTTGGATTTTATGCCCTATTTCAACCAAGATCTCCTCACTTTTTCTTTTCTCCTCTTTTCCACTTTTTCCGTCTGTGGTTCTTTTGTGTTTCTCTAGCATGGTGATACCCTGTGTTCGGTTTTTGAGTCTCTGTTGATCATGGTGGCCGGAGAGAAGAAGACGCAGTTAGCAGGACGTATCGCCTGATGTCGTTTTTTGTTATCCTTGCCGGTCTCACAAACTTTCCCGTGTCCCGCAGGCTCCGAACTTGGGAAGAAGTTGTTTGCTCGGGTGTGAGATCTCACCGACGTGCAAACCAAAATCCCTAGGTGTCAGTCTGACGTTGTGGCATCTTCTTGTGTCTTTGTTTGTGTTTGCGTTTGCCTTTTTTTTCCTTCCTCATACGCAGCCCCGTCCAAGTCGACAGCACGGCGGCACTCGCTTACTCGTTCAGCTGGTGTCACCAACCATCCGGCAAGGTTCAATGCTGACTCGAAGCACGCGCGTCCCTTCTATTATAATTTTCTCTTCCTTTCATCCCCCCTTTGATGCCATATTTCGCCCTCCATTCAAAATGTCCGGCTTCCGCTCAGCTTTCCGCAATGCCGGTGGAGGCGGTGGCGGAAGTGGTGATGATAGCGCGGACCCAAACAATGTCAACCCCGGCGAACGCGGGTATCGGCGCTCCAAGATTGCCTCGCTCGCCGGCAGCGTGTACCGGGCCGGCGCGTCTGCCGTCGGCGATATCCGGGAGTCGTATGCGCTCAGCAAGGCGTTTGACGACGGGATTGACCATGCCGATATGCCCGGCGCATTTCCCGATGCCGTGGTCACCCCGCACGGCGCGGAGCAGATGATGCTCTACCCGACGTACGCGAAGAAGCATGACCATAGCGAACGAGCCCGGCGTCACGCGGCGGCCGCAGCGGCAGCAGCAGCAGCGAATGACCCCAACGGCGGCAGTATGGCGTACGGCGGCCCGGCTGAGACGCCGGCAACCTCCGGCCGCGACGAAGAGTACTGGCGGGAGGACTGGGAGCGCAACCAGGACGACCGATCGATTGTGGATGTTGATGTGCGGGGTTGGCTGTACATGCCCCAGCGCGGGCCAATGCCGCGGCGAACACGTATCATGGTCGGCATTGCCCGGCAGATGAGCGGAATCCAAGCCCCAACAGCACAGTCTGCCGATGGGCCTGGCAGCGGAAACTCGGCGGACGACTACTACTACTCTAAAGACGAACAGGAACGCATAGAGCGCGAGACTGCGGAAATTGAAAAGGCCATGCGCCAGCAACGACTAAATAGCATGGGCCGCCCAGATTCCTTTGCCAGTACGAACAGTGTGGATTCATACCCAGCAGGGCTAGCTCCACCACCACGACGCGGGACGGGGTCATCCAACAGCATATATAGCACGACGAGCGATGCGGAGATGGCCGAGGCCAATGCACGGCTGATGGTGCGCCTGGCTCCGTTTCTGGCCACACCACTCGCCGGCCTCTCGGTGACGGCGATCTTCTACGACAACGACTACTCGCAGGCACGAACGGCGCAAACCAACGAGTACGGCCACTTCTGGATCCGGGCCGCCCTTTCATTTCTTCCCACCCATGTCCGAGTGATCGGGAACGAAACCCTATCTACGACACGCGAAGTAACATTTCTCGGCCCCAGCGGCGTCAGCATCATCACCGATGTCGACGACACGATCAAAGTATCTAACATTACCAGCGGGCCACGCGAGGTGTTCCGCAGCACCTTTGTACGCGAGTTGGCCGGCCAGGCCGTCGACGGCGTCAGCGACTGGTACAACGCGCTCTATGCGCTGGGAGTCAGCGTGCACTACTGCTCCAACGGGCCCTGGCAGGTGTTCCCAATCCTCACGCAGTTCCTGGCGGCATCGAACTTCCCACCAGGGTCGATCCACCTGCGGCAGTATTCCGGCATGCTGCAGGGGCTGCTGGAGCCGGTGGCTGAGCGCAAGAAGGTCACGTTGCACCGGCTGCTGTGTGACTTTCCCGAGCGGCGGTTCTTGCTGGTGGGCGACTCGGGCGAGGCGGACCTCGAGGCGTATACTGAGCTGGCGACTCTGTACCCGCATAACATTATTGCCATCTTCATGCGGGACATCACTACGCCAGTGCCAGAGTCGGGGAAGCCTACTCCGCAGCGATACCCTACCAATGACAGCATATTAGAGCAGCGACCCAGCCTGCCGCCGCGTGTACGACCGAGTACAGCAGCTCCAGATATTGCTGCGCCGCGACCGATGTCCCGGTCAATAGATCCGCCGATGGGCGACCTAATTGACCTCTCCGACCCAGTTCCTACCCCGGCCCCGGGTGGACGTAAAGCACCACCCCCCAAACCGTCAAAGCCGGCTCTTCTGCGCGGCGGCGACATTTCGCCTCTCGCCTCCTCTACGCCCGATAGCAACCTGTCGCGCACATCCTCGCCCGGATCGTCGTCATATACACCGCCGCCACCGGCCGGCTCGCACTACTCCCGCCGACGCGGGAACAGCGCGGCGGATGGTGATCCGCCAACCGGCAGCCGAGGCCCGCCACCGGCACCACCGCCACCGCGTCGCAGTGCCGCCGGGCACTCGGCGCCAATCTCCCCAACGGTTCCTTCATCGCCCGTGCGACCCCCTGCTAAGCGGCCCACGGCGCCGGCAACGTCATCGACCAGTTCCGCAGCAGCAGGGCTCAGTGCGCTCGGCCGGCGGCCCGGCATGTCCAGCTCGCCGTCCACGTCGACGACGAGCGTGTCCACGGCGGCCAACACCGGAGGAGGCAGCGGGACACCCCCGGTTGTCGATAAGCGGGTGGACGTGTGGCAGCGGCGGCTGGTGCAGGCGCGCGATGTGCTGGCGCCGCTGGGGGTGATGGTGTATACGTGGCGGCGCGGGGAGGATGTGATGGAGGCGTGTGTGGAGATGGCGAAGCGGGAGATGCGGCGGCGGTAGGGTTCCGGGGGACTTTTCTTTTTGGGGGCGGGGGGTGGTAGTGTGGCTGCAAAAGCAGAAGCAGTTACGAATGATGAACAGTGTTGCATGAAGCGGATTCCAGCCTGCATTCATGGATATGTGCTTCCTATGTGAAGGAGTGGTGAAATCATGTCATACGGTGTCAGGAGCGTGTTCTTTGTCGCTTCTTGGCCGCTGTGACCTATGAAGCCCGCTTTCCAGGCAAAATGCGGGTGGGACGACAGAGCTTTTTTGGACGGGCAATCTTCCTGTCTATGTCTGTCATGTCACATTTCTGCCTGTTGTTTTGTGTGTCTGGTGATTCCCGGCTGTGCTTGTGGATAAAACTAGATGTGGACTGTAGGATTCGCAAGTACTGTTGTGCAGGGCGGTTCCGCGGAAAGGTACTTTGCATCAGCGTCGCATCGGGAGGGGGGCGATCCCTACACACAGACCAGAACAAGAAAACCAGGAGAGGAAAAGTGTTAACTGAGTTGATCTCCTATTTTTGGGTTGGCGGGTCTGTGCACAAGCCAGGCGAAAGAAAGACGCGTTCGTGATAGTTTCTTCTGGCCGGCCTGTTTCTCTTCCTTTCCTTCCTCTCGTCTTTTGAGTGTGTGTGTGTGTTCGTTTCCTGTTTCTGCCCTCACGACCTCTCCTCCTCTCCTCTTCACTCCTCGGTCTCCCTCACCGCCGCAACATCACCATGACGCTTGAAGGTGAGACGCGTATGGACAGCACAACAAGAATCTCGCAGATGGCCATGACTCGGTGACTCCCGGACTACCACCAACTCTCTCTGTATCGAGGTCTCGCTCGGTAGCCTTTCGCTTTGTTCTCAGGGTCAATATCGCCAGCATTCGTTTCCAGCTTGCTTCCCGCCGTTCATTCATTCTTCATATACGATATATATCGCCCTTTCCCCCCCAAAAAACAGGTTCCTTCGCCATATACATATACCGTATAATGTCCCTCCTCCGCTCGCTCGGCTCCCCCGCCGGCACGGCCGCCATGGTCCTCCGGCTCGTGCTCGCCCTCAGTCTCCTGCTCACCCCCGCCTCGGCCACCTTCTGGACAGTGACGATGTATGACGCCAAGTCGGAGTACACCAACGTGCTGCGCGGCACCACCTACACCGTCGACGCCACCATGGTGCTGCAGCCGACGCTGCAGCCGCCGGCCGCTGCCGAGACGGTCAGCGTGTCGACGTACCTGTACTCGTCCAAGGACGTCACGTACGTCGAGGTGACGCTCGTGTGGGACGAGGACGTGCTCGACGCCAGCCAGTTCTACGACGCCGACTACGACGCCCCGGACGGCGACGGCGACACCTACACCTCGCACGTGATCGGCACCCGCACCACCGTGGTGTCGGTCGAGCATCTCGTGGCCACGCCGTATGTGCTGCCGATGCCCACCAGCTGTCCCAACGCCGAGGACCTCACCATGCTGGTGTCGGTGTCGCTGCCCAGCGGCGTGAAGCACGTCCTGTCGGTGCTGACCACGTCGGTGTCGTCGCTGACGTACAGCAGCTATGTGGACGTGTTCTTCAACTACATCTCCATCTCCATCATCGACCCCATCAGCATGCCCCCGCGCTGGCTGGAGCTCAATCCCACCCTGATTGATCACTACAGCCTGGTGCAGGCGTGCGCAAGCTTCCCTTCCGGACTGCTGTACATACCGCACGGCACCGAGTACATCACGATCACCGAGACCGCCCCGGCCACCACCCAAACCCGCACCTCGATGACCGGCTTTCCCATCGCAACAGCCACAGCCACCCGGACAGCCACCCGGACGGCCTCCCCGACCAACACCCGCGGCACCGCAAGCGGCAACGACGACGACGACGACGACGAGCCGTACGTGCCGTCGTATTTCGCCGGCCAGTCGGTGTACGCCGCCTTCTGGCTGACGTTCAAGTGCGACAGCACCACCGAGTGCTCGCGCGTCTCGCCGTACCTCGTGGCCATCGCCGCCGTGCTGCCGACCCTGGTGGTGCTCGGCCTGGCCGAGAGCTACTTCTGGTTCTCCCGCCTGATGCACGGCAAGCGCGCCCTGCGCGTCGGCACCGTGGCGTGGATCGTGCTGTGTGTGTGGGTCGTGCTGTTCACGCGGGTCTCGCGCGCCCGCCCCGAGGCCGACCAGCGCGCGCTGGGCGAGAAGTGGGCCGCCATGACCGCCGGCGCGCGCTTCAAGGCGTGGATGCGCTGGGCCTTCTGCTACACGTACCCCGTGGCGCTGCTCGGCGACGGCGACAGCAACAGCTTCGACGGCCCCGCCGCCGCGGGCTCGGCTGTGCCGCACGTCCCGCCCACCGGGCCCGGCAGCGGCGGCTACGTGTACTACGCCGTGCCGGTGCCGCACACGGCCTCGCACCACGCGCAGCCGCCGACCTACATGCCGATCTACGTCGACGCCCAGGGCCGGCCGCTGATGACCATCTCGGCGTCGGGCTCGCTGGCGGCCATGCCCGCCCCAGCTGTGATGTCGTCCGCGGCCCCGCCGCCGCGCAAACCGCGCCGCAGCATGCCGCCCACCGTCGAGGTGATGCCGGCGCTCTCCGAGGAGGACATGGCGCGCCACCCGGGTTTCAGCGGCCCGGCGGTGGCGTCGGGCGCGCTGCCCGCGCAGCAGCCGCACGTGGCTGCGGCCGCGGCGTCGTCGTCGTCCCCGTCGTCGCGGGACGTTTCGGAACCTGCGGTTGCATCGAGTTCGCGGAGCTGAGTGGCTGAGTGAGAGAGTGTATGTGTGTGTCTATGTGTGTATGTGTGTGGGACGGAAGTTCTCGGGACAGTGTTTTTCTGCCGTGGGTGGTTGACGTGTCCCGATTCTGTTAAGTCACGACCCCGTATCTGTTCATTCCAGTTTGACGCCTTGTTTTGTCGGAGTAAAACCCTGAACCGCTGTCGTGTCTTTTCGTTTGAGATGGAGGAGAAACGAAGGAGAGCCAGCCAGTCAGTCACAGCTTCACGATATATAAAGTACAGTAAAAGTACAATGCATCTGCCTAATACAAGAAATGCCCATTGGCGCCGAACTGAAACAACCCTAAGTCCCCCGTGATTTAGGTCGCAACTGCTAAGAGCTTGCGTTGCCGAGTGTGTCGCACCTTCCCCGGCTTCCTTCCTTCCTAGACAGGTCAACTGGGCACGTGCCTCCCTCCACTTCAGGAAAGTACCGCCCGGAACCCGAACCGGCGCATGGTGGGGTCGGCTGGGCTTTTCTGGGTGGGCAAGTTCCACGCCGGAGAATGTGGGTCCCCGGCCGGAGCTCACGACAACAGCCGGCGAGAGAAAAAAACCATAACGACCTGGCAGGCAACGAAAGGACCCGGGCTCTTAGGTTTCTGTTTCCTTTTGGGTGAAAAGTTACGATTATTATTATAAATATTAAAAGATAAGAAATTCAAAAAGAAATAAAATAAAATAAAAACAAAAATTTCAGCCGAGGGGGGGAGGGCAAAAGAACAAAGGGCATCTCGGTGCCTTTAACCAGCCAGCCCAACCACTCTGGTTTTCCTCTGAGCCCAAACCGCATGTCACGGGTGCACACATGTCTGCCTTGGGTATCACGACAAAACGAAAAAAATCCGGCGCCGGAGATTGTAAATCGGCACCCAATGAGCCAATCCGGGGGGGAGAGGGGAATCAGCCCATGGGGGAACAGAGCCTCCAAAGCGCCGACGCAAGTGTGCTATCACGCGGGGATATTCTTCGCCGAAGAGCCGGGTGGGGGGCCCGGAACTGGGCTTGTCAGGCCGGGGGCAAGTCACTTGGCGAGACGCATTGGCTCCCTCACGTCACAGAAACAGGAAGCGAAGGAACAGGGGTTGGAAGAAAAATAAGAAGAAAAAAAGAAAAAAAAACGAACGAAACGAGACGAAAGAAAGACAAAAAACGGCACGGCCAGGGCGGCAAAGAGAAGATCTTCTTTACGGAGGGCCTGGCCAATCCGTCCGGGCCACCAGAACGCCGTGTGCTCTCTCGGTCGGTCCTCCATCGCTCTTGCGCGCGGCCGCTGGGCAATCATCCCCCGATGCGCTGGCCAAGTTCCCGCCAAGCTCGACGCTGTGGCTGGCTAGTCTGGCCGTGGTGCGAAGATATGTCTCCACGACACGACACGCGACACCTCCGTGCAGGAGAGACAAAGAAGAAGAAAACGCGTTGAGCACACGTCCTTGAGCTGGGTCGGTCCTCCGGGATCGAACCCGCACGCCCGGTGATTGGGCGGGCTGCGGGCGATGTTCCCCTTTTCGTTCGTGTGCTGGTTTGTTTACTTTTTTTGCTCTCTCGCATGGCTTTCTCTCTTCCTCTGCTCGTGCATACACATTGCATTGGCTCCAAAGACTGCAGACTGCTGAAAAGAGCGATGCTGCTGAGCGCCCATGCGACCACTTCTCCTTGAAGGCCCACCGGCGACCGGTCTGGGGGTTCCTCCGCTGACTCTGGCGCATGTGTCTTTGCCAGCCCGTCGCCCAACGACGACTATCCCGGAATCGTGTGTGTGTCGTTGATGCCTAACGAGCAGAGTCCACTCACACCAACAAGGCTATTTCATGCATGCAACTGGCCGTATGTACTCCTTATATTTCGACTCCCTACTGTTTTTTTTTCCCTCCATGGATCTCCGTCACAACAGCCACCTCCGAAGATTTTCTCTCCACAAACCAACTCACACACAGCTCTTTGACTTTCTCCGGTTCGGTCGGTTCCCGCGTAGACCTGTCCCTTCAGGTATCCCGGAGAAAAGCGAACACTTGGTATGTTTCCTTTTTCTTCTATTCTAGTCGACTCTGCTCACCGCCAGTTCGTGCGTCCGCGAATGTAACTGCAGTATGCTCCTCGTTACAAGCCAAAAATGTCTTGGTGGTCCATTATCACTCCCTTCTCGACTTCTAGTAACCCGTATGTTACTCTATACATCACAGAAGTACCAGGAGCAAATCCCACGTCCTCCCACCCTGACTCACATCTTCCTCCGTCTACGGGATGATGACTATCTTCTCCCCCCCGGTCCCTAACCCCGGCTCCCCGGAAACACCTACGCCGAACTGTCTCCCCCCAAGACTTACAAAAAGTATAGCAACCAACCACTCGCCGTGTGAGTGGCCTCAATTAGCCCGCCCAACTTGTGTACGGAGCCCTCCGGAGAGAGTTGATTGGGCACCAGACGGGGGCCGGGGTCCAAATTTCAAAATAAATAAATAATAAATAGATAAATAAAAATTGAACCAAATCAAGAAACAGATGGTTAGAAAAAAGAAAGAAAGAAAGAAAAACTACCGACTGACACCCAAAAGTACCCCGGCCTCTCTCTCTCTCTCTCTCTTTCTGCCTTTCGCACCACGGCTTGCGTGAACATGTAATCGCCTCTGTCATCGGCCTCTGGTGGCCGGAGCCCTCTCTTCGTCTCAACTGTGCTCTTGCACCAACACTTTCTCAACCTGGTTAGTCCGGTGCAGGACCAAGCATCCTCCCATCCCTCCTCAATACAGTTTCGTTTTTCCGTGGCCGTCCGTCCTTTTCTCCTGTCCTTCCAATCCTTCCCTGATGGGCCAATCCCCCCTGCTTCGCTTTCCCTCTCTCTCTATCTCGTTTTCTCTTGCACGAGAACGGAGGTCGGTACTTGCGCCCATGCCGGTCGGTTGGTGTTCGGAGTTTGTATCTTTCAGGCTGCCTTTTGGGCTCGCTCGGGCCTGGAGCCCCCCTGATCTGGCGTATTCTTCCCTTCTCTGCCTATCTGTCGTTCTCGCTCTGCTGATACCTGGCCTGCTTTTCTCCCCCAGAAACCCGTCACGGAGTGAACGTCTGGTTTCTCGATCCTCCCGGAACGGAGCAGAACCGTACATCGTGGAGATCTACATGCGTAAGTTGTATTCCTCAAAATATGCTCACACGAAGTCGTTAAATATCGCCCATCTCGCCAGCCCTGTTCCCCCCCTTAGATCTCCATCTTCTCTTTTCCTCATCGATTTCCCTTTCCCTTTTTTTAGGGGTTTTTTTTTGTATTTGTATATTACTACTCTCCATAGGAAATAACATTGCAATTTTCTTTGCTTTATGCTGTGGTCCGTCCCCTTTTTCTTCTGTTCGTTGCCCCAGCCAGCGCCTCCGGTTCTGCTCTGCTCTGCTGCCTGCTCTTCTTCTCTCTTTTCTTCGAGGTCCTCCGCCCCACCGAATAGCTCACCTGTCCTTCTCTCCTTGGCTCCCGTGTTGCCGTTCGTTCCTGTATTTCACCGAGTGCGGTTTCCTTGCCGCCGTCAACACTTTTAATATCAGTTCCGCTGTCCCACTCAGCATTTCCGCCTTTTTTCTTCCCTCCTTTTGGGCGGGTTTCCTTTTTTTTTTTCTTTTCTTTCCTCACTCTCCAGCCCACTTATAATCCTGATTATTTGCTGTTTTTCTCTCTTTTTCCTGCTGCTCGTCCAGCTTGCTGGCAAGTCAGCCCTACCTGCGCCGAAATCTGCCTTCTCCACTGTAACGCTATCAACCGCTCGGTTTTCGCCACCCGGCAACCCTAACCCTAACCACCCCGTTTTGTCGTCTCCCGCCTGCCCCATACTCTCCCCCGGGCTGCCTCCTCGACCACGTTTCTGAGGTTATCTGCGGTTTCCCTTCCGAGCTGTGCCTTTCTTGTTCCCTATCTCCTTCTCTCCCTCACCATCTCGGTCTGTACTGTGTCTTTTCTTTTCTCCTTCGTGCTTGCTTTTGGGTGGCTCTTTTTCTGCTTTTTTCCCAGCTTGTTCAACCACCCCTCGACCAGTCCACCGACCCGACCCGATACATATCCATCTCTCTCTCTCTCTCTCTCTCTCTCTCTCTCCCTCTCCCTCTCCCTCTCTCTCTCTCAACAGCCAAACCGGTCCGTCCCGCCTCATTACTTGCATTTCCGCTCGCTCTGTGCCTCTCGAACTACTCACAAACCTCGACCCGTGGAGCTTTGATTACAGTCTGCACACGATCCCAGTCGTTCTTGGATTCTGTTTCGGTTTGGCCTTTGAATTGCTATACTTTGCCCGGCTTCGCTTACAGCCACACATCCTCAAGCCTTGATCGCCAGTGACTCTGTCTTCTAGGACTCTCCTGCGCTGCCTTGCTTTCGTTCACCGACAGCTTGCGTGTCTGTCTTTTGTTCTGCCTCTCTCTTGGTCGTTAATATCAGCCCAGTCTCTCCAATGTTTTCCCAGGCCAGCCACTCTATCACCAGGATATTTTTCCCGCCCGAAGAATAATAGGACACTGCTTGACCGAGCAGCACGCACACCCACCAGCAAGTTCGAGCTCCAGCCAGCCCCAGTCCGGCTGTCTCTGCATTTGCTTGACCCAGTACATAGAAACCTTTCGTCTCCCGAACTGTAATATATCGATACCCCCGGAGGACCAGAGTCTCTTCCTCACATTTACACCCAGGATTTCCATTCGGATCTATTTCGACTCTGTTCCCAGGATTGATTGTTTCCCACCCGTATTGCGGGCAGGAATTATTGGATTTTCTTTGTCGTTCTCGTTTTTTTTCTTTTGCCGTCAAACCCGGACTTTTTTCTGGCCACCCGGCATCCGGCCGTGATAATAATTTCTTTTATATACGCCATAGAAAAAAAGACATCATCTTTCATCCGTCCCCACCAAGGGTTCGGATCCCCTCTGGATATCTCACCATGTATTCCGTGATGGCCCACCGCCCCGCCTCAAACCCATCCTTCCCGCCCCTCTATTCCGGCCCCGGAACGCCTGTGGACTCGGAGTCTGGGCACCTGCCCAGCCATGCCCACTCGGTGATCCCACAGAGAAGTCCATTGATTCATGGTGTTCTCTTGCCGTACCCTCTCCACCCCCCACTATTGCCCGTGGACACGACCCCGGATCTCCGCCGACCCCAGGCCGTCTCGTCCATCCCTTCTCACCGAACCACAGGATCCAGTGGTGATGAAGACGACATCAAGAAATGTCTGGTCCCGTTTGAGCCTGCCCAGCCTGACAAGCGCTCCAAGAAAAAGAAGAACAAGAAAGGTATAGAAAAAAAAAAAAAAAGCAAAAAAAAACCCCCCATCAAGGAATGGATTGCGTGTGACTCTTGATGAATGCGTGGGTGATCTCAGTCCCATACTGAAAGCCATCTGCCCAACATTCCAGCGATGAGTATCGCTGGAAGAGGTAGATTTGTTAAGTTGTCTACGCCCATAGCCGACCTCCCCCTATTTAGATACGACAAAATGCTAATAGTATTCTACCATATTAACTTCTTCTCAATGTAGATCTCAAAGCCACCTTTGCCAGCATCAAGCGTCACTTTATGAGCCGCCGGAAATCATCGAGACCGGAACTTTCCGATGTGGCCTCAACTACTGGGTCCCGGAGACGACACAGCAAGCGCTCACCATCGCCCGTGTATGTCCTCGATCCCCGCCCTCCTCTCGACGGCGTTCCGACCTCAGGACTCAATACGGCTGAGCCTCCTGGCAACGCTGTATCTATCCTTCGGGCACCTCGCTCGTCTACCGCGGACAGCTACCAGGACATGGAGCTTCATCATGAACGGCCGCTCTCGGTTTCGTCTGAGAGTATCAGTGATTCCTATACCAACTTCACAACCCCGTCCAGCACTCTAGGCTTGCCTCTGATGATGTATGACTCGCCGCATCGCGCCCCGTATAAGGACGATGCCTCGTCGACCCCCGGCAGCATGAGAAGATGGTCCGTGTCATCGGATGTTGGAATCGTGCGTGTAAGGCCGGATGCCCGCTCTTCGGGCAGAAGCTTGACCAGCCAGTCTAGGCTATCGATCAGCTCTGACAACTCTCGCGACACCCCCTCACTCTCCACTATATCATCTGGCACTCGTTCCTTCAGTGGCTTGCGCGCTAGGGTTAATGCGGGCTGGGGCCCTCGGCCCTCGATATCCGAGATCATGCTTCCTCCAAGTGCGGTGGACGAAAGTGTGCCGTCCGAATCTGTCACCCGGGAGTCTTCATTCTTGGAGTCTGGGCTCGGCTTGGGCTCAATGCTAGCCCATGACCTGGACATTGTGTCGGAGACCCTAAATTCCCTGACTGTTACCGACAGTCACTGTGACTTTTTCAGGCACAGGTCCGAACTTCCAGGTAAGATTCTCCAGATATTCAGTCTTGGTATATTTCACATGCAGGAATCTAACGAAGAGGCTGAATTTTCGATAGACATCAATGAGTTTCAGGACTCGGACATCGAACAGGAAAACGAAAGCGGGACATCCAATACCACTTCCAGCGTGCAGGGACTGCAGGAAATGCCGAATTCTTTAGCCAGTCTGAGCTCGCTGACCTCCATGGACAGCGCCGATGTTAGCTTGGTGAAACCTGCACCACCGGATAACGAGCAAGAGAAGGTTGGGGGGTCGTCTGAACATCTTCCTCTGCCGAATCCCTCCGGCCCATCGGATCGAGTCTCGAAGCCTAAGATGGACCAGCACTTTGCAAACCTGTCGGTCTCTGATCTTCCCGAGCTGTCTATGCATGGATCTATTTCCATGCGTGAGAGGCGCTCAAACCAGAGCATGTACTCTCTGCATTCCGGGAGTTATAGGCAGTTGCAGAGTTCATCCGGTTCCAGCTTCGATGATGCCCCGCTGAACCACGAGCCGTGGGTATCTTCCGTGGACAAGGATCGGTGCCTCAAGCTGATGAAAGAATCCAGCATCTTGTCCCAGGAGATGCCATGGATAACTGATGTGATCCTGCATGAGTATACCCAGTGGCGAGAGAACAAGGGCCCCAAGAGAAAGAACGAAGACAGCCATGCTCCCGATGCCTCCAGCAGTCGCCAAGCCGACAACTCAAACACTTCGTCTCCGGACGCCTCTAAGTATCGCAGCACTCAAGTCAAGCGGCGCAGAATCGGATCGGCTGGTGATGGATTTGATGACAATCATGACGATGATCCGGACGACAACGACCCCGCTGATTCTGGATCTGGAGCGAACGCGACGCCATCAAAGCCATGCTTAGCCTGTCCATTCTTCAAGATGGACAAAGTGCGGTATAAAGACTGCATGAGATTCAACTTGTCTAAAGTCAAGTATGTGAAGCAGCATATCTATCGCAAGCATTCCCTCCCAGAACCCGTTACCGGGTTTGAAGACTTCGTGGATGGAATCAACAGTGCTCAGCGAGAGATGCTGAGACAGAAAGCCGACCGAAAGCTGTCTGAGAAAGACCAGTGGTATGCGGTCTGGAACACGGTGTTCCCCGGTCACCAGCAACCAGCTACGGCATACGTCCACGATCCCAGACTGGATGCAGTCGATATGATTGAGGATTTCTGGCATCAGGATGGCATGCAGATGGTCCAGCAGAGGCTCCAGGGACCACTTGCACACCGCGGGTTCTCAGCAATTATCAAATCATCCGACGGTGGCGTCAAGGTCAACCCGTTGCTCCTCAACGAGATCATGACGACGCTTGTGCAGGTTTTACGAGACCGCATCTCCGAAGACATGCAGACGAACGGGGTGGTGGCGGAGGCTCATACGCCCTCAAGAGGTCCTGTTAACATGATGGGGCCGGGGACGGACCCGGAGTCATACTCAAGGCGGGGCTCTGCAGCACACGATATGTTTGGCGAAGTTTCACAGAGTCACCCGGCGTCCAGAGGCTCTATGTCCCATGCAGAGAACTCAATGCCATTGTTGTCTGTTCCAACCCCGCCCGCCAGGTTCCCGATTCAATATTCACTTGAGTCGATCACCCATGACGAAATGCCCCCCTTCGACTTGACGAAGAACCAAGACCAGGCCCAGTATCTATGGGACAATTCATATCTCCCCGGGGTTCATGACTCGGATGTGTATGCCACTTCCCGACCCGGGCCCCACGGCAATGTTCCGACTGAGCCTGTCAGCCACTCCGGACCAACCGGCTTTTATCTTTTCCCAGCAATCAACTCGAGAACGCCGCAGGCAGATTCTGCACCTGCAAGTATGCCGTGGGTGCCATCTGAGGGAAATGCCGAGTTGTTCTCCGACATCACGTACTTCCCAGCTGATGCGGAGTAAACAGGTGATGGCGATGGTCTCTTTGGTGGAAGCCATTGCTTTTCAACAGCCTATTTCATAAGATCACTGTAAAGTGATTGATTCAACGCCATTCTTTTTTTAATCCCTTTTCCTTGTGCTTTTTTTATGGTCAGCAATCCATCCTTTCGTTTATGAATGAGGCTTTTTGCTGTGTTTTGTTAGCAAACGACGTTTTCTTTCTTCTCTTTTATGACTCTCTTTTTGTCGAGGAATCATGGATTTTTCACGGTCCCTGGTGTCCTCTTTCTGACGATAGTAACGAAACTTTTCCGTTTCTGATGACTGACTTAGTGGTCCTTTTTGACTTGCTCTTGGAATTGGCTATCAACAGCCTGGAGATGGAAAACCTTCTCTTCATTCTTTTTTTTCAACAAGCCATGGAAGCCGCACTAATAGAAGGGGACGATGAGTTGGTATGGGACTCCCAGAATGATACAGAGGAGGGATTTGCCGATCAGATTGATTTTTGTGCGCGCGAGATGCTGACCACTTCTATAATTTTCTTTTTAATAATATGCTCTATGCCCCGTTGTTCTGTGCCTGCGAAATGACCACCGGCTCGGTAGTGTACCAGCGCATTTGGAAATAGAGTGGCATGATGTTTCGGTAAGTGAGTCTCGATATCCGAGGCTGATGATCTGTAGGTAAGCCTGGCGAATATAGAATAGATGCCGAATCAAAGAGCTGGAGCGTGGGAGGCTATCGTGGATAGTGATGGTGGGGTTCATCACACTGATGACGAAAGGCTGGAAGATGGAAGATGGAAGATTGGCAAAACACAGTAGAGGGAAAGGATAGAAATTAGAACTGCTGTATAGACTGGCAAATTCGATTTTGTGTGGGTATGACAAAAGGCGAAACCCTATACTGGATAATTGCATACGCGAGTACACGTGGTGGAAGGAGTACTTGACGATACCAAAGAATGGCCTGTCTAACGGTAGATGTCGTAAGGAAGGAAGAGACAGCAGTGATATCTCCAAACGGCAAGTACGGATAAATGAATATTGCAGAGGAGTGTAATTGACGAAGCCTGGTCATTGGCTGGTTTGCTGGTATTGGATGGACAGCCAAATTTCTATCATCGGTTAACCTGATTCCCCACCACCCCCATGAACTCCAAGACTCCCCCAATCCTCCGATGGTACCCTAGGACTGTCAAATCGAAGAAAATGTGAGTGGAACGAGGGGGAAACCTGTATGTCGGGTCCGAACACGAGTACGCGAGCTGGAGTGGCGGGTGTGGGCTTTTGATCATGGTATGGGAGGGGTGGAGTGGATTTTATGATCTTGGTGCTGTATTTCAACAGCCAACACCTGTCGAAAAGGCCTACAATGCTCACTCACTCCTGATATAAAAACAACTGGAAATAGTTCAGTACAGGAGGAATTCAACGTCTGACACCAGAAACAAACCCTATGCACTTAAGCACCATTGGCAATTAGCGGGGCATCCTCTCGATCCTGCGCCGTGGAGATCAACTGCTCTGTACAACATGCTGAACGGAAGGAGGCACGGGTGCAACAGAACAGGAAGGAGTAACCCTAAAGCAATGCCCTAAGAGAGATCGCACAAATAGCTTAGACAAACTCATTTTTCCATTCGGGCTTCTGTGAAGTTGTTTCTCATCTCGAACATCCCGCCGCTATGTGTTGAACTCTTCAGTTCTCTGTTCCAAAGCTGGCACCCAAAACCCCAGGTACGTGTGATACGGTGGTGATAAGAGTCATGAGTGGTGATAACATCACACAGCATTCTCACACGCGCATATGAGACTCTCCGACATCTTGAAGATCGGCGTCGGGATTCCATCTAGACCAGCCCAACCCTGATCGAGTAGCAACGATAGAACCCCGAATCCGCTATCGTGCAACATCCCACTTAGTTTCTAAGAAGAACTGGTTATGGTTCTGGGGCCGCCCCAAGACCCAAGACATCTATCTCCCCCTCCACCACCCTGATTTATACGGCGCATATGCAGAGTAGGGGGTTATATTTATACTCCCGCCTCTCCTTATTAGAACGATCTCCAATCCTTTTCACTTTCTTGATTCGCAAACTTCTATTGTGCGACCTTTCCCTTTTTTCGTCGCCGGAATACTCCTACCACAACCCCACACGTCCATTTATCTCTCAGTCGGCCGTCACTTTCAAACCCCCCATGTAGGCTTCTCTACGCAAAGATGGCTGTTTTAAAATCCTCCGCGCCCAAGTCGGCAGCATCGTCGACAACTTTCTCCCACACACCCACATTCACCACTCTAGCATGGCTCGCAATATCGATACCACTCGTGGCTTGGGACACCGCCTATGTGCTTGGTCGTCCGCACACCATGGAGGGCGGCTGGCTGTACTGGCCCTTGTGGGTTCCCTACAAGCTGTACGGCGAGGTTGACCATGTCTACGGCTGGGAGAGTTGGCACGCCCACAACGGCTTCACTGCCGCTCAGGCTAGTCTCAGCGTGGCTGAGACCTTCTTTTACTGCATCTACGGCTATTTGTGGAACACAAAGGCGAACGAGGCCGGTCAGATTGTCGGCCGTGATGGTGCCATCGCGCTGTTGTCTGGGTTCACAGGTGCTGTGATGACCCTCAGCAAGACGGTTCTATATTGTAAGTCTGGCTCTCTTTCTTTGGGGGTATCTTACTTTATTGTATCATCCTGAAATTAAGGCTCTGGTTTGGGTGACATTCTCGCTCCTTCGATCCATCACTAACCACACACTCTTACTGGGTTAGGGTTGAGCGAATACTTCTCCAACTTCCATAGCATTGGCCACAATGATGCTTTCAGTCTGGTGTTTTTATGGATCATTCCTACGTGAGTGCAAAACACATGGACCACCAGTACAGCTCTCTTCCCCATAAGCTGACAAAAAAAATAATAATTCCAATGCAGTGGATTGTGGATCGCGCTTCCCGCATACATGACGTATATTATGTGGAATGAAATTGTCGATACCCTTGCTGTCTCGAGCAGAGTCAAGAAGGATTAACAGCATGAATCGGTCGCAGGAGAATCATGCATACAGTTTTGGTTGACTCTAACATATCATCAAAAGCACGTCGATTTGTGGCGTCTAATATATCAGTCATAACAATAGGACACGATCTATATAATTGAGCAGCAAGTTCCGAATTCGAAACCCCGAGATATCAAGGAAAAGAAAAGCATATGAGCCCAGATCCGAGAGCAGTGGCGTGAAGAATACATGTAGGGAATCATGGAAGAAAAAAGAAAAAAGAAAAAGAGAAACGCGAGGTCATTGTTTAGAAGCGATTGCTCCAATCATCCTCCCCTCCGATACGAACGCGCTCGGGGCCAACAACCTCCTTGCCGCCGACCCGCTCCCGCCGCAGGTGTAACGGCTGCACTCGCATCTCAGAATCGCCGATCATATCCGGCGAGCCGTACACCAGCGCGCTGTGTCGGCGGTTCGACGACGTCTCCGCCTCCGGCGCCAGCGTCCGGGCGCCCGGGATGCGCACCGATTGGAGACCCGTGGCGTTGATGCCGGTCAGGCGGTTCGGGTGGCGGGGCACCAGCGCCGGCGCCGGAGCGAGCACGGCTGTGGGGCTGGCCGGGGTCATGATGCCGCCGTGGCTGCTCGCGCTGCTCTCGCGCGAGTGAATCGAGCTGGCGCCGGACGACGCCGACCAGCTCATGGACGGCGCACCCGCGGCAACAGACTCTGAGCCCTGGGCTGAGTTGAGCGTGGTTGGCGAGACTGGCATCATGCGGCGCGAGCCACCGGCCGACGACGCGGACGCAGGGCTGTTCGCATAGCCCGAGGCCGTAATCTCGCTGAAATTGAGCCGCAGCGACGACGGGGGTGGCGGTGGGCGGCGCGGAGGAGTAGCGGTCGGCATGAACGCCGCCGGGGGGCGTGCCGGCATCGACACGTCCGACAGCGCCGGTGACTCCGGCCGGGGCGAAGCTCCACGCAGCGACTCGGCAATTGCGGGCGACGCGGCCCGGTTCGGGCGGAACAGGCTGGCCGAGCGGCGGAACAC
>LNGL01000032.1:1125153-1145355 GCA_001510565.1 Knoxdaviesia proteae
CGCAAGGGCCAGGTGGGGCCTTCCCGGGTGGGTGGCGGGGACGGGGTGCGGGAGAAGCGCGACTGGGGCGGGATGCTGCGCGAGCGGGGCCGGCGCTGCACGTAGTCGGCGTCCGGACGCAGCGTCGCCGCGGGAGTATCTTCAACGTCGTCATCGTACACTGACGACGAATCCGATACCGCATCGGGGTAGTCCACCTCGCTCATCAGCACCGCCATATTCGGGCCAAACGCCATCTGCGTCTGGCGGCAGGCCAGCGACTCGGGCCGGCGCTGAGGCTCGTCCTTCCACGGCGGCAGGTCGGTCGTCGCCACCGACACGAGGTAGCGCGCCTGGGCGGCCTCGCGCACCTCGCTGGGCGCTTCGGTCAGGCTGCGCAGGATCTGGTAGGTGGCGTAGATGAGGATCCAGCGCACTTTGCGCCCGTCGACCAGGCTCAGGCCGGGCACAAACGCGTCGGCAGACGACGTGTTGTCCAGGTCGCTGCTGGTCTTGCGTTCTAGCCGCGCGCGCAGCCCCGCGATCGAGTATAGGCTGCCGGTGCTGCCGCGGGTCTTGCCCTTCTTGGCCGCGTCAGACGACGACGCTTTGCCGGCAGAATCTTCCTCGAAGCGGCGGTACGCCTGCACGAGGCCGTTGCGCACCACGGCGGTGGCCGAGGTGTTGGATGCGCGGATGAGGGCGGCTTGACGCTGCAACACGTGTTCGGGGCGCAGTTTGCCCGAGCGCGAGGGCATCCACGACGACTTGGTCGCCGATGCCGCCGCGGCCGCATTGCCGAAATGCACGCTGCTGCTGCGGCGCCGCGAATGCGACCCGGCCGACATGCTGCCGACAGCTGAGCTGACATTCGCCGGCGCCAGCGCCAGTAGCGCCGCGGCCTCGCCGAGGGGCTCGGGTAGCAGCGGCAGCGGGTGCTTGAGCGACTTGAAGCGGAAGCGCAGGTCGAGCGAGTGCACGTTCTGCACGGTGTTGATGCTGTCCTGGGCGATGAACGGGCTGGTCTGGGCCGATGTGAACGACGAGTCGACCAGGAAGGTGTACAGGCTCTCGAAGTCGTCGAACATCACGTCCAGCGCCGACTTGGAGAAGTTGAGCGGCGGGTATGTTGCAGTGTGCGTGGTGGTGGTGGTGGTGCGTGGCATCGTGGCCCCGCCGGGCCCAAGCAACCGGTCCATGTTGGCGGAGTAGTACGCCACCAGGAAGTTCCGGAACCGCGCAAGGTGGGTGCGGGCCGGCGGCGGCAGGCCGAGGTGGGCGTCGGACAGGTCCTCGGCCAGGAACGTGCGCAGCTTGTTGCCGGCCTCGATGACGCGGGCGTCCAGCTCGGCGCGCGCGTGGCGGATCAGCTTCTTAGACGCGGGCGACGTGGCCGCGAACTCCGGGCTGGTGAACAGCTGGCCGCTCATGCCGACGCAGTGGGCGAAGGCGTCGACATACAGCTCGCGCATGCGGAAGGCCTCGGCCACGTGCAGGGCCGCCAGCGCGTGGGTGGTCTGGTTCTGGAAGTCCAGGTAGCCCTCCTCGTCCATGTAGGCGAGGAGGTCGCCGGTGTTATCCGCGCCGACGCGCCGGAACTCGTGCATGCTGTGCAGCAGGCTTACGAGCGCGGCGCCGAGCGTCTCGCCGACCAGGGCGCGCCGGCACACCCAGGCAAACAGGTTGCGCGTGGCCAGGTGGTAGCGGAACGCCTGGTGCTTGGATGCGCCCGGCGGCGGCGGGATGTACAGGTCGAGCGACTCGGTCGGGTGGGTGCGGCTCCAGGCGTCGAGGGCCGCGTACACTGCCGCATCTTCGTTCGGCTCGGCGCGGTATTGTTGCGGGGCGGCAGCGTGTTCATCGGCGAGAGATGGGGTCTCTTCTTCGGGGATCGAGTCGGCGGCGCTGTTCAGAGCGGCCCGGAGCGAGTCGGAGATGTGGCCGGTGGCGAAGCGCCGCACGAGCGGGTGGCACTGGGCGACGAGGAGCTCGGAGAGCGGGACGTTGAAGGAGGGGCCGCGCTTGGACAGGCCGGGAGCGTAGAGATTGACTCGGCAATTTCCATCACGGTGCCAGAGTTCGGGGTCCTGCACAAGGTGTCAGTGTGTGGTCGGGAATACAAAGCGAATTCTAGGGTTAGGGTTTGGTTGGTTAGGGTATAGGGTTAGCCGTTTAGGCCGGAAAACCACACAGCCTTGAACCCAACACTCCGACCAGATGCAAACGGCAAAAAACCCCCCCAAGCAAAAGAATCATGCAAATGGTCAAGCACTTACCCTCCGCAAACTATCCCAGTCTCTGGCCATCTTCGCTGCGCCATCCCAGCGTTTGATAGTCGTGAATTGGGGCGGCTGGGGAGAATCCATGGTTGGCGACGAGAATGACGTAGGTGGGAGCTGTTTGATGGGAATAGATCGAAACAACGAGTTCCAAAGAAAAATGAGGGAGGCGAGAACAATGATGCTTAAAGCAAACGCAAGGTTCCAACTTTTTCGCCAAATCAATGCAAGGGTCGGTTCCGCCGGGATTCCTCTGGGTTCTCGGGGTGGGATGATGATATCGAGGCCCCCGTCTGTAAGATAGAAATCGGAGGTGGAGAATTGGGGAGAGAGGTAATGCGGAGAGAAAGAGAATCAGCAAAAAAATGAGAGGAAAGAAAAGGAAGAGAAGTGAGAGAATGAACGGGACGGTGAAGCTCGGAGGTCCTCCAAACTCAGGCGTCAAGCCAGTAGGACTCGGGCTGGAGCTAAGCAGACGAAAGACAGAACTGGAAAAGTGCGCAGCGGATTTGCACAAGAGAGAAATAGCGCGGCCAGCCAGTCGCACCAGCGTCGAGGCGGGCGGAGAGGAAGGCAAACCGCAGCGAATAAGAGGTGCCGGAGAGTCGAGAGGGAGAAGGCGTCAGACGTGACGAGGCGGGACGGGAGCGAACAAGGACGCACGAAGCCGCCGTAGCCGGCGGGAGAGAGACGAGATTCGGAGACGAGAATGCGCAGACTCGGGTCGATGGAGAAAGGGGGTGAGATGTGAAGAAGTGAAGGGGAAAGGAGTGGTCTACCAGAGAGAAAGAAAGAAAGACACCCGGAGAGCAAGATGACACAGCGAGGACCGAGGAGGAACAGCAGAAAAGCGAGGCAAGGAAGACAATAGCAAGGAATGGGCGCGGTACATGTCAGGACCAGGGAGAGACCAGAAATGGAAGTGAACGTCAATGCACACAGTGACAACGGAAGACCGAGAGGCAAACCAAAAAGAGGCAGCTAGGAATGGAAAGACATCGAGGGCGAGAGAAGACGAAAAAAGAGAAAACGAAAGAGAGAGAAAGAGAGAGAAAGAGAGAGAGAAATCAGGGAAGTGGTGGACACAAGGGCGTTCAGACGAGGAGGATATCGCACATGGTTATATCCACACGAAAAAGGGCGGCCAGCACGAGATGAAGTGGCAGCACAGGTATTGAAGGGGGGGGAGAGAAACGCCACGGGGGAGGAGGAGGAAGAAGAAGAAGAAGAAGAAAAAGAAATAGAGTGAAGAAACAAAAAGTCAGAGTGAGAGTGAGAGTGAGGAAGATGTCGAAGTTCCCGGAGTAAGTAGTATATGGCTGTTCTTCCATGCGCAGTCTAAGTCGCAAATCCGCCTCTGGCATCATCGAACCTTTATTTTTTTTGGTCTGGGGCCCGGTCGGAGGCTAGAAGAGAAGGAGGGTACAAAGCGGTCTGTTCGGTTAGACTTGTGGCAGAAGACCGGGAAGACAGACAGAGACACACACAGAGAGGGGGAGTGTGCAATGGACAGAGACACACACAGACCACGAATGGGCAAGCAACAATGTGATACCTTGCAGCTCTCGTTCATCATCTCCCGTTGGTGCATGCATCTCTCTCAGCTCTCTCTGGTCGGACAATACCAAGATACAAAGCAGCAAGCAAGCACGCAGGCAAGCATGTTGAGTGACGCTTGCCCGGTCGGCCAGAACAGGACAGGCCGCACACACACAGACACACAGACACACAAGAGATGCCTTTCCCATGGAACCGCCGGCGTTGCATCACAGAGAGCACAATGTTGAATGTCCCACTACGGATACCGTTACCGTACACGTTACCGTACACGTTACCGTACACGGGTAGACGACTAGACAGACTTGCACACAGTGTCCATCAACGTTGTATTTTTCCTCTCTCTCTGTGTGTCTTTCTGGTGTGTAGCTTTTTTTTTCTTTTTTTCTTTTTTTCTCTTTTTTCTCTTTTTTTCTCTTTTTTTCTCTTTTTTCTCTTTTTTTCTCTTTTTTTCTCTTTTTTTCTCTTTTTTTCTCTTTTTTTTCTCTTTTTTTCTCTTTTTTCTCTTTTTCCTTTTTTTTGTCTTTTTTCTTTTTTTCTTTTTTTTTTGTTCTTTTTTTTCTTTTTTCGCTGGCGGCGACTCAACGAACGCCACATGTCTGACATTGAAAAGACCGCTCACCCACCGACGGACGAACCAGCCCCCGATGGCGCAACCCGATGTCCCACACGCCGGTTTTCGTCTGACAGTACTTTTCCCTCCAGCCGCACTTTGAAGAGACTTCGACCGGCAACACTGGCGTTGCTCGCCTTATTCCCCCATTCGGGCTAGAGGCGAATCTCGCCGGGCCCAGGCCTTGACGGCCGCACTTCCTCTTCTTCGTCTTCTTTTCTTTTTAGAGTGAGGGTTCTCGTCACGGGGAATCCCACCCAGGGGAGAGATCGACCAGAAACCCCCATGAGGAGGAGAAGTTGAAGCTGAAAAAAACCCACTGGAATGTCGGTAGAAACAAGCAAACTGGGCACCACCGTGGTCCAAGCTCCCTCTCCCCTGCCCAGCCAATGTTGGTTCTCTCGAGTAGGGTTGGGCTAAGTGAAGAGCGTTTGTTTCTTTTTATAACCCTTCCGTCTCTGCTCGCCTGCAGAGTTGAGCGCCCGGAAGGAACAATATCAAGCAGCCCAAACAATGGGTGGTTTTCGTCAGCTTTCACCCGCATTCCGCGGCCAGCTGAACGAACAGAGATGGAGAGAGAGTGTGTGTGTGTGTGTGCCAAAGGTGACAAGGTGTGAGTAAGTGTATGCCACTCACCTTAATCGAAACAACAGACTTCCGATCCGGCAGAGACACCAGCGACCACACACGCACACACACGCACAGCACTTACGTATAAGTGAACCCCCGGATGTGTCCAAGTCCACGTACGACCTGAGAAACCAGCGAGAGACAGCACACACATAAATCCAGGAACACAGGCACAAGCCGCGGTTTCTTTCTTTTGTTTCCTTTTAACCCCATCGTGTTTCTTGTTCCTCGGACCTGGACCGTTCCTGCGCCCGTTTCTCGCCACCACCCCTCAGTCTTAGTCCAGCTTCTCGTCTTTTTTCTGTTCTTTTCTTCTTCTTTTTTTCTTCGGCCTCTGTTCCCACGGCACTTACGTGGAAACCCAGGGGGATAAAAAAAACTTGTGCCTGGGTGCAGTGCACGCACTAACTGTGTGTTAGTAGCCGCCCGGTCTCTTGGTCTAAGGCTCTTAGGGTCCGGATGAAGGTGCTTTTCCTCTGGAATGCGGTGGGGAGAGACGGACGACGAAGAAGTCCTCTTTTAGCTGGCCGCGTGGGCCGGACAACTCCGATGGAAGTCGGAAGAAAACGAAAAGTTCTCTCAAGAGAGACATTAAGTCCTCTTTTTTTGGTGTACCTCAATGTACGCAGACAGACCATGCTAAAATTGCAAATGGTGATGCAGATGCACTCGTATCACACCACCGAAAAGCGGGAGGCTGGCGGCCTGGTTGTTTGCTTCTGCGCTGGCTTTTTGGGGGGATCAAATCCTCTTTCTGCACCTCTCTCCACCCCCGGTGAACGGAGAGGCTGAAGATCTCCCACCACCGTGCATACGGTCTGGACGGACTCCTCCCCGTTGGTGCCTTGATTCGTACAGGCAGCAGCTCATCGCTCTCGTCCGGGCTCTGTTTCTCGACACTCTCGTTATGGGTGTTCTCTTCACCTGTCGAGCGCCGGATACAGCCTAGTCGGTGGGAACAGCCACCAGATCGACCCCGAACGCCATCGATAAGAACGGGGGAACACCAGGTCTCTGGGTGTTGCACAAACACCGTCTCCCGGGTGAGCAGTGAACCAGTCGTCTCTCTCTCTCTGGGAGCCCCAACGGCAGAACCGCTCCAGAACTACAGTGCACTTGTGTTATCCTTACACACCGTATCACGTCCTGTGCTGTTGCAGGTTCTTCTCCTCTTCTTCTGCACCTCGGTCCCGTGCAAACGATACTCGCTCTGTGTCCTCTCACACTCGGCGGCCATCCACAACGGCCCACCGACCCCAGGGAAGAAGAAAAGGAAGAGCCTGTTCGCCTCTCGAATGTGGGAGTGTGAACACCCGACCCAGGGCCACAATTATTGGGCTGGAAGACCTTTATATTGTCCAGTGTCACTGATAAACCCCTAGATGAAGAAAGGGAGGGACACACCGCTCTGCCGACCTGGCCTCAAGCGTGCCGACGCAACCCGGCCGGAGACTCCCCCGCGCGGTTGCGCCGTGCGGTGGTGGCGCGACGACGGACGGCGGAATCGCTACCGGCCGATCTGCACATCACAGATTCTTCAGGGTGTCCCGCCACATACTATCCGTTGGCAGTGTCAGCTTCCAGCGGCGTTACTCGGGGTTTCTTTCTTGTTTCTCTTCTTCTCCTCGCCTCAGACATCAACCCGGGCCAAAGAGGGCAGAGAACGCACCCACAACAAGGCGGAACCGGCGAATCTTTGCCCACAACTTCCGGCCTGTGCCGCGCTTATCTGGCCGCGCGGGCTCGCCACCGACTGGATCTTCATCTCTGTGTCCTTCTGGCTGGTTGCGCGCGCCCTCGCTCTCGCTCTCTCGGACGTAGCCCGGCCGGAACTATAGGCCACTCGGGGGCCCTTCATCGAACTAGATGATGCAACGTGGGCGGTGAAAATCGGCAGTCATTTTGGTATCTTTTGCTTTTCGAGAACATGCCAATGGAGAGATTTTCCCATTTCCCCTGGTTTCTCGAACGGGGGATGAGACTCGCAAAAGGCCCTTCTCCTCAACGATCCGGGGGGCTATCACGACTTGTGTATTCTATACATCCGGCCTTTCATCGAGAATGGCAGTGGGTTCGCGAGGGGAGTGGCCATGATATCGGGGACCTGGGCGTGGCAAAACACCAGGGATGGCAGGGGAATTTCAGCCGTTCAGATGTGTTTTGTGAGAACTCCGATCGGCGTCGTTTAGGTCGGAACGCCAGACAGACAGCAGAGGGGATAGAGCTTTTTGCTTCCGTCTCACCTTGCGTTCCCGGTTTTTTTCTTTCCGTTTTCTTGGCCGAAGCAGTAGCCCCCAAACGGCGGAAATACTTCCACACACACACACACACACGTATCCGTGAAGACGGATGACACACGGGCCGAGAAACTTTGAGACTGTGGATAACGAAATGGCCAAAAAGGGAAGCGGGAGAGAAACAAAGAACGAGAAAGAGAGTGAAAGAAGACCGGAAAGAAAGCTTGGGTCCATCGGAGAGAGACACTAAGTCTCCACTGCAGTAACCTTTTGCTGCGATAGTGAGATGCCCAAGGAGATAAGGCTGAGCCTATGTGCATGTCTGGATCACTCTATTCTAGTGAGTATACACATCCGTATCTTCACACACCCCGGGTGGGAACGGGCACCAGCACGTCATTCGCTGCAGCGTCTATATGTGTGGGAATCCGGACGAAACGAGGTGTCCGGCGTCTATGCGCGGTGTGCTGGACGATGCGTGCAGCTTTTCAGCAGCCATGGACACATGTAATGTCAGCGCTGGCAAGGCGGACTCTTGCTGTATATGCACAGTCTGGTGGGAACAGCACGCACACACACACACTCACACACTCACACATGCACACTTGCATGATCTCACGCCCAGCACCCGCCCCCCTTCCACTTCCGAGAGACAGGAACAGCGGACCCGGTCTGGCGGGGCGGGACATCCTCGGGGCGCTGGCCAGAACCGCTCTCACGTGCTGTAGCCGCCGTGGGATGAACGTGAGAGAGCTAAGTGTGTGTGTGTGTGTGTGTGTGTGTGTGTGTGTGTGTTACACCGCCCAACTACACTCTTTTCCTCCCACACACACACACACACTTCGTCAAGATCCCAGGCCAGCGTAAATGTTCCAGATACATGCACACGCTCGTGCCAGCAAGGCACAACCCACGGAAAAGAGAGAGCAAGCCCAGCACATCCGCCGTGAACCCGTTGCATATCCGTGGCCCGGTCGCGTCTGGCCTTCGTTTTCCCCTCATCCAAGCCTCGTTGGGCCAGCTGAATGCGATCTGGACGGGATCGAGGGCGCAGCAGCCAGCATCAGCAGCCAGCGTCAAGTCACTGGGCGAGAAAATAGCCGTCCCAAGCGTTCAGCGCGGAAAAAGAGCAATGTTCCGCAGCAGGCGAAGCCAAGATAGTATGCATAACACTCTCCGGATACAGTGTGTAGTGTAGGCGGAATCAGGGACATGTTCCCGGAATAGTCTGTGATGTCGACCTGACCTCTACGAGACGACGTGCATATTAGGGCTTTCAAGGTGCATTAGGGTTAGGGGTAGGGTTGCAACGAAAGTCCAGCCAAGCACAGCTCGCACTCGATATTGGCGCGAAGAACAGAGAGGAAGACAAAAACCTCTTGCGGCCGATCTATTGTGCCCTCCAGTCACCCCGCGAGAGGGAGGGGGATAACAGGAACTCACGATGCGTTTGCAGCTGATGTCGGTGTCATCTCGAAAAGGTTGAGATTGGGAGGAACGCAAAACGGGGGGCGGAGAAGCAGCCGGCGCGATCTGGAAGCTTTGCATTCAGGGTCTGCTGGAGACAAAGGCAATTGACGGTTCTTTGACTTTGACGCATAACGTGCGCAACCGGCACGGGCTATCGTGTGCGTGTTCTCCTGGGGTTTCTTCTGCTGCGATGCTGCTTCATCTCTTTCTTCCTGCCAACCAACCCCTCAACCCCTGGCTGATATCCTGGTGTCTATGAAGGTTTCTGGGGTTCGACGGCTGAAAAACAACCAGCAAGATGGAAACACCAATCGCGATCGGGCTGGGGGGTGTGCGGTGTCTCTCTTATCCGTCCGTGCTATGTCCAGGGCAAGACACACACACACACACACCACACCATCACTCTTCCCTTCTCAACCCGAACTGTATCGATGTAGGCAGTGTTGTTTCGCTTGGTTCCCCTCAATAACCCGCCAGCCATGTGGAAAAAGAGAGACAAAGTTCCAAGTACCGGAGCTCGGAGAACGGGGAGATTCCCCCTTAACGGGCGGCGGCTGTTCCTCTCCCGTGCGAGAAACGGGGATAACAAGCCAGAGGCCACAGACGAGGGGGTTTTTCAGAGAAGATTTTCTCTGACGTGAAGAATCAGTTTCCAGCCGACCATGTGTCGCGGTATGTGTCTTTGCAACCGGAACGTGATGATTATACTACTTATGACATCACCTACTCCGGCCTTCGTCGGCCCCCGGTCGGCCATTCTCTCCGCCTTTGCATACATCATCACCGGCAGACGCCTATGACACTGACTGTATGCATGGGCAGTGGGTTTGCCGTTACACCACCCACCACCACTACCCTGGTCGTGCTGGGTTCGACTGCTACATCACATCTACCGCCTAAGCCATGGGCCTATAGAGTGTGTCATACAGTGGGATGTGTATGGGCGTGTGTCTGTCCCACAGACTCAGTGAGGGTCCATCCCGCCTTTTGACTGCCTATGCTGGATTCTGGATTGCATGTGCTATATCAAGTGGTAATGTTGTACTGTGCTGTATGTACCCTCCCGTCTGCTTAGGGTTTCCTCCTCTTCCACCCTGGTCGGCCACCCGGCGTCGCCGAAACACACACAACTCCGGAAATACTCGTGTGCACCTCCATCCGTTCGTTCCCCCCCTCCCTCGTTGGCCCTTTCGCTGGCATCCCTTGGCCTTCTGGATCTATGTTGTCGGTCGGTCGGTCTGCCGTTCGGCCACCGCGAGGGTCTCTCCCCCGGCCCAGATCTGTTTCGGGGCTCCCTCGTTCTTGTTCTCCGGTAATAGATGGAGCATAGCTCTGGCTCTGGATAAGTACACCTGCGCTGCAATGCGAGAGTGAATAAAGATCGTATCGTGTGTGTGTGTGTGCGGGTGGTGTTGCGTCCTGGCCGAAGACCTACATCACAGCTAGTTTAACCCAGCCGTGAGAATTGCGCCGGGTCGGCCAACGACAGATCCGGCGTGAACAAACACACACACAGAAGGTCCTTGTTTCTGGCCACAGGGTTGTTCCGCGTCCCGATTCCTTGATAACTTCCTTCTTCACCGGAAAGAAGCGAACGAAAGATATCGACGTATAGACAGACACCAAAGCCCACCCACCGTCAACACGGACCCCAGCACAGACCAGACAACTGAACCCTGGGTCGCCCTCTTCTTTCTCCTCCCATTCTCTCTCCATCCTTATCCGCTCGCCAACACCGTACCACTTAGTTCCCCTTCCAACCCACTCTTCTCCCGCCTGTTCTCCTTCACTACTCTGTTTCACTCTCAGCTCCACCATGGCGGCTCGGCCTCTCCATGGCCACTGGTGGAGAGCGGGAAATGGGCAGTGCACTGTAGATATGGCCTGTGGACAATGAACAGAGAGGGGTGGTGGTTTCCTGCCAAAATAGATCAATCATGGCACATCGTGTGCTCTGTGTGTCCCGGACAGACACCATCTTGTGTTCCGCCGGCAGCCTGGCGATGCACGCACAAAGAGAAATCCTGTGAGATGGGGGGTGTTTAAGCTAAGGCTGAGCCAGTTCAGCACCTCTCCATCTCCAGGCTTCCCGTATTTCCTCCCCCTCCTCCTCCTCGCCCGTGTAAGTCCTAGAGAAGTCGGGGTCGGTGGGGGGCGAAGAGAAAGCACGAAGCCAGAACGGACTGGATCCTCCGTGACCAACCGTCGACCGCACCAGACCTACAGAATGTCTGGCTCCAAACACAAGAGACATGGAACTGTAGATACGGCGGACAGACCATCTCATATTCTCTACGCACAGAAGCGACCTGTACACGCAGCACTGCCCCGCGGGTGCCTGAAGAAGCGCAACCGCAGTCCAAACCACCGCCTCCCCCAAGAAACCACCACAGCCCTCTTCATTCAATCCCAGCAAAAACGCTTCAGCCACCCGGAGGCAGCTGGACGACCACACCCACCCAAGCAAAGATGCTGCTCTTTCATCTGTTCCTGTGTGCTCACCACCGTAATTCCGCGTTGTTTGACGGCTCACGGGACACACGGATGCCAGCATATTGCAGTTGCTGTTTTTTTCGGCCCTGCAAAAAAAAGGTTGTGTCCCCGGAAAAAGCAGAGACAGGACAGGGCTGTGCTGCCAGCATGGATAAAGAGCGGTGTCGTGGCAAGACGCCGCCAACGGGTCTGTCTAGGTATGATTGATTTGGTTCTGGACGTCTTTCTTTTTCTTTTTCTTTTGTCTTTTTTTTTTCTTTGAGCCCCGAAAGAACCGAATCCTATGCGCGTCGATCCAAGCCGCCGTCCAGTCGGAAGCCGTCAGACAACTTTCCCCCCAAAAAAACGGCCCAACACCGGTCCCTTGGGTACTCCAGGCAAGGCATTCTTTCGGACGCTGTGGAGCAGCAAGTGAGACTTCTGATCCACACCCCAGTTTTCCTTGGGTGGGTGTCTATGTGTTTCTTTCTTGGGATGAAACTTTACTCTCTCTCGCCATCTCATCCAGAAAACTTGCCGTTCCCGAACATCGAAGCTTTGCCTTCCTTTCGATGACAGTATTTTTGGGGATTTTCTTCGCTTTAGAACACGGGTGGTGGAGTCCAAGCCACCTGTCTCCAGCTGATGGCTTCGGCCTGTATGTGACGGTGGCGGAGAGGGGAGGACATTTTCTGGTGTCTGAGCAGATTGACGCCCTGAGCCCGAAGGCAGAAGACAAAATCCCGCTCCTGAGACTGAGTTGTGGAGATCTTGGGCCAAAGTCTTTTTCTATGTCCTAATCGGGAGATAAGACTCGTCTTGGGCTGCGGTGTTCTCACTGATCGAGGCTCCATATATTCAAGGCTGAGAAAAAGCCACTTCGTGTTGTTTGTGCCAGTTGATAGGACAGGCAAGCGTGGTTGGCGTGATTTCGGGCTTGGCTTGACATTGTTGACGAAGGTCAGGGCAGATGGCCCATCACAAAATCCCATAGCAAGTGAAAGACGTCTGTTTGCTCAGACTCAGAGACCCTCCGACAGGGTGATGAGAATTCACCGCACCAGAAGAATCAGGGGATGCCTTTCTTTCAAGGTCAAGGAGACTCTCACTTCCCTGGCTGCAAATGCCTGGAAGAGCGGAGGTGATTCCGCTTTCAAGGATTTGCCAACTGTGCCAGTGGCAAGTGGAAGGGGAAAATCCCTGCTGGGAAACCGGGGGCTGCATTTAGGGTTTTTGCTCTTTGCCCACACGCAAACTTGGTCCGGACTCAGGGATTCACCCGATTTCTGTTTCCCCTTTGCCACCACAAGAGTTTTCAGAAGGTCAACACAGCGCAAAGGCGACGGGTGTCACCAGACAAACCTGTCGCTCCCCGTTATCTGCTGGTCTGGACAAATCAGCGGCTGTGCTCGGGATTATCTCCTTCTAGACTGAGAGTATTCGGGTGATGTTTGCTGGCCAGAGGTTGGTCAAGACAATGACATTTCAGGAATGCAATGGTGGAGGGAGTTTAGCATATGGTTATCCATTGGACCGTGTGAAGCTGTCGCGATTGCAATTTGTGCCTGTGGCGCGGAATAGGAGCACATGAACCAGCCATGAGCTTTGGCTCGATACCCGCCAGCTTTTTTATGCCTTGTACCGGCGATTAAATGAGGAAGAGTCGAACATCCGAGGATCGCGCGGACTGACAACCGCCATCGAAAGCGAGGCCTGTGTGATCATTGGTAGACTCCAAGTCAGCAACGAACAGCGGCACCTATCCCTTCTTCCTAGCCATTGAGTGTCGCAATAAGCACAGGGTTGACTTCATCGACTCCACCCACCACACTGGCAGCTTTGAACGAGTCCAGGGAAACCATTGGATAATCTCTCTGCATTGGTGTGTGTGAGTATGTAAATATTGTCACCCTTTTTGTCCGATCATGTCATGCTGGAGGGATTGATGGGGGTAACGTTGACTGACTTTCGGGGATTGGCTGGAGTTGGCGTCCATTTCTATGAAGGACGATTCGTTCGCGTTCGCGACACTGTAAACGCCGAGGGCTGGAAAAGGTTCGAATCGCTACCTGGTAATTGTTGTAAATATATTTTCAGAGTTGATTTGATGGCTGGCTTCCACAGCTTAAGGAACAAGTTGGCCTTGACTTACCGCAATGAAAAGAAGACCAGACTCAAATCTGGCTAGCTGCGTGTACGATTATCAGCATTAATGCCCTGTCAGTGCACAATTTTGACTCTTACATGGGCCAGAGCATTCTGAACTTCGCAACACCGGCGAGGGCGGGGCCAGCGGCTGAAGAAGTTGAGATTCAACAGAAGAACAACCTGGCTGTCCATAGAGAGGGGAAGAGCGAGCGGTCTCGCCGTTGTCTCACACGTCCCTTACCTCTGCCAGTTCCCACTGCTGCTCGATATTCTCGTCTGCCTAGGTCTGTTATTTCGTGCAGCGGTAAGTAACGTAGTGCGCGGGCTGATGGAGTATGGGGGAGGGTGTGTGAATTGGGCCGCGCGAGGGCACAGGCACGTCGCTGCAATGGAGATGTTATTTTATGTGTGTCTCCGGGCACCCATTATGCTCTCGTTTGCTTCAACCCATAATCCAGCAAACATACATGGCTGTATGCACTTAAAAGTGAATAACTACCTGTTCAGTGTCGCATCGATTCGTATATTGGCATCGAAAGCTAAAATCCGTTCACCATCGGTTGGTTTACTGGCCAAGAGTTGAATTCGGCTGCCTCGTGTCGTCCATCACTTTCGTGTTGTCCGCACTGCTATGCTCGGGGCAGAGGCTAGCCCAAAACATGCTGATGGTAGAGTCGAGGTTTGCAAGGGGATGCTCGCGAAAGACCCGAAGATGAGAAGTATCGGAGATACTACTGTAGACAAAAACAAAAAAAAAACGTTCACTGTAACGTGAGCAACAAGCTGTTAGCGAGCGAACAGTTGCATGGAACTTACAAGAGGCTGAACTACAACCCCCTCCAAATGCTATGGCGGAGCATGCGAGTAAGACTCTCGCTTGACTCAATGATAAGGACCTGCGCGGTGTGGCACAACGGAACACAGTGTATGAGAGCCCTGACATCGGCCCCCGAGATAGCGGCTGAGGATATACGTACATATACGCTCAGTATCGTCAGTCCAGAGGGTGATGATAGAGACGAATCCTGTATTCTTCCCACCGAAGGCAACTCTCCTGGTGAAGCCATCGCAAACGTTCCAGCGCGCGTCTCTGGCTCTTCCGGTTTTCCCCTCCATCTGATCTCTCCGGCATCCAAGTTCTGCCCTGCCAATATTTTCTGCAATTCTTTCTCCTTCATCACAGACGCGGAAGAAGGGGGGTGAGGGGGCAGAAACGAGCCAATCGCATCTCGTCCCAGCATCTTAGGGCCGTTGGCTTGGGTTGATGTTGTCTTTGATGTAGCCGGGGCGCAGTCAGAGACTGGGTTGTAGGAGGGAGTATGCAAAGAGATCTTTACAGACACGCCCCCCTCGTCTTTTCTTTTGATGGGGGCCTGTCTGCGGTGGGAGCGCTAAATGAATGTGAAAAAGCATCCGGCATTGATATTTGGTGTATGACAGCAGATGTGAAGAGTTCAGAGCGAAAAAGGAAGAGAGGGCATGTGTTCCTGTGAATGAAGGTATATCGAGACTGAGAGACACCATATGTGCAGAGAACTCTGGAGAAAGATAGATAAGAACAACAAGAAAGAGAGGAATAGAGAAGAGGGCCCAGAAGCTTTCTCTCCTTCCTGCCCAAACTCGCTGGTATCAGTGGTAGAGAAATCTTAGGCGAGAGAGAGAGAGAGCACTTGCCTTCGTTACTCAATGCACTCAATATTGGCTGGAAAGAGCAAAGAGCACCTGCCGCCAGCTGTTAAACCGTGTCCCGGTCGCCCCTTCCCGAACCTTGCCTGGGCTGGACCATTTCCTGCAACATGCGATCGTGGAAGCTGTGAACCACTTTCAGCTTCTTGCCAATATTTATGGTCCACGCTTCCCGCCTCCCCTTTCTGCGCTGCTGCTTTCCCCTTCTCGGTATAGGAAGGAACCTTTACACATGGGTCGTGCTTTCCCTTCTCCCACACACACACCTCTTTCCCTCCCTTTTCAAATATCTACAGCACAGTACAGCACACTCCTCCACCATCACCATCACCATCACCATCACCACCACTACTCACGCCCAGGCTAGTCCATTTGCTGCTGAACGGGGTTATTTATCTTTCTCTCCTGACGCTCCTCATGTCAACTTTCCATTCCCTTCCTTGAATAGTGCCTGCCTTCATCTCCTCTTACACGAACATACTTCTTTGGCAACTGCCTGGTCTCAGCAGAGAGTCGTCGACGGTTGCACTTTCTCGTTTTATGACTGTCACTTCCTCTTTCATCCATTCATCTTAATCTAACACAAGATCCTTGATCGCTCCTTCCCGTTTTCGAGCTTCTCCTTCCTCGTCTTTGCCTTCGGTTGCTCCTGCACTCGGCCTTCAGTAATCTTCTTCTATTTTCTCTTCTCTTCCATTTTTCTGTCACTCTTCATCCCGGGTGACTCTTTTCCCCCTCTGCGCCCCTTATTCACCAGTCATCGTGCATCGTGAACTGTTCCTCTTCCTCTTCCTCTTCCTCCTCCTCTCTCTCTTTTCCTTCGTCAACATATAACTTCCCTTTATCCCCGTGATATTTCCCCGTCTCCTTAAAGATATTTTCTTCTCACCATTTGTCTTTCGCATATTTCAAATATTCAGCTCTGGCCCACGCTTTTTTGGGGGGGCGAGGTTCCTCTTTCCATCAGGGGTCTCAGGCCAACTCTCCCAGTTTTCTAGCTGCGAGTTCCGCGATCTTCAACTTCTTTCCTTCTTTCCTCCTACACATACAGTCGGAGAATATATAACAACCACTTCCACCCCTCCTCTTTTCCTCTTCGTCATTGTCGCTTTTCCTATCCCCATCTTATCAATATAATAGGGTCTAACCCCAAACATCACTGTCTTCTTGTCCGTCTTCTCCTTCTTCTTCTCTTCACTCGCTTACTCTACTTTCTTTTTTTTGTTTCTTCGGCAATACACGCGCCTCTTCTTGTTCTTCCCCATCTCCTAACTTACTGTCGCTTCATATCGTCTCCTCAACTTCACTCGTTGCTCTATATAATCGTCGCTCGCTACCTCTCTTTTGCTCAACTGCGTCCTGTGTCAGCTTCCTCTGAATGCATCCTATATATTGCCACCGTTTACGAGTAAATTGTCGCGCCCGCCTTTCTGGTAAACCTGTCAGACGTCAAATAAACACAGTTCCAATCGTCTTCGTCGTACCACCTTCCACCCAACACCCCTGAACCGACCAGACTACTACTGATACAAACGCCACTGAGGATAATACCTGAAAACCCGTTTCAACCTTAACACACCCCGAAGCCTCCCTCAATCAGCTAAACCAGCTCGTTTTTTTATATTCCTCTCCACATACAGCTCACTTATTGTCGAAGAATCATGCTCCCGACTCTCTAGCCTCCACTTTTCCTCTTTTCTTTTCCTATTGTATCCTCAAACGGTGTCTCACTCACTCATCCATCCATCATATCTATATACTCAACCAACTTCCTGTAACCCGTAATCCCTTCAGCAATCATGGTTTACTGTGGCAAGCCTTCCAAGGGGTGCTCTGGCTGCCGCGAGCGAAAGATCAAGGTAAGAGGGCATGCTACTACCGAATCACCTTGGCGATCATGTCTAACAATGAAAGCAGTGCGATCAAAAAGAGCCGGCCTGTGGCCAATGTGACAAGCGAAACCAGAAATGCCCTGGTTATCGTAATCTCGTGGACCTCATGTTCCGCGATGAGAGTTCTCACGTCATTTACAAGGCGACCAAGTCCCACACCCGCAGGCCCGCCCGTAAACGCGACATTTCTCCTCTGGTTCCGTCTCCAAGATCTGCCGTCTCTCTGTCGTTTCTCGACAGCTTCGAGACGCCGATTTCCACCTCCGCCAGCTTTGGCTCCACCCTCTCGGTTCCAACAACCACCTTCTCCTCCTTCCAACCTGACGGTGCTCTGTTCAGCACTTTCTCTCTGTCCTCATCTTCTAGCACGCCGATTCTCTCGGCTAGCGCGTCTTCAGCACTACCGACTACTCCCAGCGTCATTGTCACACCGGAGCCACCGTCCTTCCAGAAGTCTCCCGTAAAACAGGAGGATAATCTCTTGCCCTCGTCGGAAGACGGCACATGGCCATCGACCCCCTCAAGCACTATCTACTACCGGATTTCACCTTCTTTTCAGGAGCAGGGCACAGCTTTCTTCTTCGCCCGATATGTTAGTGGAGGTGGCAATGCTTGCCATCAAAGCTACGACTACGTGTACGAGATCTGGAAGCCTATCAACGGCGTTCCAGACCGCCAGATCGACGCTGTTCTTGCTAGCATGACCGCTGTTGGTCTTGCCGGCCTTTCCAGTCTTACCAAGAGCACTGAGATGATGGACTGGGCGCGACGTAGCTACGGAACCGCCCTCCGGCTCACCAACGAGGCGCTCAAGAGCCCCACTGAAGCTGTCAAAGACACCACGTTGCTGGCTGTTCTTATTCTGGGCACCTATGAGATGTTGACTGGTCGCACCCATCAAACCATGCGCGCATGGCAAGAACACATGAACGGTGCCGCCACTCTTGCCAAACTCCGCGGTCGCGAACAGTTCCAGACTCGTGCTGGCGTGCGTATGTTCCTTATGCTGTGTGAAACCATTATGCTCAGCTGTATCCAGCACGACATGTCCATGCCACACAGTCTCATCGAACTCCGAAGCCATCTCGGCATGCTTCTGGGCCAGAACGATCCCTCTTGGCGCATCTCATCGTTGGTGTACAAGATTCTCCAGGTCCGATACGACATCCGATGCGGAGTCATCCACGAAGTCGACGACATTGTCGCCACTCTCCATTCTATTGAGGATGAATTTTCCACTCTGGTTGCCGACCTCCCTCCGGACTGGGACTACCGCACTGTCTACATCAGCCCGTCGACAAATGCCTCGACCTACGGAGACAAATGCCATGCCTACCAGGGCCTGGCCTATGCGACTGCCTGGAACAGTCTACGATCAGCCCGTATGCTTGTTCAGGAGACTATCCTTGGTGAGCTCTACAAGAGCTTCCAGGAACGCTGCTTCCTGGACATCCCCTTCGACCATCGCGCTCACTTCGTCCGTGCGAAGACCCGCCTGGACTATATGAGAGATGCTATTTTGTCCAGTATCCCGCAACATTTCGGAGCTGTTTCGTGGCGGCCTTCCCGATCCGATTTCAAGCCCGACTCTCGCGAGCCGCCAATTGCATTGGTCATCGCGAAAAACCCTCCTTACCAAGTGGTGTCGTCGTCTATGTCCGCATATCCGTCCCCGGCTGCCTCTTCTTCGTCGTCGTCCACAGCCTCGTCCATATTCGCTTCTTTGTTTCCGCATACACCCGGAAGCCCCGCCGAGGTGCAGTCCGATGGTGAAGAGAAGCTGACATCCGAGGACGAGGGATCGAGTCGCTTTATGACTCTGGCTTCTGCTCGGAGCACCATTATGTGGCCACTGTATCTGCTTGGCGTTTCCTCGTCCTGTACCGAGGAAATTAAGCAGTACGTGCTGGGCCGTCTCGACGCCATCTTCAACGAAAACTCGGTGCCACAAGCACTGGCTATTTCGCGGATGCTCGCCCAAAAAGATGTTACATCTCCATGGGCTCGACTCGGGGAGCTGGATATCCCCGAGTCGATGAACGAGGACTTGCTCTTCATGCGTTTCTAATTGTATTTTCTTGTTCTTCTTTTTCCGTTTCTTTTTGGATTTTCCTTTGTTCTCTTAAAACGTTCCTATGCCCTTTCCCGCATCAATTTTTGCGGTGTATGAGCTGCAGAGCTTCATACTTTGATGAACTTTACTCTATAACGGATTAACGCCCCCTAACTCTCACCGAGGATTATATACCTGTTTTGATACCAAACAACCTCCTTTTGGAGGTTGTATCTTTATTTCTTTTTCATTTCGGTTCCTATTTGCTAGCGTGTACTTTGATTTTCGTTTACAGTCCTCTATGCTAGAATTTTCTCGCAATATTTCCCTTTCAGTGGTGTCGGATGTGCTCATGTTCCGCGTGAATGTTCGTGTGGTTAGTCTTAAGGGGAAACAGTGGGATTAAATCATGATTTAAGCCCCATGTCCCAGGCTTACGGACGGTTGCATAGCATAGAAGGTCACGGAACTTGGGTGATGTGGCGCACAACGCCATTGGGGTATATATTCGTATCTAGACATCTACCAGTTTTCAAAGTTGCCAAACCCCCCGCTGCCCTTCATCTTCTTCTTGACAGGCTCAACCCACGCATCCGCCTCCGGCTCAGCGTCCGGCGGCTCCGATGCATCCGCTCTAGACGACGCCATGGCCGCTTTCAAGAACTTCCCTACTGAGCCCTTCACGCCGGCTGCGGCACCCGCCCCGCCCGGGCCGGCAATGCGGCGGCCAGTCCAGGTAGTCCGATCATCCTCAGTCCCGCCAAGCCTGCGGATCTCCTCCTGCTCGGCATCGGCCGCGAGCTGGGTGTTGTGCTCCTTCATGAACTCGGCAAACGGGTCGACGAAGACAACGACGTCCTTGATGACGATTTTGTTGAGGGGGCGGTCGGAGCCGTCGGTCGGCACGGCCTCCATGCGGTCGAGCACGTCGGCGCCGGCGACGACGCGGCCGAAGACGGTGTGCTTGCGGTCGAGGTGAGCGACGGCGCGGTAGGTCAGGAAGAACTGCGACGAGTTGGAGTTGCGGCCCTTGTTGGCCATGCTGAGCACGCCGCGCGCCGCGTGCGTGTGCGGGCCGTCCAGCTCGTCGGCGAACGGCTTGCCCCATACGCTCTCGCCGCCGCGACCGGTCCCCGCGGGGTCGCCGCCCTGGATCATGAAGTTGGGGATGTTGCGGTGGAAGGCC
>LNGL01000032.1:1145374-1157835 GCA_001510565.1 Knoxdaviesia proteae
GTTTCCAGGCGCGCGTAGCCCTTGATCTTCACGCGCTTCGGCTGCAGCATGAACTCTTCGTCGGTGAGCAGCGCGCGCTCGCCGCTGGTTGACGGCGTCAGCCCCGTGCTAGTAAAGCTGGCGGCGGCTTTGCCCGTGGTGTAGACGGCCGCGTTTGCGGGCGCGGGCTTCCGTTTCGTTCCCGCCACGGCAGCGGCGGTGGCCCCGGAGGTGCGCGTCAGCGCAGTGGATTTAGAGGCGCCGGTCTTCGCCAGGGCTGTCGACGTGCTGAGCTTGTTGATGTCGCCGCCGGCTTCGCGCTCGCGCCGCGCCCGCTCGACCGCCGCCTTGGCCCGCAGCACCTTATCGCCAATGCGGCCCAGCGCATCAATATTGACGTTGCCCTCGAGCCGCTCGCGCTCCTGCTCGGGCGTCAGCAGCGCCTGCTGGCCGTCCTGCAGGTACTTGAACTTGCTCAGATCGCGCCCGGCGGTGTGGTGCGGGTCCTGCAGGGTGATGATGTCGGCGCGCGAGAACTCGGCGTCGTCCAGCAGGTCCCGCCACATCTTCGCCTTGATGTTCATGCGCTCGACGGTGTCCCAGGCGAACACGTTCGCGTACGTTCCGTGGCGCACGGCCACGATGTGCGTGTTGTCGGTGAACACCTTGAAGGTGACCGGGTCGACCAGGTCGGCGGGCGCGCCGCTGCCGGCGGCGGCATCGTTGCGCGTGAAGTTGAGTTTGATCAGGTCTTTCGCTTTGAGCGCGTCGCCCGTCACCGGGTTCGTGGCGTGGCGCTCGAGCCACGCGCCGATCACCTCGACGTCGAAGATGGTGCCGTCGGCCGTGCACACCGCGTTCTTGAACGGCTGGAGACTCGCGGCGCAGAAGTTGAAGGGCAGCCGTCGGAAGGAAGCGTCCGGGCGTGACCGCGCGGCAACCGCGTTGCCGCCGCTGGCGGAGAAGGCATCGGAGGAGGACCACTCGCTGTGGGTGATCTGTGGGCAAACGCTGGGTTAGTGGTCGAGCGTCGTCGCGGCGGTGGGCGTGAGTTTGGGGGACGGCGCGGTCGGCGCGGGGGTACGTACATAGAGCTTATCGGTTCCTACATGATAAGATACACCAGGTTAGAATATGGATGCTGGGTATGTTCTGAGTGCGCGCCTGGACTGACCTTTTCCCATCGTCTCGCGATCGATCAGGATCCAGCACCACGTGCGGATTCTGAGTGGCAGCTAGAAATACGGTTGCTTCAGCGGTCGCGAGAGTAATCGATGATGATTCGGGGCCCCTAGGATGTACAAAGATCAGGAAAATACAAAGAACGGCAAAGGGGAGAGCTTGGCTCAGGTCGGGATAGTGTAATGATATGGGATGTGAGATGATGTTCATGAAGTTGGCCATCTGAGGGCCAGAAAAATTATGGTCGTCAGTTTCCGTGCTAGTTTTGATTTACCAGGGTTAGGGTTCTCCACTCGGGTTCTTTAGGGTTGGGATGTCAACAACAACCACATCCAGAACATTGTCAGTTGAGCAAATGAAACGACAATGCACAGACTACTTCTTCAAATCAAAAGGTATAATAGTATGGGACATACATAGCTACATTTCCTTGAAACAAATACTCAGTGCTGGCCTACCAGCTCACTTCCCCAGCGGCCGAGTCTTGCTCAGTTCAATGAACCGAGCCACAACTTGATCCTCCGATACGCCGGCGTCCTTCTCGTTGAACATCATGCAGCTCTCAATCTTCGCACGGCACACAGTCTCCTCGATGCCTCTCCGGTCGAACTTCTTTGCCGACTTGTACACGCCGAGTGCGGGGTATGCGAGCAGGCCGAAAGTTGCTAGGCAGTTCCACGGGTGTTAGTATAAGCTGTGTTCTCCAAAGATAGCCGGATATTGGACAAGCGGAGAGGAGAATGCTTGCCACTTGCGGGTTTCACCACCATATTGGCAATTCCGGTTCCGAATCCCTTCAGCGCACCCTTTGTTCCCTCTTTCCGGGCTCCCTCTGCAGGCTTGGTGATGATATCGGTGATTCCGTGGTAGAAGCCACTTGCCAGATTCTATAGACAACAGATCAATATGCTTTCGCAAGACCCCGAAGAAAGAGCAGTTGAATCCTTAATCTTACCTTTGCAGCCACCGAGCCGCCACTCTTCCAGTCAGTCACAGTTCCGTGGTCACTAACATTATCACCATACAGGCCCGGTGCCCGCCGGAACCCCTCGGCAAGAGTCAACGGCGCACTGACCAAAGTGCCCTTGGCTAGACTACCCGTCATGGACGCGAATCCCTTTCCAACGGCCCCGGCGGCAGCCAGGCTTGGGTTAGACCCGGACTCGCCTGGGTGCTGTTGCTGCAGCGAGCGTTCGTGGCGGTACTTCTTGAACGGGTCGACAAAGGTGTTGCCCAGCGCAAGGGTGAAGTCGGCGAATGTGCCAAGAACGGCGGCGGCGCTGGAGGACAGTGGATCGCTGGGGTGGGGCGAGACGTCGTACTCGCGGAATCGGATGCTAAAGACATGTTAGCAAGACTCAGTGAGTTACAGCTAGGTACTGCCAAAGGCATGAAACTCACACTTCAACATCAGACAGCTTGGCCTGGCCTGCTGAGATCAAAATCTTCAGCGCCGCGTGCGACAGGTGAATAGTCTGCCACCCGCGTCGGCGATAGGCCCACTGTGCCGAGCAGCCCGGGATAATATGGCAGGCCAACTCATCAGCGCGAAGGTGCTGATGGAACGAGCGCACAGCAGTGGCCACGCCGTCTTCGCGGTGCATCTGCGCAGCCACATTTGCGGCAGCCTCTTGGGCAGTGCTGGTCATACAGTAATCGATGGCTTTGCTGAGGTTATCGGGGCTCAGGGTAGCATGTGGGATTGGAAGCGAGCCGGCACAGTTAGCTGCGACAACGTAGCCCCAGAACGGTTGACTATTTGAAGACAGTGGGTTGGGTTAGTGATGCAAGTCCTTGGCTTTACGGGAAGATGGGTGAGACAAGTACTCACTCGCCGAAGAACGGAACAATCACGGTCGGGCGGGCATTGTACAGGCCGCAGGCTGTTGTGCCAGCTCCACCGTGGTGCACAACGGCAGCAACGCGTTTAAAGAGCCATTCTGTAGGACACGCAATATTAGCACTGCACAATCCCAATATACTTGGGGTTAACCCTCAGACTTACCATGAGGACAATCTCCAATATAGTACACCTCGTTGGTATTCGGACTATCTCCACCAAGTTTGCTCCATCCTCGCGAGATAATCACTCGGACACCGGCTCGCCGACACGCCTCGAGGATGTACTGGGTTAGTTTGGCAGGATCTTCGAGCACAATGCTGCCGAATCCAACATAGATAGGCATGGGGCCGGCGCCGAGAAAGGCAGCCAGATCATCAGGGGGGGTGTAGCTGGGCTCTTGACGGAGGAAGAAGCCACAAATATCTGGATATATGACAGGTCCGCGTTAGAAGGCATCGTAAGCAAAGGGGTGTTTGGAGTGGACGACTCATCACTCACCGATATTCGAAGCCCAGTCTCTGGGTTTCGGGACCAAAGCCGGAGACCAGCAGTATGTATAGGGCAGGTTAAGGTGTCCAATGATATCAGCGCCGACGCCAGAGGGGAGCGAAGTAAGACACAGGACGTTTACGCGCCAATCGTTGATGACATCACCGAGACTTTGTTTGGTGTTAGTAGAGCAACAGACATCAACAGCGTAAGTGCGAGAGAGGAACAAGAGCGTATGCTTACCCCTGCCACGTCAGGAGATCTATGATTCCATAACTCAGCCAGTTTGCCGTGGTCGCGCTGACCTGGTCAGACTGCACATTCGCCAGCGGATGCGGAAAGTCTCGTGTCGCCGTCCACGGCATGGTAAACATCATGTGCACCGGAATGCCCAATGCCTCACCAATATGGGCGTGGGCAAAGCTCGGCGGATTGGCAATGATAGCATCGGCCACAAACGGCTGCGACCGCGCGCGCGCCGTCCCGGTCGACGTGGACGAGGACCCCGACCGGGTGCCATTGGAATCGCTTTCCGAAGCAGTACCGGAGACGGCGGGGTGAAACGGCTCAGGCTCAATGCATGAGCGCCAAAAGCCAACCAGCATCTCCTGCACCATTGCGCGCTTGCGTGAAATATCGCCGGCTTTGATCGAGGCGAACGACGGCATCAGGCCAGGATTGCGCACCATGTACTTCGTGTTAGGGTTAGTGTTAGTGGCTAGGGTTTGGTGGTGGGGTTTAGGGTTCCGGGGTGGTCTCGCCCAATATCGCTGCAAACGGCCAACCCAGTTCACACGGCCTGACAGGAAAACTGGCCACAACTCCAGTACATACCGACATGAGATCTTCCGGATCGCCTCCGACAGGAAAGAATCCAAGTCCGGCATCACGAACAGAGGCTTCGAAGACATTGTGGGTAGCCAGACGCACATTGTGGCCGGCATTGCGTAGAGCAACTCCCAGCGCCACAAACGGTTGGACGTCGCCTAGGTCGTGAGGTAGGTTTTAGTAGCGAAAACATAATTGTGATGTCAATGAGGGGCGGTGAAAAATCAGCCTCTCAAAACAAACAGACAATACTGACCTCGACTGCCAACCACTTGGATCACGACATTCAGACCCGGACACACAAAGCCGGGCGGCGGAGTGCCCGGAAGGGAAGATGTGCGGATCGGGGGCGGCCCCGGGAGCAGCGACTCCAATCTTTCCGGTGATGATGTCTTGAACACAACATCAACCGTACCGGAAGCTGTGGATTTGGATCAAAGTGGAAGCAGGTTAGCCTCTGGCATCGATGGTGGCATCGATGGACAGACACACTGTAGATGTCTAAGGGTTAGACCTAGCTAGTGGATGGGACTACTATGCAGACGAGAGGTGAATGTGGTGTTCATACCGTTGGCCGATGCTATGCTTTGAAGCAGCTTCGTCTCCTCTCCGTGTTCATAGGCCGGTGGTGCTGCCATGATTCCGGGGGTAGGATGGGTCAGAGAATGATGGTTGACTGCGTACAGAGTAAGGTTGTAAAGAAGGTTGGAGGTGAAGTCAAAGTTGATAAGAGACTGAGTGTGTATATGTATTCAGTGGAAGGAAGGATACAAAAACGGACAGGAACAGCCGAGAGCAAGAACAAGCAAGAGGGATATCACAGAAAGAATGAAAAGGCAAACAATCAACCAGACATCCAGACATCCAGACATCCAGACATCCAGAAAACCAGAAAAACAGCAGGATATTCCAAAAGACTTTCAAAAAAGGTTGTGTCACGGGAAAGGAGAAGTGAGAGAAGAAAGAAAGTGAGAGAGGATGGTCATTGAAAAGCAATCCAGACCAGAGTTCAGAGCCGGGCGCCGGGACTTTATATGGATGCTCTGGCCTGGTCAAAGCCCTACGGATAACTGATGCATCGTGCTATGTGTGTCCCATCCGGTTTAGCATGTGTAAGTTAATTTGGACGTCTAGAGAGACTTGTACGAGTGGTGGAGGCGTGGCTTGGCAAAAGCTCGTACAAAACAGGATCAATGCCACGGTTTCCATCCAGGGATCGTCGTCTTCTCTCTCTGCATATAACCCGAGAATCTTCACAAGCACAGCCGCCGCCAATTTTGGTTTAATTTTCAGTTTTTGTTCTTTGCTATTGGGAGCCGGCCCCCTGGGGTTTCCGCCTTGCAGAAACTCAAGAGAGAGAGAGGTGGTGGTCCGAGAAGGGCCTGGCCCAGGATTTCCGACAAAAGCTCCTCCGCGCAGGCAGGCTCTTCACTGCTCGGTTGGCTTATAGGGCGCCTCTCGGTCACCAGCACTCTGTTCGCTGGCGATAAGCGCGCACGTGGCTCAGGGTCTAGCCAACAACCAGCGTGATGGCGAAGTTGGACGGACACGAAGACGATGTCCCAAACTCCCAGTCTAAATCCACGTTCCTCGTCTGACACTGTAGGCACATTTTGGGAGAATGAGATGCTCGTTCAAGAGCCAACCCGCGAAGGAGGTCTGAGAGCCCCTTTGATCGTCATTTCCGATCAATGCGATCGATGCTGCGCCATAAGCCTCATAACTCGCGTTTGTGTGGTGAAGGAATACGACCCAGATACGGGACAGGCCAGGGGGTCTCAGGGAATGAGTGTTGTGACCAGACTCGTCACTGCTGAGACGTTTCCACTCACGACCGAAGACGACGAACTCCTTCCAGGCCGTGATTCTGGTTCTTGGGCCCGAACCACACCAGCATACGTGGAGCACGGACAAGTTGCGGCGAGACAAAGAACGCCTTGCGACGATAGGTTTTCGATAATGCACCAGAGTATTTTCCGTGATAAAAGTTCTGCCGTAGCATTGTTTTTCATGACCGGCAAGGAAAAGTTACAGAGTAAACTCAAGCGCATGGATGGCCGACGAAGCCAGACCTGTCACCTCGCATCTGCTACACGGACTTGCCGGGAGGCTCTGGAAGTAAACGAGACTTTCGGCAACAGCCAACCCTTACAATCAACCCTAAGTCAAACCCTACATTCCTACCCTATCCAGCCACTATTAGGGTCTGACAAACGAGATGTGTCGCCTAATCATCGGCCCTTGTGCCGTTACCGTTACGTCTTGGCCTGAATTGGAACATTGGAGCTGCGCCTGGGAAACGTGGATTCGTTCACATCCTCAATAGGACTTTTGCTTTTGCTTGCAATCATCAAGGTTGATTGAACTCGACGAACTTCTCGAGTCATCCCAAGTCCGGCTTATTTGACCTTCTTGGGTGTTTTCTTATTGACTCCTTTCCTCGTCCCTGTCGAAGTCCGCTCTTCCGCTCTCCTTTCCCATTCCTCCCTCGACAACGCTTGGACAGCTAGCGATCTGTGAATAACTTGGCTCTTTCAGTGGACCAAAAGAAACAATCCAGCCTTGGCCGAAGAAGCGACGAAAGAATAAGGACGGAGAAGTAAAAACCTAAGCAACCGGGAGAGCTTGATATCCCATCCGCAACTACGTGGCCTCGAACGTGAACATCTCGACCTTCCGATTCTTTCTCCCAACCCTAACTCGGCCCTTGTTTTATCGGCTGTAGATGCGCGCCTTTGTTTCCGTCGCATTGTGATTCCCACGATAAACCCTGAAGCGGCCCGGTTGCATCCCCTTGATCGTGCATGCATCGACAGTGACGAACGACACAAAAGCATCAATAACGAGCCTCCGCGAATCGCCGACGCCGACGCCGACGACGACAGCACGATATTGCCGATTCCGCCCCCTTTTCCCTCTCGTCTCCACCCCCGACATAGCTTCCCGAAGCTCCGCTTAGGCCCTCATCTTCTTTCCTCTCTTCCCATCATGAGGTCGTGGGTGTGGATGGTGCTGGGCATGGCCATCGTGGCCACCCATGCGCTTGAAGTGGTCATTAACCAAGACGAAGACAACAAGCGGCGATGTTCGGGAATGTACAGCAAAGCTTCGTGGGGCGGCCCGGTAGATCCGTTCATCAACATTGTGTTCCAGAACGACACCGTGGCCGAGGGCTCCGATCCCGTCGTCAGCCTCGTGATTTTCGAGTGGAAAGACCTGGACCTTATCGGCGTGCCGAACCCGAACGAGCCCGGCGAGGTAAGCTGGTCCCAGGTCTCTCTCTATGCTGATACGAGATGCATGTGTACTGATACAACCCTCCCCTCCCTCTTGCAGACCTTCCTGGCCCTCTGCGGCTCCGTCGAAATCGAAAAGGGCCTCTGCAAACAATCCGACCGCGGCGAGTTTGTGCTGGCCGCAAACGCCTCCGAAGCCTCGCGCAGCTACATCTTCACCAAGGCCGTGCACCTGAACAGCCCGCACGTCAACCAATACCCCATCAAGAAGACCGGCTACTACTGCATCTTCACCGAGCCGTTTACCGATACCGACTATGACGCCGTGGCCGTCTTCCGGAACGCCTACGGCGAGCTCCCCGCCACCCAGGTGCCCAAGCTGCCGTTCTATGGCGGCATCACCATCCTCTATGCGCTGGTGGCCGTGTATGTGTCCTTCTGTGTCTCTTCTTTCCTTGTGAAAGGCTAGCATTACTGACCGTGTTGATCTTCCGTGTGCAGATACTGGGGCTTCCTGTACTATATGCATCGCCATGATATTTGTAAGTCCGCTGATGGCAAGCCACCGTATTCTTGATCATGGGGCCGTCGCCAGCTAACCTCGTCTCTCCTTCTTCTCTCCTCTAGTGGCTGTCCAGAACTACATTACCGCCATTCTGGCTTTCCTCGTCGTCGAGATGCTTCTCACTTGGGCCTTCTACGGTAGGGCAATTCCGCGCGTTCCATTCAACCAGACAGCCCTCATATGCTAACTGTCTCGCTTTCTCCCCAGACTACCTCAACCGCAACGGCTCGAATATTGGCGCCAAAGTGTTCCTGGTCATCGTCGGCATTCTCAACGCCGCCCGCAACTCGTTCTCGTTCTTCCTCCTGCTGATTGTCTGCATGGGCTACGGCGTGGTCAAGCCGACGCTGGGCAAGGCCATGATCTACGCGCGCTGGCTCGCCGTGGCCCACTTCATCTTCGGCCTGGTGTACGCGGTGACCAGCCTGGTGATCACGCCGGACTCGGCCGGCCCGTTCCTGCTCTTCATTGTGTTCCCGCTGGCCGGCACGCTGACCACGTTCTACTGCTGGACGCTCAACTCGCTGAACGCGACGCTGAAGGACCTGCGCGAGCGCAAGCAGCACGCCAAAGAAGCGATGTACCGCAAGCTGTGGTGGTGCATCCTGCTGAGCATTGTGGTGACGTTTGGCTTCTTTTTCATCACCAGCATGTCGTTTGCGTCGGTCAACGACCCGGACTACGTGCCGTTCCACTGGAAGACGCGGTGGTTTGTGCTCGACGGCTGGCTCAACCTGGTGTACTTCGCCGACGTGGCCTTCATTGCCTATGTGTGGCGGCCCACCGCGCACAACCGCCGCTTCGCCATGAGCGACGAGATTGCCCAGGACGACGACGGCAACTTCGATCTCGGCGATATCGGCGTGCCGGGCGACTCCGACTCGGAAGACGAGGAGGAGGGCCGCACCAAGCCGAGCGCTATGCCACAGGCCCGCCCCGGTGCTGGCGCTCCTGTCGGCGCTACATCGTCGTCGTCTGCGGCTCCGGCTGGCGGCAGCTCGTCGCGCGCTGCGCCGGCGCCGGCTCCTCTGCCGCGCGAGTCACTAGACGGCGAGACTATCTTTGCCGTGGGCGACGATGGAGGCTTCTCGGACGATGATGAGGAGGATTCGAAACTGGTCAAGAGTAAATAAGCGCCCCAAGCCAGTGTTAAACGGTTTTTTGTTTCTCTCGAGGTTCTTGGATCCGGCATTTCCCCCTTTACCCCCGTTTATGGATATCGTGTGCTATGTCTCGTTTTCCACTTTCTATATATTTCTATCTTGATTTTCTCTTTTATTTTTTGTTTCTCCCCCCCGAGGATCCCTATCGGGGCTGATGAATGCAGTTCGCACGAGGAAGAAGGAAGAGCAAAAAATATAATGTATAAGTAGTAGGTTGGTTTGGTTGTTTTTCTCACGTTCTTGGTTTTTGTTTTCTGCTGTTCTTTCTTTTCGGTTTCCCACTCTCTGATTACTGCTACGCTTTTTCTTCGTTCCTTTTTTGCATGTATAGAAGAGAGTTGGAACGGACATCGGCTGAAGTAGTCTTTCCTTGTAATAATGTCACGATTACTTGAGCTTATCAGGTTGGTGATTTGAATATCGACGTAGGTAATGATACTGGTACATGGAAACGAAGTGAAAACAAAAAAGCAATGGCGATTGGTAAGTTTAGATGCAAAACGCCCAACACCGAACCTCAGCCCACAATGTGCTAACCAGCCTCGAACAGCATAAAAAGAACACACGGGGATATGAAATGAAAAGATGAAAAGGGGCAATGAAACAGCGACAGTCTACAAGTCTCTCTCTCTCTCTCTCTCTCTCTCTCTCTCTCTCTCTGTCACGCAAGGTCGCCTCCGAAGCCCACCGGCCGACGAGCCCCGTCGTTCTCGGGGAGGATCGCAAGCGCCTTGTACAGCTTCCCCATCCCGCCCGGCCCACGATCGACGAGCCGCTTCCACGCACGCTCGATATCGCGCGCCTTGTCCGCATCCGCGCCGGACTGCGCAATAAGCTGCTGGGCGCGCTGCGAGATGCCCATGGTCTCGAGGAAGTACGCCTGGTCGACGGGGCCGTGCACCTCCACGCGCGGGCTGGCCGCCGTAGCGGCATTGGCAATCGCGAGGAAATCGACGTCGGCGCTGAGATCGACCATGCCGGGCTCGGCGAACGGCGACACGTGGCGGTGGTGGCGGATGCCGCGCAGCGAGTTGATGGGAACCGTGTCGGCCGGGCCGTAGTCGAGGATCAGCGCCGCGCCGGTCGGGTTGGGCCGCGCGTGCTTGGACGAGCCGCCGATGCGCTGCGCAAAGTCGGCCGCGTACAGCGACGCGTCGGGGCAGATCTCGACGACGGCGCCGGGGATCTTCTGGATGTCGCTGAAGCGCGCGGAGAGCTCGGGGAGGTAGTGCGAGTGGCGCGTGGTTTCGGGCGACACTGAGAGCTGGAAGTCGGGCACGGGGCCGTGTTGCTGCGAGCGCGGGGTGCCGAGGCTGGCGTGTGTGGCGTCGGGAGCGGTCGGCGTCACGACCATCTCTCGCCACTTGACGGTGGGTTTCGCGGGCGCGGCGGTGGATGTGGGGCCGGCCGATTCGTCGGAGACGTTAGTGGCGGCATCGGGCGATGGCGCTGCTGGCTTCGGCTGCACCTCGACGGCTTGGAACACGTGGATCGGCAGGGCATCAAAGAACTCATGGGCCACTATCAACGGCATTGCCGAAAGGTCTGACCGGGGAGGGAACTGTTAGACTCTTGTCCGACGGACTCATACTCCCACTTGGACAGAATGTACTCACTCTTCGGCACTGACTGGATGGTCTCGGCCCACACAATCGGGACACTCGAGTACTTGCACACACTATGGTATCCCACAGCCGATTCACCAATGGGCGCATCCGGACCACATAGGAGGTTCTTCTGCGCCATACGCAGCTCCTTGCTGGCCTCAACCAAGTACACGGTGTCGATGGCCTGCGCCATGGCCGGAAAGTTCCGAATCGTCTACGGGCAGTAGACGTGTTAGCAAGCCACAAACCACGGCAGACAGAGATACAGGGTGGCCCAACATACTCGCAGAATATCATCCATAAGGGTCCCGCGGCCGGGGCCAACCTCCATCAACTCAACGCCGCGGCTCGGCCTGCCCTGGCTCATCCACTCGGCGACAAACCAGATGCCGATGAGCTCGCCGAATACCTGCGAGATCTCCGGCGACGTGATGAAGTCGCCGCGCGCTCCAAACTGGTCGCGGTCCTTCTCGAGCGCGCCGGTGTAGTAGCCGCCCACATCGGCCGTCAGACACATGCGCATGTAGCTGGCAACCGGGATTGGGCCAGTGACCTATTGTGTGTGTTTGAAGAGCCCGGTTATCAGTACTGGCTACACCCGAGCGCACACAAACCAATCGAGCGGATGCGCAGTACTCACAGAGATGGCATCCGCAAGCTGCTTGGCCAGCGGCGTCGACCACTTTCTCTGGCCGTCATCGGCAGAGTTCGACGGCCGCGATATCGACGACGAAAAGCTCCGGCGCAGCGCCGTGTATCTGGCGGATCGCGGGACGAGCGAGTGTGTCCGAGATATGCAGAGCGGTGTCGCGTGAGTCGCCTTCAGCCGCATCAGCGACTGGCTGATTTGGGACCGCATTCCTGAGAACACTGCAGAAAAACGGCGTATATCTCTATCAAAAAGCACCCAGACGCAAAAGACAGAAAAAAGGGAAAGAAAAGAAAGAAAAGTCAAGAGGATTTACGCCCGTTTCATCGTTTTAATGCCAGCGGGCGACAGTCAAAGGCTGGAACCCTGATTTTCCAGGAATCACTCACACGCCCGGCTTTTACCAAACGAAGGACGGGAAGATAAATGCTGGAAGATTGGTTTACATGCACAAAGACCCGAAGGACGACAAGATAGAGAGCGAGCGAGAGAGAGACGAAGCCCGTTTGAGTTGAAAAGACCCAGGTTGCAGTGCGTGTGCAGATACATATGAGCCATGCAACCCTAATTCCTTATCTTGTCACGCTGATAAGAAACCTGCCTGCTTAGACGAGGTTTAGCCGACCGTCGTTTTCCAACGGCCTGAGCTTGGCCTTTGGTGTTTTCATCTCACCTCAGTCTCCTGTCACGCCAATTCTCCGCCAATTCGGCCTTCTTTTTTTGCATACACGCCATGTCGGGAATTGCGAGGAGCAGATGGGCCACCAGCGAGGAAGACGCGGCTGTGGTGGCCCGGCGGAAAGAAGAGCGTGAAGCGCGCCGGCGGAAGAAGGCAGCCGCACGACAACCGCCACCAACAGCAGCCCAACACCAGGGGCAGCCGGGGCACACCGCCGAAGCCCAAGCCCCGCCCACGAAGC
>LNGL01000032.1:1157908-1236185 GCA_001510565.1 Knoxdaviesia proteae
GTGGGTGGCGCGCGCCAAAGACGCAGCGACCGGCCGCGTGGTGGCGCTGAAGCGGCTCAAGCTGGACCCGCACGACACCAGCGGCGTGCCGGTCACCGGCTTGCGCGAGATCCAGATCCTGCGGAACTGCCGGCACCGCAACGTGGTGGAGATGGTGGAGGTCGTGGTGGGCGGCGGCGGCGGCAGCGGCAAGAGCATTTCCGAAAAGTTCGTCAGTCCGGTCACTGCATGTGTTTCTTCTCCAGTCCCACAACTAACCCAAGTCTCTCCCCTGTGCAGCATCTTCCTCGTCCTCGAATTCGTCGAACACGACCTGCGCAACATCCTCGAAGACATGCCCGAGCCGTTCCTCGCTTCGGAGGTCAAAACCCTGCTGCACCAGCTGGCCTCGGGGGTGGCCTACCTGCACGCGAACTGGATCCTGCACCGCGACCTGAAGACGTCGAACCTGCTGCTCAACAACCGCGGCCAGCTGAAGATCGCCGACTTCGGCATGGCGCGCTACGTCGGCGACCCGCCGCCGCCCAACCTCACCCAGCTGGTCGTCACGCTGTGGTACCGCGCCCCCGAGGTGCTGCTCGGCAGCGCCACCTACGCCGCCCCGCTCGACATGTGGAGCGTCGGCTGTATCTTCGCCGAGATCCTGCTGCGCGAGCCCGTGCTGCCCGGCAAGAACGAGGTCGACCAGGTCGCCCGCATCTTCGAGCTGTGCGGCCCGCCCAGCGACAAGGTGTGGCCCGGGTACCGCCGGCTGCCGTACGCGAAGAAGATGCGCGTGCCCGACCCCCCGCCGCCCCCGTCGTCGGCGGCCGCAACCCCGGCCACGCCAGCCGCAGCAGCCTCCATCCGCGCCAGGTTCCCCCTCCTCACCGCCGCCGGCTGCGCCCTGCTCGCCTCGCTGCTCTCGCTCGACCCCGCGCGCCGCCCCACCGCCGCCGAAATGCTCGCCCACGACTTCTTCGCCCAGGAGCCGCGGCCGAAGAAGGAGGCCCTGTTCCCCACCTTCCCGTCGCGCGCCGGCCTGGAACCCCGCCGCCGCCGCCACGTGGAGCCGCACGCGCCGGTGCGTGGCCAGCAGCTGGAGCTGAGCGAGGATGATTTCAGGGGGATCTTCCAGGGCCGCGACGCTGAGGAGCGCGGGGCTGGGTTTAACTTGCGGATGGCGTAGACCTCTGTTTGTATAGTGTTGTTTTGCTTGAGCCGCTCGTTTCGTTTGGGCTGGAACGCTGTCTCCATGAGGAGACGACGGCGAAAAGCAAGTACCCCCGGAGGGTTTGGGATACGGCGTTACGTGTGTTTTTTTTTCGTTTTCACCTCCAAGTATGGTGTCCTTTGAAAGCGTGTTTTGGAACCCTCTACGGCGTTTGTATGATATCAATCGTTTCGTGACCAGGCGTTTGAAAACCCAGGCAGATAGCAAATTTCTCTCCATTTGGATGTTCATGCTACATAGCAAGTCATCTCATCGCCACCATATGCCACCCAAATTTCGGCTGATCCGCTATAGGACAGTCGATATCTGTCTAGAAAGGTAGAAATCCGTAACAGGTAGTCCAGGAGACAGACGTTGGCATAGTTATGAAATATAGTTCTTCTTTTATTTTAACACAACTAATCAAGAAAAAGTACCCCCAAAAAAGAAAAGAAAAAAAAGAAAAAAGCAAGACCCCCTGTAAAAATCAAATGCCCAATCGCCAGAAACCAGAGAAGAAAAACAATACAGTAGAGCTCCAAAAACAAGTTGCAAGCCATGCGGAGAGTTTAAGAGAAAGATTATAACAAGAGAACGGTCATTTTCGTATAGAGAGAAGGAAAGAACAAGAACCAGAAGCTAAGAACAAGTGAGGGCGGCGGCAGAATAACCAGATACTATATATAAACATTCCGAGATATCAAAGCATGGCTGATGATGCGGGAGAACAGAAGACAGAAAACAGATGGCACGCAGAAAGACAAAAAAAACTCCCGGTTATCCTGGTCCGTATCTTCGAAGATTATGTTGTATATATGGCGTCGGAGGAGAGAGTGTTCGAAAGCGAAAGCAGAAAAAAAACCAGCGACCGGAATAAGGGGAGACGTTTTCTTCGTTACAACGTGAGACCGGTGACAAACCAGGTGAAGCTTAGCACGGTAAGGGTGCTCATGCCGAGAGCGAAGAAGATGGCTCTCCGCTCGTTGTCGGAAACACCAGCATTGCCGCAAGTAGCACAGTCCCAGTCGGCGAGGGGAGTGTAGGGCTGCGGGGTGTAGATGGCCATGGTGAATCCCTGGAGGACTCCCAGGTATCCGGCCTCGGCAGCGGCGGTGATGGCGGAATCCGAGTCCTTGATGTACAGGGTGTAGTCGGCGTTCAACAGACGCTTCTCGACATCCTGGGCCTCGACGCTAGAATCCCACACGAAGGCGCCGGGGGTGGCGTAGGTCATGTTCGACGTCAGCGTCCACGTTTGTTGCACATCCTTGCAGCTCAGAATCAGGTCCACGGCGGTGGGCTCAGCAATGACGTTGGTGTAGTTCCATTGCCAGGTGATGTATGTTCCGGCCTTATACAGCGGCTTTCCGAGAATCGGGGCAGGAGTGATCATGACAACCGATCCGGGAGGATTCTGAGGGTCGATGGCTTTGGTCTTGGTCGCGGCCGGCTTGGAGCCGGAGTTGGTGCCACTGGCTTTGTCGGGGTCAATGGCAGTGTTGCTGTCGTAGGTTTTCGGACCGCCCGAAGAGGCCGATCCGGTGGTGGCACTTCCAAATGAAGGAGGGCCGGTGGTGGTTACCGGCTGGCCAAACTTGGGGCCAGTGGTGACGGTGGAATCGGCGTCTTGCCGAGGGGCAATATCCCAATCAAGGCCATACGGAGAGGCCAAGGCAAACGACGAAAAGACCGACAGGCACGCAGCCAGTGTCGACAGCGAAGCAACGGGTCTCATTGTGAAGGAAATGTGAAGAAAATGTGAAGAAGATATCCGGGTGGGTGTCTGTTTATGCTGGTCGTTCTCCCTTGACGTTGGAAGGAATGCTGGAAATCAAATGAGTATATATATATATATGTGGTGATATGCAAATAGAAGATGAGAGAAGAGAAGATCCAGGTCGAGTGTGCCGCAAGGGAGGAGAGAGAAATATGGGAGGAACAGCAGAAGAGGAGGAGATCAAGGTCGGACAGAAATGACCACGAATCGTCACAGTGGCGTTTGGGGAGACCAAGCACGACGTCTGTTTTGCTGCAGGCTGGGAGAGCAAACGAGTTTCAAGACAGATGAGTCCCAAGTACAAGCCACAGCCCAACAAGTCAATGTGAGGCGTTGGACAATGTTGGAAGGTGGCTCTTTGGATCACACGCTGATCGTCAGTTCGTGAGTCGGAGGATTAGGAAATGGCAGGGTGTTGGAGGAGAGCAACGGGTGATAGGAGGAAGACTTTTTAGTGGCTAGTGTGACTCGACGAGAAGGGACCGGTCGAGCGAGCAGTTGATATAAAGCGAGTGAAGAAGCAAGCGAAGGAGATTCGAGACGCAAAGATCGAGACAACGGCGGATTAGATGGACTGAAGATCGACGAGCGAGAGACGTTGGGAAAAGAAAATACTAGGAGGTCGAAAATCAGTGAATCAAAATTAATGAACAGGAAAGTCAGGCAAAATCAAAAGCGAAGGTCGGTAGGCAACAAGGCCGGATGAAGAAAAGAAAAACAGGCAAGGAACAGCAAAGTTCGTTGCAGAAGAAAAGAAGAAACGTCCAGGCAAGGGGAGGATCACAACATAAGATGTGCGGATGAGAAGGAGAAGAAAAAAAAGACAGAAAGAGGAGGAAAAGAAGAGAGGGAAAAAAAAGTCTAAGCAGGAGAAGAGATCTACACCTAAGGAGAGGAGGAAGGGAAAAAAATGACAGAGGGGTGTGTGACCTGAGATTCTGGGCCAATGTCACTTTTGTATGGGCACACAGTACTACAGATACCCGGAAGCCTCAGCCGGGGAAGGGATCGAGCAAAAAAGCAGGAAGGAACACGGGCTCAGCCTGCAAAATGACCTTGTTTATGCATGCTGCGCACCTTCCCCCTGAGTTTGGATGCTGGGCTCTGGACGGGTCCAAATTGTGGAGAGCAGGCCGAAGTAGCTTTGGCAGCGCGTAGAGTGGCCGGGTACATTCTCGCGGGCACAGACTTTTGGGCCCGGGCTGGCAACCGGTGTGGCATGCGGGAAAAAAGACACAGCGTGCAGTTTCCAATGCTCGTTCGCCCCGAAACACCAACACAACCACCAGTTGGTGGTTTTCGGTGGATCTCAGGTGCATTGTATGCAGTGCCTTAGTTCAAGGTACAAGTTCCGCGCTAACAGACTTTCAGCTACGGGTGGTGCATTTCGTGCTTTAACGAGACTTTGGCGGCGTCTCGCCACCATAACGCCGCAGTTTCCTCGTGTTGGCGCAGCAGAGGCCTAAAAATAACGACGGCCGCTGTAAGAATCCCAGTCCTGCACAAGCATCTCCCAACTGTACTGTACAGTACTTACAGACCTTACAGGGCAGGGTGCATGGCAAAAAGTCCAATGCTTTTCGGTGGGCTGCAACAGTTGATCGGAGCATGATAGCGGCGTCTCCAGCCCGTATTTTCGGAGTCTGGGTCGTCTTTTTGTTTGGGTTTAGTCCCAGGAACACCCGCCAGCCAATCAGCGGCCGGCTGGTGTTGGCACTGTATCGTGGATTTCGTATTCCCCTTCACGAGAAAAAGCGACAGTTAAGTGGTGTCATCCAGCAAATTCTCGTATACCGCCCTTGTGGGCTGCCGGAATGACCTCAAAAATCTCTCAATCCTTTTTTTTTTCTAAAATTCACGCTTCTTCCACTTCGCTCTCTCCATAGAGTCAATGGAATATTGTGCTGACTAATAATGTCGAACCCACGCCTTCCTTATACTCCCCCCGAAGGCCCGTTCTCCAAGTGTCGGACGATGATGCTGATCACGAACGACCGGCGGTGGCGTTTGAAAGGTCTTTCTTTTTTTTTCTGTTTGTGACCGGCGCTGTCACGCGAGACTGAGGTTGCAGCACATTGTCGCTCCTTTGCTTGGGTGATGTGGCCGACTCCGGGTACTTACGCAGCTTGCGATCAAATCTGTCCCACAGCCAGTCTGCAAGACTGAGCCCCCGAGACACCTGGCGCAGTGCTCCTTAAACAGACGAAGGATGTCCGTGGCTGGTTGTGTCTGCTCTGCCTCTTCCGACCCGTAAAACTAGCTGGAAAAGCCCGTTCCTCTCTCCAGTATCCGTTGACTCCACACAGATGGTGGCCACCCCGACCAACCTCTCTCTCTCTCTCTTTGGCTTCAGCTTCATCTTCACGCTCGTTCTCATTCTCATCGACTTGTACTGTACTGTCCAGCGCATTCCCAGGCTGGCCGACAAGGCGAAACCGCCCCTTCACGAAACTCAGCCGCCATTACAGCCCGCCCACCAAACCCTCCAGCCAAACCCTCCCACTTCGTGCAGAACCGAGTCGGCACCATACTGCTTTCGATCGGCCTGCATGTTTCACAGTCGGTTAGCCCGATGTACGCACTTAGTTCATGTGCCGTAGCTGGTGTGCATCCTTGTCATGTATCTCAGCCTGAGACCGAACGCCGTTTTCTCTGCTTTGGCGGAAGAGAATGGCCTGGAATCGTCAAGCAGACCAGGGAATCCGGCACGTCGCAGTGGCCCCCCAAAACGTACATACTGCACACACATACAGCCTGTTCAGCTGTCTCTGCTCGCTGTGTTGGGAAGTCTGCGCATCCGTCTTCCGCAATTACCCTTTCTGTCGTTCTCCCGTGGGTTTTGAGACGTTGATCGTCAACCGGTGTTAGGGTTAGGGTTGCCTGTCACCCTTCTAGAACACCCACGCAGGCTTCAGGTGCTTTTCGTCCAAACCCTTGACCCTAGACACCGTCACGTCAAACCTGTCGCTGCGGATTCTCAGCCTGAAGATGCAACCCAACCCGCACCCATGTCCACGCCGATAAACGTCGGCCTAGCGCACGGGTTTGTCCTTCTGAAGGGGAGTTTTTTGCTTTGTTACAGGTCTGGCTTTTGTCAGTTGGTGTGCTGTGCACAGTCTGTGTCGCCGGCCCTCTCAGGCGGGCTGGATCTAACTCGAGTGTGTGCACCGAGCCACGGAGTCAATCCGCTAGGATCCGGCGTACCGCAACGTGACACAGTGTTCTACAAGCACACTACCAAGCCAAACGAGACCCCTCCGCTCGTGATACACGAGATCTCTGGAGGGGCCAGTCGCATGCAACCATGCGGTGGTGGTTCTGTGCTGTATACCAGACCTGGCCGCCGCGTGTCCCGTTTGGTGTCCCGGGAACACAGAGACAACTTGTCGGCTGCCACAAGACCCGCAGACTCTGGGTTTCCCCGGTGTTTTCACGTGCGTTGTATTTCTTTACACACCGCCGGTTGAGACCTGGAAACCAGCACAGAACGGGGCTGTCTCTTTCCAGTCGGAGGAATACCATCCTTCAACAGGGAGGGAATACAGGGAGACGTCCTGACCAGGGAACGATATTTCGCGATCCAGAGACTGATTGAGATGCGCAAATATCCTCTTACCGGGAATGATGAATACAACAACGCCGCTCCCGACCAAGATGGGACAACACAGATCAATAGCACCTGGAGAGGCACTCCTGAGCGCGTCTTCTTCTGACTTATACGGTATAATTCAACCCATCTTTGGAGGGCGGCCTGTGTTTGACCCACCGAATTGCCAGAAACGCGCGACGACACCATCGGCCGATCTATAGATACCAGGGAGGAGGATACTTTCGTGTATGGACCGGGCACAACCCCTCCAGGAGCTAGCTTCCGGGAGCCCGGATTTCGGGAACCTTCACAAGCGCCCGAAGGATTGGCGTTTGCCCAACTCGGAGAAAAGAGCAGTCTGTGCTACCGGCGGCGGAACAAAAGAAGTGACTTACTGACCTGAAAGTTGCCGTGCCATTCGGTCTCAGCCGGACGAGCTGTGGAATGCGAGCTTCATGGCCCAGGCGATAACCCTATCCGCGCCATTTTCTTTTCTCCCCGTAGTTTACAGTTTCGCTCACCACCTAAGGCGATCGAGTTTCAGATATCAGGCCAACGTTAACTACCACTTCCTTCTGGGGTGCATTCCTGACTTGGAGCTTGAAGCTGGGGACTGAGCATCCACAAGCATCAAGGGATCAACATGGAACACAGCTGGCATGCCACTCCTCACTAGGTTGAGCCACACTCTGGAGCTTCTGTCTATTTGAACTTGGCTTCGTTTATGGCAAACAAGCCTTGAGAATACCGATGTCCATTCGCGCTCTGTTCACGGCACACTCTTCGGAAGTGCGTGATTGTCGGATTTGTGCATCTGCCTCTTATTAGGGCTATCACTAGGGTTACCAACAAGGGCAAGTTCTGATGCACCTAAACGGGCCCTATATCTTATAGTAAGAGAACTTTCTACTATAGTGTAACCGCACAGCGCCCTACTCTGTGCCTCAGAAAACCCAGGCTGGGGCTTCAGAGGGTCACCAAAAGTGCGTTTGCTCCCTATTATGGAATAGATAAATAGAGGAGTATGGATAATATATTGAAAACTATTTCAAGCTCTGAAGAAGATTTCAGGAGGCTTAACTGTGTGGTGTAGCATATGAAAGGAGAGGAAAAAATCCATTCAATATTATATAGTGTAGTATGAGAAATGAGGTTAATAAGCGAATCCACTATGGAATCTGCACTGTGTGTATCTTAAATCTATCACACTGTAAGAATACTTCCTATAGTGTAATGTAACCACTTCAAAAATAAAAACTGCTGTTTGTTACCCTATAAATCATAGCTACACAGTACAGTGTGTAACTGACCTATCACTGGAAATGAGCTCTAACCCTATCCGAAATTTGACATGCAAAAAAAGCTTGGACTGGACCATCACCAGATTCGCCGGTTTTCGTTCCTTTTCCAGACCATTTAGTCCATGCATGATAAACCTGCAATACGACGTTAGAAAGTGCGGGCCCCCATATTCGCAAAAGATACCCTACGTTTCTGCTCTCCATAACATTGGCAGAGCTTTCTCTTCCTGCTTCCAGTTCTTCTTCTTCGTTGCCGTGACAGACTTCCATTGGCCGCTGCATAACGCCTATACACACACACTGCCAGTTGTAGTTGGTTGCCTGGAGCTTTCATCGCGCTTCTCCGCCCCTGATACTTATATAGATATATACACTATCACACAGCTACGCGACTTTGGATACACGGTGGGAAATCGGTGTGCCGGACGCGCAATCCTCTGACGAGCAGTTCACGAGACGGCCGGACGAACGAACGAGCGAAGCAGCCGGACCAAAAACGCAAGCAGGCGAAGCTGACCACTACAAAACCTCAATTGTCCAGGCTCACGCGACATCTGACACACCAGCTCAACCAAGGCATAATCTCGACAAAAGAAGCCCTGTGTACGTGTTGTGGTTGGCTTGCCACACGCTCTCTCAAACTCCGACCGAGTCCATCCTATCCTGCCCCCCCTCATCCTGTTCCTCCCCACTGAAAAAGGACGGCTTCCAAAACACCGACATCAGATCGACAACCCTGGTTCATCCTCGAACATACTCTTGACAGCCGGGGAGGACGCTCCAAGATAAGCCAAACTGTCACGAAAAGACCAGACTGGGCTTGTCTATTTTGGTGGACAGCCGTGGTTTAGCGACTGCATCTCGTCCCTCGGGGAGGAGTTCTTTCGGACCACAAGTACCTACTTACGTACTGACTGTGGCTAGTTACTCTCATCCTCTGCAAACACTCACTGAGCCTCACCCTCATCTGTTTGCATGTACATACATACACAGTATCGTCGACTGCCGCCCACATGCGCTGATCTTCGGTCTCGACCTTGTTCCCCAAACTTCATGCCGCTCGTCCCGAACACCATCTTTCAGGTAAGCTGTGAGCCCCCCTCAGAAGAGGAGTAAGTTGATCCCCAGAGAAAAAGAACATGCCTGCCCCCCCTATCTCAATGCTACTGTACAGTTGCAGTCTCAGCAAGTCTCACCATTCCCTGGCTGTCCTTGCTCTTCTCACCATGCCTTGATTGACTGGTGCTTTGGTGTTCATCCTTTTTTGCTATCGGCCAGCACTTGTCCGGTTACAACATTCTCCTGCTATAGCCACCACTATCAGATGAGTTTCTCCTGGTCGGATCGTGTTGTTATCTCTATTCTGTGTATATCCGTCCATACTACCTCTATAACTGCCGTCCCTCTCCCTCTGTCTCTTTAAAAAGAGAGACTACCCTTAGATCAGCTATTGTGTGTCTTTCTCTTTCTCTGCGTTTACCTTTCTTTCACTGTTGATGCTTGTATACCCTTGTATCTGCTTTACCTATGCCCATCATTACATCTCGCTCTTTTCCGTTGCGGACTTTCAAGATTTGCCCCATTCAGTTACTGTGGCTCTTAGACGTCATTCTTCAAGTCCCCTCTCATTTAGTCAAAAAACTTAAGCCCGTCTCCCTAGTCTGCTAACAGAACTCACCATGAGAATAACCACAGTCGAAAGCTTTTTTGCTTCTCTCCATAGCCCAGCCTTTCCTCCTTCCTCCTCTCCAAATCCCCCTCCAGTTCCACCAACCTCGACTGCTCCGGTGTCAACAAACCCGCCGCCAACAGCCTCGCCTGCCCCGGTGCTTCCGGCTCCGCGTGGTCTGACTCGGAAGATGTCCGAAACTATCAGCAGCTCCTCTCCGACTCTTCCTCTCTCGGTCCGCCGGGCCCAAACACTACCACAAAGAATGGCCGGAGACTCACACCGGTCGGTATCGGCCGGCCTTGATCGAATCCCGGTGTCGGAAAACATACTATCATCTCGTACCACATTCGAGACCGGCGGCGATGATGACGACCGGGATAACGATACTGCTCCGGAACCTCCCCGAGCATCGGTCGATATGGATGAGCTTCCGATTGAGCTGGTGAGCTTGACAGATAGGTACGGCAACAATGCTTCCAAGCTCGGGTCGTCTGAACCCGAGCTCTCCGTCGTCGTGTGAATATCTCTCTGACTTGTTTTCTCCCATCCAGCTTCATCGAGTCCCTCTCGGCTAAAGTCCACCCGACCCCTCCGACCGTCGAGAACCTAAGCCGACTGTTCCAGGACTTTTACGCGCTTGCCTCATCCCACGTCAAAACCCACATCAACACCCTCTCCCTCTTCCAAAACCGACCCCCATCGACGACCCCATCTAGCGTTAGTTCGGTCTCTTCCGCCGCCCGGAGACTGCGCGCCAAGGCCGGCTCGATTGGCAGCAAAGATCGCCCCAACACCGTGCCGAAGGCCGAACCCGAACAGCAGTTGATGACTGCGGAAGAGCTGGCTTCTAAGAAACGTGCCCGGAAAGCGCTAGAGCAGAAGCGGTTGCGGCTCGAAGAGGCTGTTGAGAGACGCCTGTGCGAGGGAATCTACCACAAAATCTACCGCCACACCAGCACCCAGGACGAGGCCCAGGATGCGAAGCTGCGGTCGAAGACTGCAGCCCTGGCCCTGGTCGGCATCAATCCTGTGGATTTGGGCGTGTCTCTGGGCGAACTGCCGGAGAACACCCCCGAAGCTTCCGCCATCCGGGCCGGAGAAATCAAGGAATGGCTGGAGCAAGCCCGAAAGGATCTGGCCATGATGAATGAGAAACACTACCCCCAGGGCAAACTCACTCACCTTAAGGCTGCGCATAAGAGCATCGTTGACACGCTCGCCCACTTCCATCCGTCTTCCTCGGCCGATGAGATCATGCCCATGCTCATCTACACCCTCATCACCATGCCTCCAGAGAGGCTCAACGTCGTTAGTGACCTGCATTTCATCCAGAACTTCCGATGGGAACAGAAGCTGTCGGGAGAGGCTGCCTATTGCCTGACCAACCTCGAGGCCTCTGTCGGGTTCCTTGAAACCGTTGACCTGTCCACCCTCCGGGCTGATGAGCTTCCGTCGGGTCCCGCGAAGCAAACCGCCGGCACTCCCCGCACCGAAACCTTCCCGCCCGCGTACGCGCCGTCTCTGGGTCTCCCCAGTGAGGCGGGTGTCGAAACGGCAAGTGCCAGCGCTGTCCCTGCAAAGCAGTCGGCTTCGGCGTCATCTAGCTTGCGCGTCGTGGGCCACAAGGGCCGCAACCGGACGCTCAGCGATATTGTGAACACGCCCGCGATCGCCATCGGCGCAGCCAGCGACTCCCTGCGCACGACGGCCGACCAGGGCCTCAAGACCATCTCGGCCGGGTTTGAAGACAGTCTCAAGTTTGTCATGGGCAAGATCCGCGAGCGCCACGACCCCAGCAGCGACCACCCGGCCAGCCGGGCCATTGTCTCGCCGAAGACGCTGGACGACGCCCGCAAGCTTGTCAGCACGCCGCCGCTGGGCGACGAGGACGGCGGCTCGATGAGCGGAGCGTCGTCGATCCTGGGGCCCGAAGATGGCAGCGACACACTGCATCGGCCGCCGCCGCGGGAGGACCGCGTGATGCACCTGATTGGCGGCCGTAAGGCGAGTCGAGACCACAGCGCCGACAGCTCGCGTAGTGGGGCAAGCTCGACGCGGCGCGCGGCCACCGACGAGAAGACGGCGTCGTCGGGGACCCCGCCGCCCCCGGCGGGTGCTGCGGCGCCTGCCGCCGGGCCGGGACTGGCGACGCCGTCGCTGCTCACGCCGGGCGGTAACGCGGCGATGCTGGAGTCGATGCGCAACTTTGGAAACTCGCTGAACTTGAACCCGATGACGCGGTTGTCGGGGATCAGCATGATGCGGGGGTTCTCGCGGGCGCCGCCGAGCCCGGTGCCGAAAGATAAGGAGACGGCCCCTCCGCCTGCCGCTGCTGCTGCTGCGTCCACGCCTGCTGCTGCTGCGGGAACAACGGCAGCAAAGGAGAATGGAGGAGATCTTGCAGCTGTAAGTATCTATATATTATCCTCTTCGTTCCCGTGTGGTTTCACAACGTTCCCCCTTGTACGACCTGTACCACCTGTACCACCATAGAGACCATCGCTTCACTCGTCGTCGCACACAAACTAACATTCCTCTTTTTTCTCTCAGGCATTCCCCGACCTTGCGACCGGCCTTCCTCCCAAGGAAATCCGCAAGATTGCCCCGCCGAGCAAGCGTTTCATGGAGATGCAGAATCCCGGCGACCTGCGGCTTGCCGAAGTGCTGGAGCTTCTGCGCGACTACCGGCGACTTGCGGCGGCGTTGAAGGATATGGATGCGTTTGAGACGAAGTGATTGTCTTTGTCGTCTTCACCCCCTCTTTTCTTTTTTTCTTCTCTTTCCCCAGTTTCCTTGCTCGTCGGGTGGCCTCGGTTGGCCTGACATAGTTCCCGTATCTGCTGAGATTCTCCACATACACTACACAATCCTTTGCCCCGGTTTATTCTTTCGTCCATATGTACTTTTTTTAATCGTCTGGCGTTTGTTGCTGATATGGGGAGCGGGGGATGTTTCTTTTCTCTCGGTCTTTTTTCTTTTTCAGATCTCTTTTGTATCAGAGCTGAGTTGCTCCGGATGGGTTATTCTATTCTCTGTTCCTTTTTGTGTCTCTATCTTCTGTGTGCCATGGGCAACTGTCTCTATCTACGAGGCACTTAGATACTTCTGTTTTTTTGATTTACATCGGCTTTTTCGCGTGACTATCTTTGCTTCCGAATCTGGGCACCTGAGACGCCACGTTTAGATGTTGGGACTTACATATGGGGGAACATGCTGTGGGCTTATCACGTAACGTCTCTATCTACGTTTCTGCATTTGCAAGACCTATGAAGGCTCTCATCTCAGATAGACTTCTCCCTACGTTTCGTAGGAGGATGTGTGGACTCGTGCAATGCGAACACTTTGAATTTTTTGGTGACAATTGAGTCTTTCATTGTTTTCTGCAAGTCTAATCTCATGGATACCGGATATACATACAGTATCAAGACCTGCCATGGGCTGGAGGCCGCACCTCCGCCAGTGTAGTGCAATAAAAAGAAGAAAATAGAAGCAAAATACCCGAGTCCCGACACGAAAGAAACGATGCGAGGAACGACGGGACCCCATTAAAAAGAACAGAAGCGGAACGATGAAGAAAGGAAGAAATGGAAGCAGCTCAAGAAAGACAGTTTACAGCCTCAGAATTATCTAGAAGCCGAGACGAGAAGAAAATAAAAGTATGTATAGTCCAAGAAGTGGTTTGTTTGATTCCATCCCCCATATGCAAAAATTACCAGTGTTTGGAAAGAAATAGTTAAATACAAAAGGAAAGACAAAAGTGAGAGCGTAGTTATCATTCTCATATACTCTGTACGAAGAAAAAAGACGAAGGAGGTAAACCAACTAACTATTCGGCGCAAATAATGCGGGGTGTTCTCAAGAAGAAGAAGAAAAGAAGTGGAAAAAGAGATAGCATGGCGAGAGTGTAACGCTCTGCTTGAGCCGGGATGATGGGGGAGAAGGAAAGCTACACGAAGAGGATGGGGGTGATAGAGAGAGAGGCAGAGAGCTGGGAAGAGGGTGGCGGGCATGAAGGAGAGAGAAGGAGAGGAAGGGAGGGGGACGGAGACGGAGACGGGAGGATGTCGTGCCGCTTCCGGAGCCGAGTCTCAACCTCAGTGCCAGCCGTTAGCCTTCGCATCCTTGGTCGGACTCGCCCCTCCGCGATTCACCCGTTCCTGCAGAACCCCCGGCGGAACGCCACCGAGCCCACCGGCCTGCTGCGGACTCCCCCGGCCGCTACTGCCGCCCGACGACGAGCCATCAGTATCGGAGATGAGCCGCTCCATAAAGGAGACGTAGTCGTACTGCGGCATGCCGCGGTCGGCCGCCATGTCGGGCCCCCGGTGCGGCGGGATGATGTCCGTCAGCTTGTCGATCACCTCGTCCGGCACCAGACTGTGGCGCAGGTCCATCTCCGTCACGTACGGCTTGCCGTCTGCCACCTCGCGGAACGACTGGAACACCTGCTCGGCCGTGTTCTGGTCCTCCGTCACGTCGACCATGAAGCGGATGAACTGCTCAAACGTCACGTGGTCGCGCCCGTGCGACGTCTCCATGAAGTAGTCGTGCATCTCGTCCTCCGAGAACACCAGCCCCAGCGACGCCAGCGCCGCGCTGAACTCCAGCTCCATCAGCGAGTTCGAGTCGTCGCGGTCAAAGTGCCGGAACACGCTCTCAAACTCCTCCAGCTGGATCGGCGTCAGGTTCGTCATGTTACGAGCCACCATCTGGTTGTCCAGGAACGAGAGCTTCTTCTGCACCGATGCCTTCACCAGGCTCAGTTCATATGCGAGCTCGTCGTACGTGTACGTGGTGAAATCGTTCTCCTCAATGTTGGCTTCCTCACACTTGGCGTCAACCACGGCGATCGTCTCGAGATAGGCATCCAACGGGGGCAGGTTCTGGTTGAGCTTCTGGACGTGGTGCAACTGGTCTTCAACATCGCCTTCCAGTCCGGAGATGGCCAGCTGCATGGTATTCAGGGCCATGGCGAAATCGTTGGCCTTGTCGGCAAATGACTTGCGCAGAGCATTTTTGATACTAGACGACGAGGGTTGTTAGTTGTTGATACTACTCTCATGCAATCCAAAGGTGGTGGTGGTGGTGGTGGTGGTAATGGCTAGGAGATCATCACACTCACTCTCTTATGGTCTCATTAATCAACTGCGCACGCTTCATCTCTGCGCGAGAAAGCTCGGCCCATTCATGCTCCATAACCTCTAGCCGAAGATGCTCGGGAGGCTCATACGGTCGTAGCCGGTATGTTCCCAGCTTTGTCTTGATGTTACCGAGCAGCGTGGCCAGTTCGCTCTTCTCAGCGACCCATTCCCGCTTCTTGCCTCGCTTGTAGGCGGCAAACTGGGTGGCTTGCGCCTTGGCATCAATGTAGGTGCCCTCAAACTTGGCCAACTGCCATTGAGCCAGCTGGTTCTTCAGGTTCTGCAGAAGCTCGGCCATGCGTCTCTCAAAGGCGCTCTGCATCTCCCAGGCGCCCTGCATGTTGAGAACGAACTTCTCCACCCGGCGGCCGGCATTCTCCACCTTCTCCATCTGCGAGAAGGCGTGGAACCAGTAGGCGATGTAGGTCATCAAACTGCGCTCGTCGGGCTTGGCCACGTCACAGACATCTTCAACATCGAGCAGCTTGGGGATACCGATCTCCTTATGAGCAATATCGAAGGCCATCTGCATGTTTCCGCGACGATTAGATTTATCGAGCGAGTCGTAATCAATGAGATCGGGCCTGTGAATATCCAGCAATGCACAGAAGGCCAGGCCGTCATTCCAGCTGGCGCTAAAGTCACGGACATCGACCTCATCGTAGCATGCAGTCTTGCGTTGACACCACAGCAGCAGGCCCTCCTTTGCTGTCATTCCCTCCTCGTTGATGTCGCTGATGGTGAAGCGAGAAATCAGAGTCCATATCAGTCCGAGAATGATTTTGCGGTTTCCGTCGACGACATCCTCCGCACCAATATTGGTCATCTGAATGCCCCTCGACTTGATGAAGTCCAGGGCAAGGTTGGCATTTTCGAACTTTTGCACTCGTAGCTTCGGCTTTGACGCATATCGACCCAGGGATTCGCTAGATAGGCATTCGAGGAGGTGGATTAGGATGACCTATAGAGAAGAAGAAAAAAAGGGGCGAGTGTTAGCATCTTACGGGTGATATATGGCTGTTGTAATTGACCAAGAACAAACTTACACCATCGCTCAAATCGGCCACCAGGTCCTTTACCGCCAAATCACGGGCTTCAAGCTTTGTGTTGAGCCTGCATATCATGTTAGCTGACGTGGCCAAGTTCCAAGGTCTTTCCCCCCTCAGTTCGAACAGCTACACCTACCATTTTGTGAAGGTCTTCTGCTGGACCGTAATCCAGCGTTGCTGCTCGGCAAACGCCATTCTGGTTAAGCCTTGCTCATGCGGCGGCTCGACAGCAGCTAGGGCGTCGGCAGGGGACGAAGATGAACGCTGGAACCGTTTTTTCTTGCCGCCAGGAGACGACGACTGGTCTCGACCGGCAAACGCCGAGCTTTTGCTGGCCGAACGCTGAACTCGGGCCGCGTGGAGTTCCTGCTTGTCTCGGCGGTTCCGGGGAGCCGACGGGGGAGCTGTGCCGGTGGTGCTGGCACGGGACCGGGATTCCGGGGTCTGCGGTGTGCAGTATCCGGCTGGCGATGCAATAAGCGAGTTGAAGTCGGCCAAGTGAGCTCCTGAAGATGTTGTAGTCGCCGATCCGGTAGAGTCAAACGACGACTCAGTGAACACGGACGAGGCGTAGTCGGACGATGCTGTGCTGACTATTGATAGACGATAGTTGGAAGGATGATGCTGATGCTGGAAATGTTGCTGTTGGTGTTGGGAATGCTGGTAATGAATATGGGGTGAAGGTACGAAGCCGGAGGAATTCGGGATTGCACTCGGATTCGGGTCCGGGGTCAGAGAATAAGAAGGAGAAGATGTGGTGGTGTTTGAAGAGGAAGAAATAAGTGAAGCTGCAGCAAACGCATCTGAAGATGTTGGATCAGATTCGTTATGTAAACAAAAGTCGGGGAAATCTTCAGTGGGCAGATGGTTGCTAGGCAGGGAAGGAACGACCATTTCGGTAGCGCCTTCCGCTTGCACGGGATTGGCTGCCATGGTTTCTTTTTTGGGGCCGCTTTTTTTTTGGTGCTTTCCGCCTGGGTGGTTCGTTCCTGCCTAGACGCAGTTTTTGGTCTCCAGGGGGGAACTTATAGGGGCCTTTTAGCGAACTTCCTTCCGTTTTTGCTGCGTCTGTGGTTGCAGTTTTAGCGATAAGCGAGCACTGCTCGGCTGTGTCGGCAGTGGAGTTTTAGGCGCTGAAACTGGAATGGCTTTGGGGGGCCCTGGCATCAAGGGAAGAAGGGGAGAAGTTTCCGCACGCAATTAAACCCCTGGCAAAGTCTCGATTGTGTTGGGAAATGTCAAAGAGAGAAAACCTCCGACTTTAGTGCGTGGATCGAGATTTTTGTTTATTCTGGGATTCTCGGTCGGTCGAGGCCTCGAATCGGAGTGAGAAAAAGGAACAGAGACGACCGTCGATGTGTGTTACGGCGAGCGACCAGCGGACGAGAGAGGAGATTGAGTCGGCGTGGTACCGGACAGCCAGAGTCTGAATGGAGGAGATTGTCGAGGTTGGAAATGGCTGTTTATAGACCGAAATGAGAGACACGGCGTCAAGATATCACCACCACCATGCAGGTCACACTGGCTACACGATGATGTGGAAATGAGGACGAGAAGAATATCAGAGGATGTTCTCACGAAGGTGGGCAAGAATCAAAACAGAGAGGAACAGATCATCGAACATCGTGAAGCTATTGAGCGAAAACCCCAGAGAAAAAGCAGCGTCTCATCCTCGATATATATATGTCCCAGCTCCCTCACTCACACTACATATGTGCCACCTTTCACTCTCCTCCTCCCCTCCTCCTCCGCCATCTCTCCCGCTCTTCCGCTGCCTCACATCTCTTCTTCCTCGTGTGGCGGTCAAAAAATCTTGATAGGCTCCAGTTTAAAGTTGGCGATCCTTTCCTCTCTCCTGCTCGCCATCGACTTTTGCCTCGCTGGATGATTATGCTGAACCCCAAATCTTCCACCATCCTCTTACACTCCCCACCATGAAAAGACCCCTGGAGCGACATTCTGAAACACCACAGCTCCCGATGTCGACCATTCATAGCGCTGAACTCGAGTCTTCTGTCAATGCAAGGAATGACCGGGAATACCCAGTTGTGGTGGGCTTTTTCTCATTTTTGCTCATCGCTGGTGGGATCGTGAGTGGCCTCTCCATGTAGCATTGGCGCACTAACACTACGGCGAGTACATCACCATCCCTCGACGGCCGTTCTTATCACAGCACATTCGATCTTAACTCCTTCAGGGATACCAAGTGGTGAGGATATATGGGATGACACCACTGCTTCTTGGTGATTATATGCATCGGCCAGCCCTCTGCTTAATTCTGGCGTCTCTGGGATCTCACCATTGTGCCTCCTCGACTCTTGATACGCCGAAAGTGGCTGGGGCGTGATATCGTCCATCTTACCCTGTTTCTGCAGATATGGCCACCATTTCTCAGCGTCAAAGGGGTCTATCACGAAGATGAGATGGAGGGCAGAGCCATTTTGAGATTCATGTGTTTCTCTCTCTTGTAGGGATCTCTGAGGGCATGGGTCTCAAGGAGATTCCAAACCTGTGCCATCTCGTCTAAGAACGAGATGGGGTCCAGTCGCCTGTAGTTCTCGCAGTTCTACTCCGACTCTTCCTCCCTCTGTCTGTCCTTTTGTCATAACCAGAGGGACTCCGGCCTACCAGGGTTTGTTTTGGAACAGCCATGAACCGCTCTGTGACGACAAGAATACGTGGACAGGGCATTCACCCTCGCTTTCTCAACAACCCGTGCTTCAGCACCACTACCGGCTGAATTCTAAATTCACATGACGACTAGCCCAAGTCATGCACCACCTATTGGAATCGTTCGTGCCTGGCCAGATGCCGCAAGCCGATCGCCTCCGGAACCAAAGAGAAAAATGAGAAACACTCTCTGACATTAGAGATCGACGTGGGAGAGGGGGTCAGACCATGGGAAGCTAAGGACCACTCATTGATATATCCCACTGGCACGAAACAGAGATAAACGGGACATGCTATGTTTGATTCTGTCTCTTCTTCCTGCTCACTGTGTTATAGGTCTTGTCATTCTGATATGAGCCTCAAACCACTAGATGCTGAAGATGAGATGTTCCGCCTCGGGCATGAAGTGGGCAGCACTATCTTGGTAGCTCGCACTTTTGCATTTCATGGTCTGATAGATGACTGAAGACTGGTTTACATTTACATTTAAGGAGAGGCTGGACTCCTACCATTGACGGATACTTATTATTGTCAACATGATCCATCGAAAGGTAACTAACTGCTCGTTCATATGTATGTGACGGCTCATGGCGCTTACACGGCCTAGGGTTAGGGTTGCGTACGGTTGGATTCAGACATGTCAAGAGGGCTGCTCAATGTAGATGAGCCTTAAGTTCACGTACCAGCAGCTCTAGTGTCACATAATACATGTACAATACACGTACACTCAAGTTCCATTGCAATCTCTACAGGCAATATCGGGCGTAAAGGGGGTATTGCACTGAGACATGTGCTCGTGTCAGAGTAAGTTGAGATACGACAATGAACTGATAGAAGACCTTCACATGAACGTGAAGAGCCTGATGCATCACTGCAGAAAAGAGATAGCCTCACGCGTACCTATCAAGCCATTCACACACATCGCCAAATCAGTGAAGCCCTACATCATTACCATCTATCTCCATGACCTGGACAACGTGGAATGTCGTCGTCGTTCGGGAGATGCTCGCAGCTGGCGTCAGCTGGCACCAGCTGCCAGCCGGACTCCAATTAGCGAGCCGCAACAATTTTACGCAATTTTGACGCCTTAGCAAAAAGAAGCCGAGGACGGGGTATGGCCTGTTCATTTTTTCCACTCTTCCTTCACTTCATCCTCATTCCTGGGTCTGATCGGGAACTGCCTCTTTTCCTCAGTTTCAGCCGTATAATTCTCTTCGTCTCAGCCATCTTCTTTGTCTCACACTATGAATCCCCGATCGAGACAGCTGCTCCGGACCGTGTCCGGCGCCTGCCACAAGGCTGCGCGCCCCACAGTCCTCCCGACGGCGAGGATCGCGGCGGCCGGTATCGGAGGCCCGGTCCAAAGCGCCGTGGCCGGTCTTCACAACCCGGTGAACGCGCGGCGGTGGCTTTCGTCGACGCGGAAGGCCGGCGGGGCGGCATCGGCCGTCAAGCTCACCGCCGAGACCTACCCCGATATCCAGCGGAACCCGGCGTTTGCGCAGATCACCCCCGAGCATGTGGAGCACTTCCGGGCGATTGTCGGGAGTGAGTCGGCGGTGATTGACGGTGTTACTCCGACCGACGCCGCTGCGCTGGAGACCGCCACGGCCGATATCCAGCAGTACAATGAGGACTGGATGCGCAAGTACCGCGGCCAGTGCCGGCTCGTGCTCCGGCCCGGGTCGACCGAGGAGGTTAGCAAGATTCTCTCCTACTGCAACGACCAGCGTCTGGCCGTTGTGCCGCAGGGCGGTAACACCGGCCTTGTCGGTGGCTCGGTGCCGGTGTTCGACGAGATTGTCATCAGCATGGCCCGCATGAACACCGTGCAGTCGTTTGACGAGGTCAGCGGTGTGCTGGTTGTCGATGCCGGCGTGATTCTCGAAGCTGCGGACACGTACCTTGCTGAGCGTGGCTATGCCTTCCCTCTCGACCTCGGCGCCAAGGGCTCATGCCATGTCGGAGGCAACGTGTCGACCAATGCCGGCGGCCTCCGCCTGCTACGCTACGGCAGTCTGCACGGCACCGTGCTTGGCCTGGAGGCCGTGCTCCCCGACGGCACGGTGGTTGACGAGCTGTGCACGCTGCGCAAGAACAACACCGGCTACGACCTGAAACAGCTGTTCATCGGCGCCGAGGGAACGCTGGGCATCATCACCAAGATTGCCATCCAGTGCCCGCAGCGTCCCCGGGCAGTCAACGTGGCGTTCCTGGCACTGAGCTCGTTCGAGCAGGTGCAGGCGGCGTTCCGCGAGGCCAAGGCCCAGCTCTCGGAGATCCTGTCGGCGTTCGAGCTGATGGACGAGGAGAGCCAGCGGCTGGTGGCGGCGGCGAAGGGGTTCACGCGGCCGCTGGACGGCGAGCAGCCGTTCTACTGCCTGATCGAGACCAGCGGGTCGAACGGCGAGCACGACCAGGACAAGCTGGAGCGGTTCCTGGAGGACGTGATGGCGCGCGAGATTGTGGTTGACGGCGTGGTTGCGCAGGACGAGCGGCAGATCCGGGACCTGTGGGCGTGGCGCGAGGGCATTGCCGAGGCGCTGGGCCACTGGCGCGCCGTGTACAAGTACGACGTGTCGATCCCGCTGCCGGAGATGTACGCGCTGGTTGAGGACATGCGTGTGCGCATGGCCGAGGCTGGGCTGTATGCCGGCGGTGACGGCGAGGTTGTCAAGCCGGGCGAGGCCACCGATGCCACCCCGCCGGTGGTTGGCGTGGTCGGATACGGCCATATGGGCGACTCGAACCTGCACTTGAATGTGGCCGCCCACCGCTACGACAAGACCATCGAGGAGGTGCTGGAACCGTTTGTGTATGAGTGGATTGCAAAGCGCAGCGGCAGTATCAGTGCCGAGCACGGCCTGGGTGTTGCGAAGAAGAAGTTCATTGGATACAGCCGCAACGAAACCATGGTGGGCTTGATGAAGCAGATCAAGAACCTGTACGACCCGGTAGGTCTTTGCCTCTCGACCCTTTTTCTCCCCCATCCCCTTTTCTTTCTCAGTTTCTTTCTGTATCTTCTGTCTCTCCCCATCTGTTTCTGCCTGCACTTCCACATCCTTCCGGGTCCCCCGTCTCCTTTCTTTTGCAGGGCTTGGAGCATACCGCTATTCCCACCCTGAACCGCAACTCGCGCGCTGAACCAACGGATGCCAACCGCTCCCAAGCGCATGTGGCCGTAACCACTCGGAGAGAAGGGGCCGAGGAGCACTCGTTGCGGCACTGCATGCCACACCAGTTCCGCAGGATCAACACCCGAGGTCGGAAGAGAGTGGCCTGTGTGTGCGTGTGTGGTATGGCCAGTGCCTGTCCGGCCTCCTCGTTTTCACTTCCTAGTGGTGTGTGTTTTGCTTGTAGGACCGCTACCATTTCTGTGCCTGGTAGATGCCTACTGTGGAACTCCGTGTACCTAGGTCCATCTCGTGCCGTGCTGCATTCGTCAGTTGTACGCGTCGACCGTCCACACCCTCCCACTGCACCTTTTTGCCCTGACAGATGTTAATCCTCCCGACTCACCGTCTCCAGTGTACAAGTGAAGAATATTCCATCCGACCTGGTCCTCCTTACCCCCTTATCCCTCTTTGTCTCACGCCCCGTATTCGAAAGGTTCGGAACGGATCACAAACCCTACCACCGCTCTCGAATAATCCAGCCTAGTTGGGCTATCGCGATCTGGTGATACAGATATCCGGAGGGAAACAAAGACGTTCTGGTCTCACCCCAACCTGTACTGCTCGATTGTCCTTTTTTCTTTTTATGTGTGCTCGGATGGCGGACGGCTGCGGCAAGATAGTTTTCTGTGCCTTACCGTTCAGCTGGGTTTGTCCATGTCTTTTTCTTCTTTTTATATCCTCTGCATGTGAGAGTATGGGAGACACACCATATGCATCACGCCGTGGCGTGCATGATAGCACTGGATTTTCCTTGGGTGATGCATCTGCTGCTCTACATGCGCCACCAAGCCCTACATGAAATAACGGAAAACGCTGCTTCATGTTCCTGTTTTGGGCGTGGCTTCATGCACTTCTCTTCCTGCAGAGCTAAAAAAGACTTTGGGTTGGTGTCTGCCGTTCCATGCGGGCACCGTCTCTCTCTCTCTCTCTCTCTCTCTGTCTTTTTTTCTTCTTCTTCTTTTTGTTTTTCTCTCTTCTTCTCGCTCCTTTTCAACCTTGACCTAGTTGTTTTGTGTCTTCCCGGGCTGGACTAACATTGCAACTACGCTATAGAACGGCATCATGAACCCCTACAAGTACATCTAAAAATGGGGACGGGCCTCGCCCCTGGTTTTCTCCCCTTTTGATCTAGGAATTGGCCGACCCAGCCAGCTGGGAAAATAAAATGTGGCAGCGGCCGCCAGACGGTTTAACTACGCGATGCCGGGAAATCTTGACGCGACCGGGCCCTATGACTTCAATCATTTTGTGAAGGAGGGGGTATGGCATCGTTGCAATCTCTCTTTCCTGGTTGCCACTGGTTCTCTCGGCGAACGCGCGTGTCCTGACGCTGCTGCCTCCATACAATTACAATTTTTTCTGGGTGTTCAATACATCTCTTGTTTTGTCCTTCTGCAGAACTGCGGTGCCCGGGGCATAACGGCAGCCTATCGAAGCAGCTGGTATTTGAGGGCACACAAATCGGGGCGTTCCCGGACATGAGCGCAACCAATGTCTTGCAGATGAGATAGAACTCGAAAGAGGAAAAGGCTAGGAAATGACAAAAAGGAAAGGGAAAGAGGGGGGCAGGAGTGCATAGGGCAGAGAGATTGGCACATTTTTGGGGGATGGTGTGTGTGCGTGCATAGGGCCACACCAGGCAGCATCTGGAGGACATTGCCGAGTTTCGAGGAGGTGTGGGATGTTACGTGTGACTGTTGAAATTTGGGATTATCTGGTTGCAAGAAAAAAGCAGGTGCTGCGGCACGGGTGTATATATGTGGGCGAGAGTGTGCAGGAGAAGACACCAGCAGGCCATATATAGCATTCTGGTGGTGAGATGTACATAGCAATTGAGTGGACGTACCAAGGTTGGATTCCCCAAGCATGTGAGAGAGAGAGGAAATACGGCTCAAAGGGCCAAACTCCGGAAGTGAGTTCTTCGAGAAAAAGAAAGGGGAAAAAGAAGGAATAAGCCGGGAAGGATCATCAGAGCTTCCACCTTGTCATCATGGGCAGAATGGAACAGCAACCGAACGATCACATCCTCCGCCCGATCCCTGGGATCGGCCTGGCCGAGGTGTCTTGGTTGGTATGCTGGACATGTTCAGAGGCTTTGAATGCTCCAACCATAGACATGCAAAGAGCGGTAGGATCATAGGGAGAGACACAATTTGGGGGATCTGGATATAGACTTTGTGCGTGTGTGTGTGTGTTTGCGTGGTGGAGGGGGCGTGTTATGACTGTTCTATGGCAGGACAGGGCAGGGAAGAGGACATACATACATAGGCACGGAAAGTTTTGGTGCACCAATATGACGGGCGGAACGTAGAACATGGAATGGGCCAAGAAGAACGAAACGGCGGGGCGTAAGCAAGTCGGGATAGACCCTTAGGATGACCACAGGACGGCCGACTTTTTGTGTGTGTAACAGAGAGTGGGCGGACAGATGGGGCACATTAAAGAGGGAGCAGAGAAAACCTTACAAAGGCCGAGGGTGAGAATGACGGAGAAGAAGCAAAGAGTGAGAGAGTGGGCGAAGACGAGGCAATGGCCAAGGATAGGAAAGGGAGGAAAAAAGGACAAATGGCGAGGCGTTTGCTGTGCATGCAAGCAACTTGCACAGCTCGAACGGTGCCCCAAATCATAGCAACAGGCCGAGGAAGTCAACCCCCAAAGAGAGCGGTTGTGTGGGAGGGAGGACAGGCAACATCAAATCTCGGACTCCAAAAAGCTTGACCTTGAACTTGGCCTAACTTGCCTGGCGTGTAAGTCAGGGCGTCCTGTTTGTGTGTTCTATTTTTAAGCGCTCGCTTTGGGGCCACACATATCCGGCAGGGAGGGAGATCTCAAAAAAAGAAAGAGTGCACGTACCATAGAGACCATCTTGCACAAAGCAAGAATCAGTCGAGTCAAAAACAACCAAGTGTCGATCATATAGACGGCATATAGCCCGACCCCAAACCAGTGGCAAAAATACCGTCCAAGACAGTAGCAGATACGGGGCACTTGGCCACCAGCCCTGAAGCAAGGACATTTGTCAAGACTTGGTGTGTACCTTTTTGCCTTCCTGGGCCGGGGGTTGACTGTTGGAGACCGGCCCAGGGCGAATTGGAGAGTGGGGGAGGGTTATTTTTGGGATGCAATCGGCGGTTGTGATATCGAACCAAGAGAACAAAAGAAAGGTATGTTTGTATAGCCCGGCTGAAGGAGGGTTAGTATGGGGCACCGGACGGCGAAGGGGAGGGAGCAAGCGGCCGGAAGCCGGAGGGCAAACGCTTTCACAGCCTGGATCTGGGGGGTTCTTTTTTGTTGAGGAAGACACAACACCAGCGCGAGGGAAAGAAAAGAAACCAAAAGACTGAGGCTTGAACCTTCACTCCCACTCCTCGAATCTTGAGTACGTTCGCGATCTAGTGCCGGGAACCAAAAAAAAGAGAAACACTTACTCGATGACACGTATCGGGAAAAACGAGGTGTGCCACAGCCAACGGAGCATAACAGGCTGCAGTTCTTCTGGTAGAGTCAGACGACTGGCTCCATAGTCAGAGTCACGTCAACAGCTGAAGTGTGGGAGATGATCGTCGGTCATTGGGGGGGAAGAGAAACAATGGCGGAAAACGGCTGTTTGTTGGTGGTGGTGGTGGTGGTGGTTGAGTTGAGTTGAGTTGACGTTGGGGGAAAAACCCTGGAGGTTTCTTGATCGGTCAGAAATATTGAAAAAGCATGCGCCACGATTCTGACCGAAAGAACCAGCGACACCACTCGGGTACCGAATGTATGAGACCGCCATACATCCGCTACAAAATATGCAGCTGGGGGATGCAGGCTTCTGGCGAGGCTGACTGCAAAGCCACACTGAAAGGTGGGGCTTGGACCTTCGACGGGAGGAAGTACTGCCCACATACATTCTTGCGCAAAAGGGTACTTTGCCGGCTCTGAGCTGCCCCAATAGTTTGGGATGTGCGGCAGGAGCTCCGGGCCAGACCGTGATTCGCTCCTGCTGCGGGTTGTGTGGACACGGTAATATCGCCGGGGCCGTTCAATTGGGTAAGACCGGATACATGAATATCTTTTTGGGGGGTCGGAATTATGTGCTTTATTTTTGGTTGCTTGCATACCACCACTTTTGAGCGCAGTTGCTTGGTGTTAACATAGAAGACTGCGATTATGGGGGTGGCTTGGTGGATTTGCCTTACACACATACCTTCACGACCAACTCCAACGAACTCTAGACCCTTCAAGACACCCCGGAAGCACCCTAAGACAATACGGTGCATATGCAGGTATCTGCTCATTGTATGACTCCTTTCCATGTTTTTTTTTCCCCCACTAGTACTCAAGTTATGGGAACTATGTCTCAAACAGGTTTCAAGATTCTTTTGCTTCTGGAAGGCCGCTGAGGCAGCCCAATATCGGGTGTGTGCATGTTATGTGCGTTATACTGTACAGTATGTATGCGTGTGGCTGCAAAAGCTTGTGTGGCTGGCTGGTTCAGAAATCTCTTCCGCAAAGTCCAGTCGCAACTACCATCGGTAGATGCCCAAGTGTGTAGACAGTCGCTATCACATCTCTGTTTCAGCTGCCATCACCCCACATCCGGGCCATTGCCCAGAACCGGCGGTGGTGCTCTCGAATGTAATTCGACAGAGCAAGGGGGAAAAGAACCGTGACCCTCCCCCCACTGATTACCCGAAGCCGAACCCGACCCGAATATGGGGCCGGTCTGTAGAAACCACTGCCGGGCGGGGGTGTGTGAATCTTGCGACCTGCACATTGAGCACTGGATTGGCCGAAGGAACGACGCGGATTCTTGATACCTAAAACGACCTCCCGGGAGGGATCTTTGACCACCTCATCACATCTCGTCCCATGTTGCTTGGTGAGATTCGTGGCCTCAAGAACTTGCGTGGATTGAAAGGCCAAGAAAAAGATGCCCCCCACCACCTCCCCCTTCGGCCTGCGGGGGTCGGCCCGTGTTTTTGTTGTGCGGCCTCCGACTCAAGGTGGTGCTTGTAAGTCCGGCAAGGGTTCTAGACCGGCCAACCGCCTGAAAGGACCGTTTCTCCCAGTAGGGATGGATTACACACACACGCGGGACACACAATTTTAATGTTGAACAGACTATTACCTGGGATGCATATGTCTGTAATGGGGCAAAGAAACGTTCTGTGTGTTCCTCCCCTTGCAGAGCTGGCTAGGCTCACAACGACCTCCCTCAGAAATAACACGCAAGGTTAAAACCGAGCACCCTTTAGTTTCGTGGGATTTGGGCGAACCCGCTAAAGAGGTAAAAAAAAAAGACCCAGATATATGCACGCCAAAAAGTTCCCTACTGATGTTACAAGCCCCCATATGTGTGTTTCTGTATTGGTCCTTCAGCGAGTATGTGGTGGTGCAACGGTTCTCGGAGGCCGCTCGCCAAAGGCTTCAGCCAGTCTCCCACCCGACTGCCACTCCAGCCTATCACAGCACAAGTGTGCCATGTTGACACAAATGCATGGGTTCAAGCCCATTTCGATAATATGCACGACAGAGGAGTCCAGAAGAAAAAATTACTTGCTCCCAGACACAGAAAAACATCAAACTAGTCCTGATCAGGACCTGCCCTTCCAGCAACCGGGAGCCGTAGGGTACTGTGTGTGAAGACCAGTTTTGGAGGCCAGCCACATGGAAAATGACGAAAGATAACTCTCAGACATGATTTGGGGTGGGAGAGGACCCAGTCCTGAAACTAGCATGATGCTCCTATCCTACCGTATACCAGCATGCCGGCATGGATTTTGAAAGTGCAACCCCCAATATAGACTTCCGACTTGTCGATGGCATGCTATAACGAATGCACCCAAGCAGATGAGGTTCCTTGTCGTGCAGCATCGTACTTTTGTCGGTTAATGTTATTCGAATATATTTTTCTTTCTTTCACAGAGAAGACGCGAGGACACTACAAGAAGGAACCCCCCTCCCCCTTCTTGGGCTTAACGACCAGTCAACTTGGGAATGAGGCCACCAACTGACTATTTCACACCCTCTAGCATCTACAAGGCCCCGGCGCTATTCAGGGCTGGAAAGTCCAGAGAGCCAATGAGACGCCGCTATCGTGACTTTGAGACAGGTGTAGTAATCTGACCTAACAAGCCGCACCCATCCACTCTCGGGCCCTTCCCCTCCGGACATCTCCATCGTGGGTAAAACAACGCCCCCCTCACATCAACTCGTGCTCGGTGCCATTTTCACCGGCGCCAGATAGCATTGATAACCGCTGATTGATGGTCCAGAAAGGGCCGTGATGTTAGAACAAGAAGGGAAACTCCCAGCAAGGACTCGCCGACAGCTAGCCTAGCGTGCCCATCAAAGGCCACCACACTACAGACACACACTTACACACACGCAAAACTCAAGGCGGAGATGCTTGTAATTTCCGGCCAAGAACGTGGGATTTTGGTTTCTTTATGCCCCTTTCATCTGATGTTAGCTCTTGGTCGTCATCCGCTGTCCCGCTTGTCTGGGCCACTAAATCGTGCCTTCCTGCTCCTTCCGAATCCCCTGGGCTGGAACTTTCCATCAATTGTTCTGGAGACAATTTGGCCCGGATAGGCCCGTATGGGATGGGCCTAGGAAGGAGCCGAAATTTCGTCATGATTTACGTTTCCAAACAACAATCCACTGTAGTTGTGTATCTCCGTTAGCAACCTGTTGGCCATATATCTAGTGGCCGTGAAACTTGCGTACACACGACACGAACGATATGCTTATAGTAGTGCTGTTGGACGGTAGGACAATGGACACGCGTGTAAACTTGAAGTGTGCTCTCGGAATGTGGCATTATTGTGTTCCCTGTGATGGACAATTGCCCCTTTTCCCGTCCACGCCGTTGATATTGCGCAACTAGATGACACGTTGACTTGCAGGGAAACGTACAAACAACAAACCTCGCTCTAGTGGTAAGCCAGTTGCAACTTGTCAACTTGACTGACAGCGTGAGTACAACGACCATCGACTAATCTAGACCGCCCTTGACCCTCTCTCCTGGGCCATTGCGGGGAGCACAGACATTAGCACCAGGGAGCCGGAGAGCCAACCAGAGCGCTGGGATGGGCTTTTGATATATCCTGATACAAGATTTCAGTGAAAATTTTGTAAATGATTGAGACCTGGAAACAAGCGGAAGCCCGGGGATGATTTTTCTGAGTCCGGTTGATTTATATTATTATTTTTTCTTTCCCCCTATAAGGAGAGTTGCGTAATTGCAAATTTGTTGCGGGCGGGGAGGGGACGATAAGTGTCACAAAGAAAAAGAAACGCCAGGGGAGACGTGTGAAGGGGGTGTGCTATGAGAGACAGCCAACGAAAATTGGTGAGGAGAATGTCCGGATGGTGGGGGAGAGGCAAATAGCGGAATCAAGGCGAGATACTGCCCCTACATCAACCCTCATGTTCTTGAATGGCGGCTTCTTCAGTCTAACAGAAAACAGAGACAAGATACTGAGGTGGTGGTGAAGCGGCCGGCTGTGGCAGCACGCCACATATCGCGGCCAACCTAAAACAGCTTCGAGAAAAGCGTCTGTGGCTGGTTAACCCGGGATATCGGCGGGCTTTCAACGAGAGGGAACAGAGAGGTTCGGCGCTGTTATGCCTTGTCCGCACGACTCCCCTGAATAGCATGGCTGTTAACTGGGAGCTTCTGGCGCTTTTGACTGGATGAGGAAGCTGCAGGTTCGGCCGCATGCAGGTTGTATGCACGACCACCAGAGATGCAGTAGGTCGTTGCATATTTTACAGCTGGACAGGGTCTGGTTCCCACATCCACCACACTGGCGACGGGAGACAACAGGGGGTGATTGGGCACTGTTTGCAGGCCTCTAGTCGTTCTGGCTATATGGTATAAGGCATATTTCATATTTCCGGGCAGCGAAGCGGGCGGACAATTTAAAAAAAAAAAGAGGGCATCATGCAAAATCGGGCTGTATGAATAGACACCACGGCTTAGCCCTCCCGGCCGGGGATTGCGCAGCCTGGCGGGCGAAGATTGGCCTGGGGAATGGAGAGTTCGTCCCGTAACGGCGGCATCGCGGAAAGTTGGGTCCGCCCCTTCTCGGGCTGTCTCTTTCTTGCTCTTTTCTTTTTACGGCCGCGTTTTGGGTGCGATGGGGGGTGTGTGCGTCTCCGCTCTCCGAGCTGGAAAGTTTCTATTGGGAGGCTTGGAGTTTGAGGGTCTAACCCACGTTGTCAACCCAGTCATACGTTATCCGGGGTTTAGACTTAGCCAAGGCGGTTTTTCTTTTTTCTTTTTTCTTTTTGGTCGGAGATAAAAGGGTCTCACAAGCTGGTGTCGACAGCTTACCCAGTAAAGGGCCTGTAACCCTCATGATAAACTGTGCAAACGGGTACAAGAGCGGTATATGCTGGACTCTCAGGCTGAACCAGCTGAAGCGAAGCTGGATTGGGTGATATGCACGGCCGAAGTGTGAGAGTGAGTGTGTGCGTGTCGATGATCCTCACTGTCGGGATTCAAAGGCCACACACCCACACACACAAACGCGTGGTGGAAAGGAGGGGAGACACCTCGTTGCTACTGGTCCCCCCTTAAAATATTGGCCGGTTTGTCGTGCTAAACGGTGGTGTTCCTGCAGAAGGGCGGCCACTTTCTGAGACCTACATGCAGGTGCACAATGGAGCAGTGACTTTTGAAAGAGCACGCTTTGTCTTCTGGGCAGACGTATCAGGATATCTGGAAGGTGAAGTACTGTACAGTACTATGCACATACGTACAGTACTACACTGGAATGCGTCCTAACTGTCCGACGATGCTTCATGAACCGGACTGCCGGAGAGGTACCGCGTTCCGCCGCTCTCACCTCCTGACCCCCTTTCTCGTAAACAAGACACGCAAACTCACCACCACAGCAATGACCTCCAGTAACACAATAACGCGAACACGACAAGACTGACAGCTCACCTTGTCCGGATTGCATTTCTAATCCTCCTTTCTCGTCCCGAGTCCAGCGAAACATCACCCCCAGAGCGGCCTTTTCCCTCGCAACACCAGAAAAATGGCCTCATCCCTGCAGCCCTATGCCGTTCAGCACACAGCCAATCACCAAGCCGCGCAGGCCTTTCTGTGAAATTTGTCGTGTTCTCTTCGGAGAGGGGGGCCATGTCAACTTTTTATTTTATTTTATTTTTCTCCCTGGTGTCGTTTCTCCCCTGTAAGCCGGCCCAGCCAATCACACATCGAGGGGGTGTCTGAATCGGGTATCATTTTTCTCCGTGCATGAGAAGAAAAAAAGGGTGACTGTGACTGGAGTCTGTACGGGAGGTGCGAAATGTGAGGTCTTTTCTGGTGCCGGTTGATCTTCTAGCTTCTGTGTCCCCCTCCCTCCCTTCTGTTTCTCCCTCCTTCTTTTCTCCTCGCTTGCGGCTAGCTCTGGACAGAGAGTCGGGAGGGAGCTCATCGAGATCACAGCCTTGACTGACTGTTGGGCTTTCTTGCCAGAGGCCGGGTTGTGACAGGTGTCGACAATCTAGCCCTTTGGCTGTGTCTATTTTTGCACACAGCGAGAACGGCCTGGTCTACCATGTTGATGCTATGATTGATCACGTCTGAGAGTGTCTCCCGAGAATCTCCCTCCTCAGCTGGACATTTGTCACTGACACTCTCCTACGGCAATGATACCTCATCCACGAACGAAGAGGGGAGAAAAACAAAGGCAAACAACCCTCACACGGGCAATGATTGCAGATCATTCGGGTGACATCCGTGTCCCCAAGCACCCCGAACCCTTGTATCCCAACCACCATCACCAAACAAACACAACACCCTCAGCTAGCCAAATGACGACTTCCAGCAAGACCCCAGCTCCACGGCTTAAGATTTCGTTATTTGGATGTCCGGGGGGCCACCTCACCAGTGAAAGCCAAACCAAACCAAACAACACAAGCACCCAATCTACCAAACTACGGGGCTCTTGACAGGATGGTCTTAGTGAACGTCTCGCTGTGATTTTTGATGACTGGTGGTGGTGCTACCAATCGGTCTTCATTGTTCCAGGTTAGTGTGTTTGGTCGTTTCTTTTTTGCCAGTCAAGATAGCGAGTTTTCGCGAGCGTGAGTGTGAGTGTGTGTGTTTGTGTAAGTGGTGTGGCCCCCCCCTTGAAAATAGGGCCCCGTAGTTCTTCGTTCTTCTCCGAGGCTCCAGTTTATTAAACGGTGTAGGGGAAGACTGAACAAGCACAGTGGATTGGTGGGTTGAGCGCTCATAATGTGTGTTCCTTTTCTCCTTGTCTGCAAATCCTTTCCATTAATACGGTTCCTGCTCGACAGATGGATCAATCATTCACCCAAATCTCCGCTCACCGCAGAACAGTATAATTTTGGGGCTGCGTTCACTTTCTGCACCGTCTATGCGCGCTGTTGCGTGTCGAACTCGGCATTTCGGAGGGGGGAAAAGCACATCCTATACAATACATACACGCGGATTGCCATGACGAGGTGTTTTGCACGAGTCTGACCCTAGAGTCAACATAAAGAAAGCTTGCCTGGTGGATGACGACGATCGTGGAAGAGAACGGACTTCCAGGAATAAGGAAGGGCCGAAAGAAAAGCAGCTGGATTGGTGAAGGTATCATGCTAGATCACACACATCGACACATACCACATCTTGAATCCCGGCTTAGATGTGCGCATTGAACGCTCTCTGTTCCGCTGGACACCACAACAGGAAAAAAGAACCGACAAGACGGACATCCTACGTGCGTATACAGCACATTCCTTGCTCGGCCACGGCACTCCACCCCGAAAACTATTGATTTGCAGAGGGTCTATTAGACTATGCATGCAGTAGTCCGTGCTGGACCTGACCGTTTTTGACGGTGGTTTTCGAAGCACTGTGGCATGGCATGATCGTATCATATGTCCGGACCCAAACAAGGAAATCCAAGTCCGAGGAAAATATGATAAAAAAAACCCTCCGTGGTTCTTTTTATTCACCGTTCTTCCCCGCCTCCTCCGCCTCCGCCTCCGCCTCTTTTTTGTCTTCTGGTTGGACTTCATTCTTCGGGTGATGGTAGGTCTCATGTTGTGTCTTACGGAGAATGTGCTACAGTGCATATATGGCTCTGGAACCACCTGGTGTCGGTGAGGGCAAGGCCCAGATGCACGAGATTATATGTAGAGTATAGGCCGATGTATGCATTGTACTGTATACTGTGCTATAGGAGTTGGCCCCCTCACATTCCAGCCCCCTTTCCAATATATGGCACAAAAAAGGAAAAGAAAAAAAGAGAAAAGTGAATAAAAGGTCCTTTTTGGGCTCTCCTATCACTGTAACAAGATAAAAAAGAAACCAAACCAAAAAAGTAGCGCACCGACACGTTTCTACCACTTCGGTCTCGTCCGGCAAACCCATACGAGGCTGAGCCAGCCTAACCGGATCGGGGCATATGTTTGGCATATCATCTCTCGGATTTTCACTCTTTTTTTATATATCATTTCTTTTTTTTTGTGTGGGAGAGTTTTTCCTTTCCCAGCCCCATGGGATCCAAAGCCCGGGACTACCAATTCGTTCCATTTATTTCTTTTATTTTAAGAGTGGTAGAGGAGCGAGTTTGAGTTCCAGCCCGGATTCTGTGGGCATTTAGGCCCCTCTTTCTCCTACTGTTCCTGGCATTCTAACACACGATCTTGGGTGTCTGTATCTGTTTTGCTTGCTCTGTTCGGCTCTCGTCGTTTGGCTTGTCCCCCCCGTATCTCCTTCTCCTCCCTACTGTCCCTCTAAGTGCGTCTCGCTCTCGCTCTCTCTCTCCCTCCAAGCCCACTCTTTTTGCTTCAGTAATGTGACAAGTGACATCTTTGCTCTTCTCCAAGCCGGGTTGTCCTTTATCCGTTTTAGGTTACAAGGTGCGGTTCTCCTCGGCCATCGACTTTCTTTTGCGTTTTCTTTGCCGTTTGTGCCAGACATTGCAGGAGGTGATGAGTGTGTCTCTCTCGCCGCTCTTCCAGCCCCCGTGCCCAGAGCTTTTCTTCCCTGCTTGTCTTTCTCTCTTCTTATCTTTCCCTCTCCCTCAGACTCACCCTCATTTCTGTCGGCCCTTTGGAATTCTTCTCTTTTCTTCCATTTTCTCCCTCCCACTCACTCCTCCGCACCCCTGGTCAATAGACACAAGACAGACCCGTCTTTTCTTTCCTCTCTCTCGCCCACTAGCCAGCCTGGATTTTGCCATTGACAGGTAACTAACATCCTTGAATAGCCATGGCCGGTGTTCAGAATGCCTTGCCGGTGGCCAATAGAGTTGGGATGTCGCTTTTCCAGCTCGGAGTCTAGCTGGCCAATACTTGCTGTTGTCTGTGTTGTGTGTGTACGTGTTGGAGAGACTCTCCCGCTTTTGGACTGAGTAGAGGAGGCCCTGTAGGGCCAGGAGGAAGCATCACGTTGTTCACCTGCTCCTGTTTCCTCCGCCTGTTCTATTCGTTTTTACTCTCGCTTCTCAGTCTCCCTACATACGTACTCTCCATATGGACCCATCAATTATCACCATATTACACTGATGATGTTATGTAAGCCCGGGGCCCTTTGGCCTGTCTCGTTCCTTCCGCAGGTAAGCGGCAATTCTCCATAATGCGCTCCTTCCAATTCCCACTTACACCAGATCCGACCTCCGTGCTTCTTTCTTTTCTTCACGTCATCGTTCGATTTCGTCTTTACTCAGCATCTCTTTTCCATGTCACCTTTTTTTTTGCTGATGGCTTCTGTACCTTTGTATCTTTTTCATCAACTCTATGCTTGTGTGTCTTTTCTTTTTCTCTCCCACACACTCTCTTCACCCCCCTCCCCTTGATTATCAACTCGTTTCTTCCACGCTTTTTCCTCTGTCCTCAATATTCCTCTCCCCATTTTACAAGATACTTCCCTTCCCCCCTGCCTCGTTCCTCCTGGGTCCTGTCTTCATCCAATCTTTCGCTCTTCTCTCTGCTTCTCTCTCTCTCCCCACTCCCTCTGTCTGTATACACGCCCCCTCCCACCCAATCCCTTGGTTACATTCTCCAGCTGTTCAGGCCCTTCTCTTATTTATATATATATTTATATACATCGTTGCCATATCGTTCTCTCCCTCCCGCGGCCTTTCCAGGAACGGTCAATGGCTGCGGTCTCAAAGGTCCTGATCTTGTTATGCTGTAGCCGACTCTCCGTCTTTTTCGTTTCCCTCTCTTTTCCTTGTCCCATGTCTCTGATCAGAAGGGTGTTGATACTCTCGGACCCGGCTATAACCTCGTTGGTTGTATTTGGTTGTATACATGTGTGTGTTGTATGTCCTTTACGCCGTGAAATGTGGAGTACGTTCCCCCCAGCAGGGTGTTTCGTTCGTCTTCGGCGCCGTCAACTGCTGCCACTGCTCCTCTTCCTCTTGTCCTTCTACCAGTCCTTCTCCATATCCCCCTTTTGTCTCTCTTCTATCTATCTCTTTCTTCTTCTTCTTCTATTGAATCTGTCTGTCTCTCCTTGCCTCTGTTTCAGACTTGCTCCGTTTCTGCCGACCCCTCCAGATTCTATTCCCATCTCGGTCAACATCTACACCCCAGTCGCCTGCCTGCCGCTACTGCTGGCCCAGTTTCTGCCGCGGGGTCCCTCACTCGCTATTTCAATATCGCCGATACACTTACTGGTCTATCCCACTACCGGCTGCTGCATGTTGCCTATTTTGGGTCTCGCTTCTTGACATGGTCCCGGCCATGCATACATGGGCTTTTTTCTTCTTGTAATTGTGTGTCTATGCATCGTTCACGTCCTCCATATGCCTGCCTGGTGTATCCTTTCCATTTTCTGTATCTCTTCCCTTCGGCTGGTTGCCCGACATATCCCACTCCCCCTCGTCTCTGGGCTCTCCCCTATACACCCTATCTGGGCCTGTTCCTTGGAGGTCCCGATAACAATACCCCCATCTACTGTATAGTACTGACCCTAGGGCTATCCTCCATTCCTCGCACCCCTACGCTCCTCTGTCCCGCCCTGCCCGGCCTTGCTGTACGCTTCTATCTTTTGTGCCCTCCTCGTCTCCATCTGTCGTCACGCAATGTTCTCTCCCACACACACATACACGCACACACGCCGCACACACGCCGCACACAGGCACACATCTCTCCCAGTCTCTCTTCAAAAGCCACTCCCCTTCCGCCACCGCTCTTGACACTTGCTCGTCTATTCCTCCTACTCAGTTGGGAAATCAATTCATATCCCTCCCTCCACCATTCGATCTTCCTCGGGTACACGCCCCCCCCCCACTTTCCTACTTGGCCTGTACTTTGCCGTCTCTCACTCCCCATTCGTCAGTCTTTGCACGTCCTCCCTATTGGCACTGGCCACACTGATCCTCCTGGCTCCAGCTCCCACATGCTGTCACCGATCGGACATATAACCTACATTGACTGTATGTAATGAACACACATGCACTGGAACTAGTCGTAGGCTTTCTTGTTCTGCCTGCCACACACCTCCCCATCACGTACCTTGCCTGTATATGATCTTCGGACATGCATGTACCTTTCCCATATTCCATCTTCTCGAAATTCGCTTCATTCTCTGCATACCGTCCGTCCCCATGTCTGCCTCTTCTTCCTCCTGCCAACACAAGTAGTACGTACATACATACCTACATACGTACACACCTCCCTCCGACATTCATCGTCGACATCTCTTGATACATCGTGTATATATATGTCTGTGAATCTTCCTCCCCTTCCTCATAGAAAAATCCTCTCATCCACCACTCTCATCCCTTCCCCACCACCATCTCGGCCTTCACACTTCATTCTTCTTCTTAATCTTGTTTCTCATTTACATTTCTGTCCCTGCACATAATCTCTTCGTTGGTTTCCTTCTCCAATCTTCTTGGGTCAGCTATATAAAGTCGACACGACCGGGCACCTCTTCATGAACATACTTATGCCGAGATATCCCGCTTCCCATTTTGGCTCGTAACATATTCGCTTCAGTCACTCTTTACAGTCTACTTATCTGTTTTCACCCTTCCATCCTTCTCTCCATTCCTATTAATTAATTCTCGGGAGCAACGGATTCTCTTCCCTTCTTGTTTACTTCATATCCTGTGTTCTCTGGAGCACACAGGTTTCCTTGATATAGAGCTCGCCCCCAACAACACTTCTTTTAGTTTAGTCGGTCAAGACATCGTCTCCAATTAACTGTTCTTCTGTCTCGGGCCCCCTTTTTTTTTCTTTTCTTCTCAATTCCGTTCTTGATTTCATCTTCACATTCCGCTATTCCTTGACGAAATATCGACATTGCTTCTCTTCTTCTTAATTCATTCAATCTTCTACATACAATTCTTTCATAATGGTTGGAGTAGCCGGAAAGTACAAGGGGTGCGAGACTTGCCGCCGCAAGAAGGTTAAGGTACGTGAATGACAAATACGAAACGAAAGAGAGAATGATAAGCCCGAACCCCTGATATCAGAGAGAGGTGTGACGATTTCTCAAACAACTACGCTTCCTTACCGTTGTTGTGTTGGCTTGGTGACTCGCCAAATTCGTGTTGGGTAGTTGTCTAATATTCAGCCATTGCTTTTCTTGTCCCTGTAGTGCGACAACACCCGCCCGACTTGCCAAAGATGTGCCAACAGCGGCCGTGAGTGTGAGGGGTACGAACGCCAGATGGTCTTTGTTACTGCCACGCTCGCTGACGGCGGCCGGTGCTCTCTGCAACCGCCTCGCCAGGTTTCCCGGTCGGGCCGGTCATCATCGGGAAAGAAGTCCAAGTCCCCGAGCCCCGACCCGTCACACGACACCGCCGGCCGGTCTACCAGTAACAGCCACAGCCCCGGTCTAGGGTACTCGTCGGCCGACCAGATGTACCAGCAATTCCCGTACCAGCAAGCCGCCCAGTACCCGGCCGGATCATCGTCTCATGCCCAACGACACGGGTCTCAACACGAGCAACAGGAGCAGCACGACTATGCGGCTGCCCAGCCCTATGGATCTGCCTGGGACCCTGCCCAGTTCATCGATAACCAGGGCTCGATGCACATGGTCCAGATGGCTGCTCTGCAGAACGCCCGCATGGATGGCTCGGCTGCTGGTTATGGAGCTCTGGGGATGCCGCCGGTCATTGCACCAGAGATGCGCTCGTCGGGAACCCCTCAGGAGTTCAACACGACCGGCAGTGGAGTGGTCAGCATGCAACAGGCGGGAATGGGAGCAGATGCATCAGCGGCTGGCCAAGTCATGTATCTCTACCAGGTTGGTGATGGGAACGCCTACATGGACGATGAAGCCGAGAACCGCAGGCTGAACAACTACCCATCCTCTTATTACTATTAGCACAACTCGTCGGCAACCTCGCTTGAGTCTCTGGCGCCCTGGAAGGTCCCGGAAGAGAACAAGTGCTCAGTGCGGAAGTTGGGTGCTGAGTACTTCCGCATGTTTCCTTTTCATCACTTTTTTGTTCGGGTGCACCGCCCGATTGCTGTAAGTGGTATTCCCCTCCATTCCATGCCATATCCTGATACCACGTTTCCACCGAGGGAAAACTAACACTGGAGTTGCATCGCTTTGTCCGGGGTAGATCTGCTGGTCTCTGCTGTGCAGAACCGACACGTTCCTTGCCCTACCCGAATGGAAGACGACGCCCTGGGAGCGTCATCCGAAATCCTCATTCGATTACCTGTTAGATATAATTGTTCTTCTCCCTTCTATCCTCACGCGGTCAGATATTATAATAGCCGACCCTCCGTCATATACTCGCCGTCAGCGAGCCCAAGACACTTTGTCCACTTGCCTGCAGATCGAACGCCAATTCGAACAGTGGCACTCAACCACAGCAGCCCTCGGAACCGACGGGCAGCCAAGCTACAACATTGAAGACCGAGACGGAAGCACTGGCCGCATCCCGTTTACCAGCGTGTTTGCCTTCAGTGACCCGTTCTCCGCTTTGGCGTTTGCTTATTACTGGATGGCAATGTTGCAGCTGCACCAATGCATTGTAGCTCTGCACCGTGCCGTCTTCCAACCTGTGGTTGAGTGCTTTCCGAACATGTACCCACAAGATCTGCCAGAGAACTTGCAGTCCATCAACATTGCGCGGTTCCAGCAGCCCCGAGAGCTTGCCGCGAACATCTGCAAGTCACTGGACGCCGCCTTGGCTATCACGACCCAGCCCGATCTTCTGCTGGGCCCGTTGACGGCGGCTGCCGACTTTTACCGCGATGTCAACCTCACTTCGTCGGATGGAGAGCTCGAGAGTGTGTGGTGTGAAAATTTCCGTGTGCGGATGGTCGACAAGGCCGGGGAGATTGCCTTAATGTTTCACAATCGCCGCTGGAAGACGATTATGACGATTTGAACGATTACACGCACACACAAACCAAAAGAAACACGACTCGATTTCGATTTTAACGCCTTGCCTTTTTTTTTCTCGAATTTTCTGCTGCTTCTTTTCTTTTCAGCTTCTGCGCCGGTCGACAGGTCGATATATCGGAATGGGGACCTAGAATAACAACAATTACTGCAATACTTTCATGATGACGGCCTCTCTTCTCTTTCGCTTCTTTCTTCCATGACTTTCTTCTGGATCGTTTCCGATACCCCTTTTTCTTCTTCTTTTTTTCCGGGTTTGCTTCTCTCTCTCCTCTCTTCTGGGTTCTGCGTTCAGGGCGGTTGGTCTTCTGCCTATTTGTTTTGCTTCTTGTTGCTTCGTTTTTGACTTTTCGTTTAAATTTGCTTTGCTTCTCAATTGTGCCCTTTTAACATATCTGATCAAGCTGGTCTCTCAGATACACTTGCGTCTTTTGATTTGGTTCTTCTGTTTTATCTCTTGTTTCTCAAGGGAGATTGCCTTTTTTCCCCTCTTATTTTTCCTGTTTTGCTCTCCGTCATGTTACTATGTTTGAGGGTCTTGTTGGCCTTTGGCTTCTGTTTTGCTACCTCTGGGCTTGCTCTCAGCCGAGGAAACAGTTTCGGGTTGCTTCTCTTTCGTTCGCTTTCTCATTTCATCTTCTTCTCTCTCTCTCATGATATCAACATTTTTTGGATGGATATATTGGGCACAGGATTCAAATCCCCAGCATATGGTTCTGGTGGATTCATATAAAAGTTGGTCATGATATAACTTAGAGATATCAGCATATTTTTATAGAGACACGATGGGTTCATGGTTGATAAGGGAACAAGAACATGTCATGCTGAATGATTTCGTGAAGATTATTATGTGTAGCATAGTTCTCTGGCAAGACGTTAAACTGGAAGAGCCAGCCGTGAGAATGTAACACCATTTCCTGTATAGACGAAACATCCCCCCCAAAACGATTGATGAGGGGTTGACAGGCCAAGATTGAGTTGTTTGTATTGTTGAGGAAGATGGATGCACTCACTCACTGTCTTCAGTTCGCGGTTGTGTAGGTTCATGAAGCAAAGTGTGGCTGACTTCCCAAACCCATATGTGGCGCTGTGGCTGAGCACGGGGACTCCATAATTCTGCCGAAACACCAATCAACGAACCCCTCCATTTTTCTGTAGGTTGGGAAGCTTTCCTTGCAGCGGACTGAGAAAGCTGCGTCAGGCCTGGAGCCTGCAATTCAACCAACACCACCAAACCAGCGACTCTCCAAACGAACCGTCTTCGACGACCGGCATCATCTACGTACACTTTTGTTTTCCTTGCACTCTGTACATCTGCAAGCAATTCATTCCGGAAGACTTGCACACCACTGTTGTTTTCTGACTTTCTTGATCGACCTGCGCTCCCTGTCTTTTCTCTTACTATTTCTGTCGTTCCCGTGAGAAGCTCCTCGTTTCTTCAATATGGCGTCTTCCTATGATCGTGCTCTGTCGGGTAAGGATGATGTTGCCCATTACTGTGCTTTGTGTGGGCGTGTCTAATTGCTAACTGTGACCTGTTTCTCTGCTCTTCAGTGTTCAGGTATGTGGCTCCAAGCCGTCGACATTGCCCCGAGCATCTCGGGCCCGGCCCGCACGATCCCCGCTTACTGACATCCCGCCCTACAGTCCCGACGGCCACGTTTTCCAGGTCGAATATGCCGGCGAGGCCGTGAAGAGAGGTAAGCCGGACCGACCACCTCATATTTCCCCCCAGACGTGCCCTCCTGGTTTCACGGAGCGAACGCTTACCACAACCCCACCTATTTCCGCCAACAACAGGAACCTGCGCTGTCGGAGTCAAGGGCAAAGATGTGGTGGTGCTCGGATGCGAGAAGCGGTCAGCCATGAAGCTGCAGGACACGCGGATCACGCCGTCGAAGATCGGCATGCTCGACACGCACGTATGCCTGGCATTCGCCGGGCTGAACGCCGATGCCCGTATCCTTGTTGACAAGGCCCGGCTAGAGGCCCAGTCGCACCGGCTGACTGTCGAAGACCCCGTCACCATCGAGTACATCACCAAGTATGTCGCCGGCGTGCAGCAGCGGTACACCCAGAGCGGTGGTGTGCGGCCGTTCGGTATCAGCACCCTCATTGTCGGCTTCGACAAGGGCAGCTCTGATCCCAGACTGTACCAGACTGAGCCGTCGGGTATCTACTCCGCATGGTATGTTTTTGTCTCCTCTGGCATATTACTGCCTTGGTGTTCCCCCCGTTTCCCGCTGGCTCGAAGAATCGGATTTTCTAACCAATCCGTGTTCGTTCCCGCCAATATAGGAAAGCCAACGCGATCGGCCGATCCAGCAAGACTGTGCGCGAGTTTCTCGAACGCAACTACAAGGAGGAGATGGATCGGGAACAGACGGTGCGGCTGGCGATCAAGTCGCTCCTCGAGGTGGTGCAGACCGGCGCCAAGAACATTGAGATTGCGCTGATGGCCCCCGGCAAGACGGTGGAGATGCTCCCGGTCGACGAGATCGAGGCCTTCGTCAAGAGCATCGAGCAGGAGAAGCAGGAGGAGGCGGCGAAGAAGAAGACTGGCCGGACACCCGGTAGCGGCACCGCTGCGATACTGACGCGCGGCCCGGATGAGTAAACGGAAGCACTAGCTAGAAGACGAAAAGAAAGTAACTGATCATGATGATGATGAAATCCATCACTATCAGTGTATAACCACCACACTTCACATATGTCTCACGCCTAGCAGTGAAGAAACACCTAGTAAGACTCTCGCTATGCAAATTTATTAATCAGATGCATCAATAAGCTTGTATGTAGGTATCATTATCATGATGATTTGGTCAGATTCCGCGCAAAAGTCTAACCACCAAAACAAGAAAGACCAAGCCGGGTTAAGAAGAGAAAAAAAGCAGGTAACTCCCCCACGCAACGGCTCCTCGAAGCCAACACAGACATCTTCTGCTGATGGAGCATCCAGCACTTAACCCAGCTTATCGGCCTCCTTCTGGGGATCGAACATAGTTATGCGCTCGGTTTTGACCTTGACACGGTCGTCGCGCAGCATACGGGCGTCCATACGGGCATCCTCGCCCTCGACGGTCAGCGCCGCCTTGGGCACGACGGCGTTGATGACAAAGTGGTTGTCGCAGTGCGGGCAGTACTCGTCGGACTCGTCGAACTCGGTGGCGTCCTTGCGGAAGCACTTCTTGCATTTCTTGCAGGCGAAGGTCATGTCGAACTGCTGCAGCAGCGGGTGTTTCTCCTGCTCGGCGTGGCACTCGGCACAGTCGAACCATTTCCGGCCTGTTCACGGGCAGAGAGGGTTAGTGGTGGCGTGATATGAGGTGTGTGTCCTGTGAGGTTGGGCTTCCGGGACGTTGGAAGGGGATGCTACGTACAGCATGGCGACCGGATCGCGACTTGCGCGTTCAATACGTGTTTGCTGTTCGCATCTCAGTTAGCCCAGGAGCACATTAGAAATCGCCCAACATGCACAACGTGGGGTCATCGTGAAGGGGGGAGGGGGGTACCACTTACCACATATTGGAAGAGGATGTGCGTGAAACTTGAGTCTCTGATTTGAACAAAAGACTGTAGAATATGGTTCCAGACCCAAGTGAGACTACCGAACTAGATGTGCCAAATTCGAATCACACAACGAGAGATTAGAAATATGAACGTGAGGTTAGATGATCCCCAAGGTTTTTGGAGTTTAAATGGAATTTGGCGGGACTTTTCATGGCCCCGTTTTGGCACCACATGAGCAAACTTAATACATAATGTCTAGCTGCATATGGTTAGCGTAGCCTGTGCAAAATGGAATTCTGGCACTAAAACTGGTGAGCTGGAATCGGGAAGACGGTGCTAGAAAGCCAGAGGCGATAAATACTAGGGTTGGTTAGGGTACAGATACGAGTATCTTATCACTGACTAATCGGCGCCAAGAATTTCTGCTGCCTACTTCTTGCATCTGAATTCGCGTTTGCCCTATGATGCATTTCTCATCCGTTCACCACCTTCAACCTACAATTCTCCAACCGCCCAAATCCTCGAAAAGTCCCTAAAAAAACATTGCGAACCTATATTCACTTCAAGTGAATCTTCTCTCCTTGACCTATTGACTCTCTTGTGCCACTCTTTCATTTATTACAGCAGCTTTTATCAGTATCATTATCGGTTTACGAGTCAGCAAGCTGTTCGACTGCGACGGCTCATGTCGCCGGCGTAATGGCCCCCAAGCGAAAGGCACCGCCCACCTCGGAGACAGCTACCGAAACGGCGTCCAAGGTTGGGCGGGCATCTCGACTCTCGACTCCCGGACTTGCTGCCCAGCGCAGCGCCGATAGCAGCGATGACTACTCCGACGACAACATGAGCACCCCCGCCGAAGTTGAAGAAGAGGAAGACGAGAAGATCGAAAAGGTGGTCGACAAGTTCTCGACCGACTCCATGGAACGCTATGCTCAGATAGAAGCTAGCAAGGCCAAGAAGGGAGGCCCAGACCTCCTGACGCACATCTTCGGCTCGCGCGACTACTCATACCTTGCCCTCAAACCCGACCATCACAACCGCCCCCTCTGGATCGACCCGGCAAAAGGGAAGATCATCCTCGAAAGCTTCAATCCTCTGGCTGAGCAGGCACAAGACTTCCTCATTACTATTGCGGAACCTCAGTCCCGACCCACCTTCCTCCACGAATACGCTCTCACCACCCACAGTCTCTACGCCGCCGTATCCGTCGGCCTCTCCCCCGCCGATATCATCAATACCCTGGATCGGTTCTTGAAAACACCCCTCCCCACAAGCATTCGGCAGTTCATAGAAGGCTGCACGAAGAGCTACGGCAAAGTCAAGCTGGTGCTGAAAAACACCAAGTACTTTGTCGAGAGTTCCGATGCCGACGTGCTCCAGTTGTTGCTCAAGGATCCGGTCATCGGACCGCTTCGTGTGCACTCTGAAGAGGGGATTACGACAAGTGCAGCCCCGAAAATGGCCGGCCTTGTCATTCCCGGCACGCAGGATGCTGCTGGCATGAAACAAGCCACCAACATCCAGCAGGGAGGTGCGGCCCGACCAGGCAAGGACGGCGAGACCGACGTGGATGCGGCAAGCGCGAACCTGCTGGCAAAGGCACTTGACGATGACGACGATATAGAAGACGAAATCACTCATTCGTTCGAGATTCCTGACACAGCAGTGGAGGCGGTGCAGAAGAGATGCCTGGAGCTGGAGTATCCGGTGCTGGAGGAATACGAGTTCCGACGAGACGAGGTCAATCCTAACTTGGAGATTGACCTGCGGCCGGGAACGCAGATTCGCCCGTACCAGGAAAAGAGCTTGAGCAAGATGTTTGGCAACGGTCGTGCGAAGAGCGGGATTATTGTGCTTCCCTGCGGTGCTGGAAAGACACTTGTGGGTATCACGGCGGCGTGTACGATCAAGAAGGGAGTTATTGTGCTGTGCACAAGCTCGATGTCGGTGGTGCAGTGGCGAAACGAGTTCCTCAAGTGGTCCAACATCAACCCTGACGACATTGAGGCGTTCACGTCGGACTCCAAGGGTCGCATCTTCACTGGAAATACGGGTATTATTGTTACAACCTACTCCATGGTGACGCAGACCCGCGAGCGGTCGCACGAGGCCCGCAAGATGATGAATTTCCTAACCGGACGCGAGTGGGGTCTGATGCTCCTCGACGAAGTCCATGTGGTGCCGGCGAATATCTTCCGGAAAGTCACGTCGTCGATCAAGTCCCACTCGAAGCTAGGCTTGACGGCTACGCTTCTGCGCGAGGACGACAAGATTTCGGATTTGAACTTCCTCATTGGACCGAAGTTGTACGAGGCCAATTGGATGGAGCTGTCTCAGCAGGGCCACATTGCCAAGGTGCAGTGTGCGGAAGTGTGGTGCCCGATGCCGAAGGAGTTCTTCAAGGAGTACATCAACGCTTCGGCTCGCAAGAAGGGCCTGCTCTACATCATGAACCCGTACAAATTCCAGGCGTGTCAGTACCTCATCGAGTACCACGAGGCGCGCGGCGACAAGATCATTGTGTTTTCCGACAATGTGTACGCGCTCAAGGCCTATGCGCTCAAACTGAAGAAGTTCTTCATCTACGGGGCCACTCCGCAACAGGAACGCATGCGAGTCCTGCACCTGTTCCAGGTGAACCCAACGGTGAACACGCTGTTTCTGTCGAAGATTGGCGACACGTCGCTGGATCTTCCCGAGGCCACGTGTTTGATCCAAATATCGTCGCACTACGGCTCGCGGCGTCAAGAGGCACAGCGGTTGGGTCGAATTCTGCGAGCGAAGCGCCGTAACGACGAGGGCTTCAACGCATTCTTCTACTCGCTGGTATCGAAGGACACGCAGGAGATGTTCTACTCGTCGAAGCGGCAGGCGTTTCTCGTCGACCAGGGCTACGCCTTCAAGGTGATCACGCACCTGAAGAACATCCAGAACACGCCGGAGCTGGCGTTTGCGACGGAGGAGGAGCGGCGCGAGCTGCTGCACCAGGTGATTGTCGAGAACGAGGAGCTGGACGAGAAGGACGACATTCCGGACGACCTGTGGACGAGCGGCAACATCCGCAGCGGGGCGCGCAAGAAGCGGGGCGCGCGGCGCACGGCCGGCGGGCTGGGCGAGTTGAGCGGCGGCCAGGACATGGCGTACATTGAGCAGAACAAGGCGGCGAACAAGGGGCTCAAAGCGAAGAAGAAGGAGAGCAACTCGTTCTTCAAGAAGATTGCGCGCGAGAAGGAGAAGCGGACGGCCGGGTAAGGGCTTTTTTCTTTGTGGAAGCGACTTGCGGGATAAATGCCGTCTCATGGGAGGAGTCTGCATTAGCTGTCACAGTGGTGTATTCTTAGCACCTTTGCTTTATACCCTTTCCATTCTTTTTTATCCATAGAATAGGGCAATTCGACCTCCGCTTTTCTTCTGAAGATAACTGGGACACCGTGAAGTACTGAATAGGGTGACTGAATGAAGCATTAAATACCCATCACCAGTTTGCACTTGGCGATCTGCATGGTGGGGAAGCCCAGGAGGCCTCCAGGAAGAAACCAATTGGGGGTTTGCTCTAGGGTTGAGGGTTACGAGAAAGAGTGTCCACCTCGTTAGATGCATGCTGTGTCGTTTTCGCGCATGGCCGGTCTATCGCGACCTCGGTCGCTCTTTCCTGATTTGTGTTTGTTGGGGGGACACCACTGCTGAAGTTCGATGGGGTGGTAGTTTTTGGGGTTGGGGGGGGAAGGAGCATGCAACACATCAAAGAGCCAGATTTGGAGTCGAGGCCCACGTGGGTTTTACACAGCAGCTCGGCTTCAAGCGGTTTATTGCCGACAGTGTTTGTGGAAGGAGGTTGAGTAATACACGCCAAAAGAGACCAATTAGCCGCGGGGCCAAACATAGCACATATCACAGTATTTCCAAGAGGGCAATTGAACTGCAGGTGAATGGCTTGTGACCGGCTGATATAGTCTGTCTTGTCTTGTGCTCCGGCGTCCGTCCATACGCCCAATCAAGGTTTACGTTGTTCATGTTCTAGATCTAGCGCCGACTTTCCGAGAAGTGTCGATAAGGGAGTTTTGCTGCTGCTGTGGAGACCTCCTATCAGGGCAGCTTAGCGACGGAGGTCATGATCCGTGTGGCGTGAGACATGGCAAATCGCATGTGTGCAAGGACGCAAGAAGCTCAGACTCCAGAGCCACAAATCATCAGTGGGTTCTTTTGGGGGAAGGGTAATGGCCGATCCCGCCAGTTATATCCTGTACACTGGAATCCGGTAATCAGGAAAAGGCGGACAGGCACAGGACACAAGATATGGCGTGGTCGCGAAGGCAGCTTGGATCCAGTGGGTGTGTGTGTGTGTGTGTGTGTTGTCCAAGTTCAACATGGACACAACATCCCCCTCCCCCCGATGGCGAATGTCACAAGTGTCTCAGCTACTGTACATGCATGCTCTCTTTGTTAGACGGTGAGACAACGAGGCTCTGGTGGAAAGAGAGGGTGGTGCCAATCACCGAGGCCGGAATAACAACGGGGACAGCAGGAAATTGTCTCGTGGTTGCAGAAACTGGGCCAACGGATATAACCTTTTTTTTTCTTTTTCTTGTTTATTTTTTACTTTTTTATCCTAGTCCTATGGGCTGACTACTAGACGGCATTGCCACCGGGCAAGTTGCTGACATTCACACACGTAGACAGCGGCAAAGAACCATTCTGCGAGGCACCGTGAGAAGTAAAAGGCACCATTGATATCATGGCAAGCAGGGCCCCCTTCGTTAGGAATCTTTGGTTCCACGTAGAGAGGTGGAGCCCATGTCGGCGCATATCCACCAGTTGATTCGGGTGAGGAGGTGAGAATAGCATATAAACTGGGGCGGCTCAAGGAAGTGGAACACCACCACCACACAGACGCCAATGCCAATGCATCCATCTATCTCGCGCTCTTCTCTTAACAAGTGCTACTTATATAGTTTTGGCCGCGCCCGTAGAGAGGAAAAGTGGCGCCCTAACTCTAGAAGCTAGGGGAGGAGAAGATAGAGAGAGAGAGAGAGAAAAACTCATCTTCCTGGCGATCTTCCTAAACTCTGTCCCTCCCATCCTTCTTATTTTCCCTCTCCCATTCGTTCGTTAGCTTGACCTCCTCTTGCTTCTCATTTTTCCCACCTCGTTGGAACTCACGTTATCGGCTATCTAAGACATCACCGACAGTCAGCTTGGGGATCGGCCACTCTTCCTGTTCCTTCCTAACAATTCCCACGAGCGAGGGCTGTTTTCCAACTCCCTCGTTGGGCCTTAGTTAATCCAACCGAACTCATTGACCTGGACCTTCTGACTCGTCTTTTTTTCCCTCGTTCATATTTTGGGGTTTTTCTTCGCTTCTCTCCGGTTTCCTTTGTTTTACTGTCACCACCACCGACCGACTCTGTCCAGATCTCTCGCTCTTCTTCCTCTCCTTCTTCCTCCCTCTCCTTTTTCTGCTTTTCCATATACTCTGTCCTGAATCTCAAATCCCATCACCATGACTGTTCTCTAACAATCCCCCCCCTTTTCGCATATTGTTCCCTTCGGCCCGCCGTTGTGGTTGCTCCTTTATATGCACCTGGTTTGAAAATAATCTCTCTCCTGGATTCGGCTGCTCTCTTGCATCCACACAACAACGTCACACTCCTTTTCTTACGTCCCCCCCTCGGCAACATTGATCTGGTGTCTCCCTCCGGTCAATCCGGTCGAAACCACCGTGCGATCCCCCGGTGTTCCGCAAAGCCTCCGCTGTCGTCGACTGCTACCTGCTTCTCTTCGGAATCGTTCTCGAGCGCCCTCTTAATACCTCGAGGGGAACCCCAAACCCAAAGCCTGGACTCCCGTCTCCCAGTTCCCGTATTCTTTGTCCAACTCCCTTCCGGCGTCATTCTGACACTCGCTCCTTCCATACTGTCTCGCCGTCTCTCCGTTGCACGTGCCCACGCGCCAATCTGTCGAGAAACACGTCGCGTCGTCGCTTCGTTTTCTGCCACTTTCCCGATCTGCCTCGGATCCGGTGATCTCTACCGAACTTCTCTCGGCATCCTGATATCCGGCCGGCGAAGCCTCTCACGCCTCTCTTTCTACCAGTTGGCTGGAACTCGCCAACCCAGCTAATCCCATTTGATATCTGATCCCTTGCCTCTTGTTTTTTTTCTTTCTTTCTTTCCTTCCCACACATTCTACACGGAGATAAGACATGTCAAAACCTCTCAACAATGCCGGCTCTTGGCTGTGGAAGCAGTTTAAGTCGGTCAAACCGTCCTTTCTGTCCAAGACGCCGCATTTCAACTTCATTTCCGCCCATTGTAAGTCTATATGCCAATTGACTCTCTTGCACATAACGGGTGCTAGTGCTCGGGACTCTTTATCCTGCTTCATGCATATATTGTCCCAGCTGGGCTAACTCGTATTGTGAACGCAGATTTCCTGATTATTTCCATGTCAATGCTCGCCTCGATTCTATTGGTCGCCTCGGGAAAAGGAAATATCGCCTATATTGATGCTCTCTTCCTCGGCTCTGGTGCAAATACTCAGGCCGGACTGAACACTGTCAACATCAACTCTTTGAATACCTTTCAGCAAGTCGTTCTATTCATTGCGCCATGGGTGTCTAACCCCATCTCCATCCACTCGTTCGTCGTGTATCTTCGCTTATACTGGTTCGAGAAGTCTCTTCAAAACTATGTTTGGGATGGTCGCTACCGGAGACGTGCCACGCGGATGAAGCAGATGGTTGACATTCATCAACTTCGAAATGGAGCTGCTGTCAATGCCAGTGATATCGTCGTCGTCCATAACCCGTCCCAGCCCACTCGCATCGCAAACGATGGAACTCCCCTGGACACCGCCGCGCCCACGCCCATCCGCAACAGCATGGGATCGTCAGCATCTTTTGTGGCCCCTGACGTCATCCCTCGCCGACCAAGCACGCCGAAGACTCCTCCTGCTGACGGTACCTCTGATCTGCCGACTCCGCAGCGCCAACAGCAGATTACTTTCGAAGCTCCGGACTTCCGCAACCGTCACCGCGGTGCTCAGTTTATTGCCCGGAGAGTGACCGACTACGACAACGAGGTCTTGCGCATTCCTGGCCCCCGAGATGCCGACCGTGGAGCGCGACCGACCCCCGTGGACACAAGCCATTCCCGGTCGGGCTCCAACGCCTCCGACGGGCATGCATTGTCCCGAACCACCACGCAAACCTCGCGCGTCTCGCATCCGGCCGGAGCTGCCGACGACGGCACTCACCCGCAGCGGAGCATCGTCATTGAAGAGCCCGTGGTCAACCGCCATCGCGACGAGTTCCAGGAGGATATCACCGCCATCAAACACACCTTTTCTCCCTTCAGTTTCCGTATACCCCGTATCTTCCGGTCGCGCAAGTCACCCCATCACACTTCGGAAGACCCCGCAACACGCCCGTTACAACGCTTCCTGGCGATGGTGCGAAGGATGGTGCGAAGGATCTTCACTCGTTCAACCGATATGCCGTACCTGAGTTTTCCGCCCACCATGGGACGTAACTCTCAATTCTGGGATCTGACGCTGGAACAACGAGAAGAATTGGGTGGAATCGAGTATCGTGCCCTGCGCACTCTGTCGCTGATTCTGGCCGTTTACTTGTGGGGGTTCTTCTTGTTCGGCCTGGCCTTCCTGCTGCCGTTCATCCTCCACAATGCTGAGTATGGCGCTGTGGTCGAGAATGCGGGAGTCTCTCGGACCTTCTGGGGCTTCTATACTGCCGGCTCGGCCTTCATGGATGTTGGCTTTACCCTCACCCCTGACAGTATGCTCTCTTTCTCGCACTCATCCTACGTCCTAATGGTTATGACTTTCCTGATCATTATCGGAAACACTGGCTTCCCGATTCTCCTGAGATTCACGATTTGGATTCTTTCCTTTCTTGTTCCCAAGGGGTCTGGTGTGTGGGAGGAACTGCAGTTTCTTCTGGACCACCCCCGTCGATGCTTCACGCTCCTGTTTCCCTCTGACGCTACCTGGTGGCTTTTGGTGATTCTGCTTGCCTTCAACATCATCGACCTGTTGTTCTTCATTCTCCTCGATGTAAGTCGTCTTAGACTCCTTCTATGTTCTACCCACGGTGAGAATTCCAGGTTGCTAACAATCTCCTTCTCTTTCTCTTGAACAGCGGAATGCTGAAGTGGTTGAGAGCCTTTCCGCCGCCCTCAAATTCGTCAACGGACTCTTCATTGCCGCTTGCACCAGAACCGCTGGTTTCAGTTCGATCGATATCTCCCAGCTCCACCCGGCTGTGCAGGCGTCCTATCTCATCATGATGTACATATCCGTGCTTCCTATTGCCATTTCCATCCGCCGCACCAACGTGTATGAAGAAATGTCTCTGGGTGTGTACGATTCCCACGATGATGAAAATGTCGACGCCCACGGCAAATCTTTCATCGGAGCCCATCTGCGGCGTCAGTTGTCTTTCGATTTGTGGTATGTTGCGCTGGGATTCTTTATTCTGGCCATCACCGAAGGGTCGAAGCTGCAAAACAACGATTTCCAGATGTGGGCCGTGCTGTTCGAAGTGGTGAGTGCCTACGGAACTGTCGGACTCAGTCTTGGCTATCCCGGCACAAACACGTCCCTGAGTGCCCAGTTCAGCACTCTGGGCAAGCTGGTTATCATTGCCATGCAGATCCGTGGCCGCCACCGTGGTCTTCCGTACGGTCTTGATCGTGCCGTTCTGTTGCCGAGTGAGAAGCGCTTTGCCATGGAAGCTGAGGGTCTTCCCGTTCACCATCACAACCCTCCCGGTATTCAGCGTGTCCTCACCACCGGAACCATTGGACGCCGGTCTGTGCACTCGCCTCCGCGCGGCATTGAACGGACCAACACAAGCCTGTTCTCCAAGGCTTTCCACCCGGGCCCGGTGCTTCCCGAGTACCGCCACAAGCGGAGTGACTCGTTCACTCTGGGCCGCCGTCGCCAATCGATGCCGGCGATGAACGACCACGATGACGTTATTGATGATGATGAACCCTCTTCGGCAGGCCAGCCTGGGCCGAGCAGACAGAACAACCGTCACAATTTTCTGTCGCGATCGGCCACAACTTCCTAGGCTCTGCCATTTTCGTTTTTCTCAAATGTTTCTTTTATTCTTCTCTCTTCTTACGACTCAATCGAATCTTCTGCAAATTGTTCGTTCTGTTCTTCATCTGTTTGGTCCAAACTTGGGAGAACAGCTCCCGGTCGGAATTTCAGGAGTTCACATTATCCTGGCTCTGGCGTTTGGTCTTCCTTTGTCTGGCCCCTAAACTCTGAACCTTGCCCATCGCACCAGTCAAGAGTCGGGCGTTTTTTTTTTCTTTTTTCTTTTCCCAAAGGTTTTGTTTTATATCTGATTTTAATCTTTTACTCGTATTGATTCTTGGTTGCATTGCCGCAGCCCGAACCGCCATAGACTTGCAGAATTTCCGGGAAGGGGTTTCAGGTGTTTGATTGACGCGGGCATAGCCGCAGTCCATTCTTATGTTTTGATCTTTTATTTGTTTGTTTGTGTGAGGAACTGGCGTTTACCGGGGGAAAGTTGTTTTCGGTTACAATTGTGTCGGGCGTACTGTGAGAGAGATATAGCTCCAAGTGAGGTGCAGGTTTAGAAATGCTAGCCAGATATACTAGCAGATATCCCTGAATGGACGATAAGAGAACATTCAGTCGGTCCTACGTCCTTGACATGGCCTTAGTAGTGATCAGGTGAAATAGATTGAAATACACGGAACATTGAATGTTTATAGGTGCGTCTAATAGTACAGTACATGCTCATCAACGTCGAGCCTATCATAGACACAGCCAAGGTTCTCTAGAGCTGGAAGCAAACGCAAAAGAGAGAGAAACGATAGAGGCAGCACACAGTTCCACCAGACTGTCAAGCCACTCACGGCTCGAAGATGGTGGCCAAGTTCCTGCTGCCCCGGGCACCGCCACGAGCCGACGACGAGCGCAGAGTCGAGCGTTCGCGCTTCCAAGCAAACACGAGATGCTCAACCGAACCCATATCGTGCTTGGGCTTGCGCAGGTAGGTGAGGCGGGCACGGCGGGCGCGGCGCGGGCGGCGCCAGATGATGTCCATGCCGGCGACGGTGGGCGAGTACAGCTTGTACCACATCTCGACGCCGGTCTTCATGAGCTGGCCGCGCAGCTGCACGGCGGTGTCGATGCCGCGGCGGCGGATCTGCACGAGGGCGCCGGAGAACGGCTCGCCGTGGCGCGTGGTGACCATCAGCACGTCGCCGGCCTTGGCGGCGTCGCGGCGCTGCTTCGAGAAGAGCGCCGAGCGCGCGCCCGTCGGGTCGTGGCGGGCGACCTGCTTCGCGTGGAACGCTTGCAGCGCGTCCTTCGGCATCGTCGGCACCGGCTTCGTGCTGGGCCACACGGCGTAGGCTGGGTGTTTGCGGGTGTCGCGGTTGTCTGTTGCGGTGGACGGGCCTGAGGCATTAGCAGGACGGAGACGTCTCAAGGTGCAGCAGCATTGGAGGCTACAGAGTCTCAATCAGACACTCCAAGTAGGGCCCAAACGGGGCTGCGGGGCACGAAATCACTTACGGAGAGTGTATTTGAAGTTGGTCGGCGGCGTCGTCGGGTCTGAGGGAGGTTGTGAGGGCGGCTGCGCGGCAGCATCGGAGGAATAGGAGCGCTGCAATTGCCGGGCTAATCGGGTGTGGCGGAACAGCGACTTCAGCGGGCCCATGGGCCGCCTTGCACTGAAGGCGTTCATTATGTAGAGCCGATGAAAAGTGAGGCGGCTCGAGCAAATTGAAGAAGTGTGGTGGTCGCTGAAAATACTCGAAAAGGTGGTGATGAATACATTTTGCACCATACGATAATTTGGAAGTTTCAAGCTCCAGAGTTTTTGGCGCGCTTTGCCGGCTTTTAGCCGAGATGGTACAGCCCCAGCTGGTGGCAGCTGATGACAGCCGGCCCCAACTAAACGCCAAACGCCAGTTTGGAAGAGCAAAAAAAAAATCCTTGGAGGAGATATCACCAGCTTCAAAACTTTCCATCACCCAAACCTCACTCTATTTCAAAGATAACCCCAAGGACTACAATGTCAATACCAATGTTTTCTCAAGCGTTAAGAGCGGCCGCTCGGCCGACTCTGGCTGCCTCGGCCGAGTCGTCACTCCGGTTCCAGCGAACAATCAGCTCGACGGCGTGCCGAAGTGCGTGACCATACCACCCAAAAGACTCCCCAATATACGAGGGTGAAGCAATCATGAAGTCTCGTTCTAACAAATCACGTTCTCAATTGCACAGGCAGCAACGTCGTCTTTTCCAAGACGTCATCGGATGACCTCGACAGCACACTCACCGAGATCCTGCACAAGATCATCCTGCCCTCGCGACTCCCGCCCAGCAAGCGCCGCTTGGTGATGCTCGAGAAGTTTCACTCCAGGCTGCAGACCGACCCGGTCATCATCGAGGTCGACGGCTACGAGCACCGCTTCGACACGCTCGACTTCCTCAGAGGCGACCTGCCCAACTCCGATACCATGTTCCGCCAGGCCCTCGGCCAGATGCGCACGCGCGAGGACTGGGACAACCTGGTGCGGCTGCTGTCGGGCTACGAGCACGCCGGCCGCAAGCTGCGGCCGTGGCTGCGCTTCAAGGTGATCCGCCGCGCCGGCGAGACCGGCAACATCTTCGCCGTGATCAACGCGCTGCAGCGCGCCAAGACCTCCGCGTTCTACCTGCGCGCGCTGGCGCCCGTCGACGAGCTGCTGTACTGGATCCAGATGAAGGCCGTCGCCAGCGGGTTTGACGGCGCCGAGACCCGCCAGGCGCGCGCGTGGGCCGAGATGGTGCTGGAGCTGCTGGAGGACGACCTGCAGCGCCGCCCGGCCAAGCGGCCCGGGCAGCTCGAGCTGCACCGCGAGCCGCAGGTCGTTGCGCAGGTCCTGCACCTGGCCGCCGAGGACGTGGCGCGCAACCACGACGGCGTCGACGTGGCCGGCGCCGTGGCGCGCTACGCCACCATCCTCTCGCACGTGTGGCCGAACGCCACCGGCCTGCTCGACGTGCACGACGCGGCCGCCGCCTCCGGCGGTGTCGCGGCGACTGCCCCCGACCGCTCCTCCGTGCAGAAGCGCATCACCCACGAGTTTACCGCCGACGACTACCTCCGCTACTCGGCCACGCGCCAGCTCTCGGTGTCGGCGTTCATCATCAGCGGCTGCGACACCGCCGCCAAGATCCTCACGGCCGCCAAGAAGCCCGAGCTGGCGAACAAGATGCAGGCCATCTCGGCCGCCGTGCGCAAAGAGGTCCAGGAGCTGGTCAACAAGCGGGAGGAGGTCAAGGCCGGGCGTGGGTGGGCGGTGTATGATAAGCTGTTGGCATAGATGAAGGCCAGGTTGGGAGATGTATAGACTCCCGTGTCTGGCTCCGTCTGTTTCCCCCATATTTCTTCTTTCTGTATACTACTCGCTTTCTACTTGGGCGATGGCGATATCTTGTTATCTCATGGCGGCAATGTACAACACCTTCCAAAAAGACCAATTTTCTTTTCTTCCTTTTTTTTTTATAGTTATTTGAGCAAAGATTCATTTCAATGTTAGATTTCACTGTGATGTATCATTGTACAAATGCCAACGCTTCGTATGGACAGAGTCAAACACTCTCCTTCGAGAGACGCAGACGTAACAAGGCGGTCGTGATATTCCAACTCCTCTGCATATATAGTACAAGCAACGCAATGCGGCTTCGATATCAATAAAACAACGCACGCGGTGACCCTCTGCGAGCCCCCGTTTTACGGTAACACAATGTACTTCTCCAGGTGGGGAGGAATGGCGCCCAGCAACCCCTTGCTCTCCAGCCACTTGCGCGAGAACAGCCGATCGGCATACCGGTAGGCACCATCACACAGCACGGTGACGACGGTGCTGCCCTTGGCCAGCTTCTCAGCGACCTCCTTCGCAGCAACCACGTTCAAGGCCGAGCTGGCGCCGAGGTACAGGCCTTCCTCGTCGAGGCAGCGGTACACCATCTCGATCGACTTCTCGTCGCTGATGTTCAGCGAGCCGTCGAGCAGGGCGACGTCGGGCTGCAGGTTGTCGGTGACGCGGCCCTGGCCGATGCCCTCGGTGATGCTGGACCCGCTGCGGTCCAGCAGCGTGCCGCCCGAGCTGATGTACGCGTGCAGCACGCTGCCGGGCGGGTCGGCCAGGAAGCTCTTGACGCGGCCGCCCGACACCTCCTTCAGGTAGCGCGTGATGCCGGCGAGCGTGCCGCCGGTGCCGGTGGCGCACGTGAAGGCGTCGACGGTGCCGTCGGTCTGGGTCCAGATCTCCGGGCCGGTGGTCTCGATATGCGCGCGGCGGTTGGCCGTGTTGTCGAACTGGTTGGTCCACACGGCGTTGTCGAGGCGCTCGGCGTGGCGGCGCGCCTGGTGGTTGTAGTTCTCCGGGTTGTCGAAGGCCACGGCCGGCACCGGGTACACTTCGGCGCCGAGCAGCCGCAGCAGGTCGATCTTGCCCTGCGACTGCGTGTTCGGCATGTAGATCACCAGCTTGTAGCCGCGCGACCGGCAGACGTGGGCCAGGCCGATGCCGGTGTTGCCGGCGGTGCCCTCGACCACGGTGCCGCCGGCCCGCAGCAGGCCGCGCTCCTCGGCGTCCTTGACCACGTACAGCGCGGCGCGGTCCTTGATCGAGCCGCCCGGGTTCATGAACTCGGCTTTGCCGAGGATGTTGCAGCCGGTCTCTTCGGAGAGGCGGTTGAGGCGGATCAGCGGGGTGTTTCCGATAGCTGTTAGAGGGGGAACCCGGCCATATATCGTTAGTGACACCGGTGGGTTTGTATCAGCCTCCGTCCCGTCATCTCGAGATCCCTGCTGCAGGCACCCGTGCGCCACACAGCAGCCCTCTCGTCTCGTCTTCACCAGCCACGCATACCTTCAGTCAAGCCATTGGCAATGCCCTGGGCCTTCGACACCGCAATTGTGTGAGGCGTAGCCGGTGCCGGCGCTCGCGCCGCCACAGCTGCTCTCGCAGCCATTGACGAGAAGCTCCGCGTGCCGCGAGCAAGCATGGTCAGGAGGGGGGGGGGAGATGGAGGAAATTCGGGGGCTTCGGAATCCCCGGGAGAGAGATTGCCGGGACGGAGGGAGATGTGGCTGGAGAGAGGATTAGGGGGAGAGGAAGGAGAGGTTGTATCGTCGAACCAAGTCAATTGTCCACACAGAGCAGGAAGAAGAACGAGAAGGAAAAAGCCCGCGATGATTTCCAAGCTTCGATTGATTGAAGAAAACCCGGAATCGGAGCCCATGGTTCTTTTGTGGGGCGGCCCGATGGCGTCAGATGGCGTCAGCTGGCACTAACCGCCGCCAGGGCCGTTATATTGCATTGATCCGGCTTAGGGCTCTGTAGGCGGGTTGGCCGCTGGGGAATTGGGAGTTCCAGGGGGGATAGGGGCATAGCCATCGCTATAACATCTGTATCGACACATTCCAGGCGGGTTTTTACAGCGGGCATCCCCTACACCCAATCCAACATGTATGCAAGGCTCTTACACCCACATCACACATCACACATCACACACACACACACACACATACAGTACACATACACATATCTTCATGTCCACATTCAATAATCCTCGCTATACCCAAATACACTGTTAATCCCTTCATACACAAATCCATCGTGATATATCGTCCTTCCAATCATTATCCTAGCACCAAAGTCACTCTCACCTCCGCACAGACTCCAACCGCACATGCGACGACGGGAACAGCCCGCGCTTGTCGGTGTACACGCCGAAGAACCAGTCGCCGTTGACATCCTCGACCTCCGCCAGCTCGGCCCCGCGCGGGAAGTACAGCTCGTCCTCCTCCTGCTTGCCGTCGTGCCCAAACCACCGGAACTTGGCCACCGCCCGGTATCCGTGGCCGCCCGGCGGCGGGAACAGCGCCGTGATCGCCGGCGCGTGCGGGCTGGCCAGGTTGACTGCCGGCGCCGTCTGCGACACGTCGGTCGTCGCGTAGCGCTGCAGCTTGACCGCCCCCTCGTTCCACGCCCACAGCACCAGCCCGCCCGCCGCGGTCTTGAAACTGCCCTCGGGCCCGTCGTCGACCGGCGTCTCTTTGAGCTGGAACCCGCCGATCAGGTCCTGCACGAGACACCGCTTCTCGCCCGTGCGGGACTCGTAGAACGTCTCAATCACCATCCGGTGGCCCGCCAGACACCGGCACCAGCCGTTTGGCCCGTTTTCCGCGCTGATTTTGCCGTCGTTCACCAGGTGCACGTAGCAGTCGGAACAGATGTCGTAGTCGCCCACCTTTGGCGGTTGGACTGACTCGTCGGCACAGCTGTAGCAGTGGTATCGGTTCTGCGTGAGGAGGATCGTCTTGGTGCATATGTTACACCGTTTCCGGAATGTCAGGGCCCGTAGCGCGCCCGAGCCGTTGGCCGTACGTGTCGGCGACGAGAACGACCGGAATCCCGGGCTGGACGGAGGCGAGACAAACGCCGACAGCGCCGACGGCTGGTACTCAAGGGGCAACAGCGGATGGGAACATGAACGGCCCTGGATCGTGCAGCTATTGCAGAATCCCCACTCGCCATCGTTGCACGTATCACAGCGCCAGTAGCAGGCGTTGGCCAGTTCACGGCAGTTTTCACAGAAGTAGCCCGTCTCCAACCTGTCGGCCGGATCCTCCCATGCGGTGTTGTCGGCCACAGGGCGTCGGTATCGGCGCGCCGATAGGATATGCGGGGGCTCCGGCGCCCCGCCAGTCCGCGTGCGCTGCACCTGCTCCCACTTCCGTAGGCCCACGGCGCCGAAGCCAAACCAATGGTGGCAGCCCCGAGCGTTACGGTAGCAGTAGATGCATATGTTCCACTGGCCATCCGCGCACACGGAGCAGTTATAGTGGACGTCGTACTCAATATGGGGACGGTTGCATCGAGAACACGAAATCGACGGCTCCGGTGTAGATTTCGATCGGTTCCGAGAATGGCCTCCAAATCCAGGCGAAGCCAGGTGTCCCGTTGCCGAGGCCGGTGTTGACCCGGGAAGTTCGATAGAGCCCGATCTCCAGCCGTTGGTCCTAGAAGGAATAATAATCGGAGATGGCAACGGAGCCCCACTCGCGCTTGAAGTCGACGGGACACGAGAGCCAGGGTTTGATTGCGTCTGTTGTGGTCCGGAGCCGGGAGCACCCTGAGTGCGTGAAGCAAACGACAGGCTCGTGTGGTCGGGCGAAGGGGGAACAGACGACCCGCCAGTCACAGAGCTAGGATCGCCAACAGCCGATCTAGGGCTATCCAGCAGTCGTTCGCGATCACGGTCCACGGAAGGAGGTCCAACGCGAATAGTCAGGTCGGTCTGAGACCGCGACGGCCGGGAGCTATCAGATTGTGGCCGCGCGGGGATGGGGTCGGTGGAGCAACGACCCGTGCTGGATGCTCGGCGGTGACGGGGACCCTGGACATCCAGATGGTGCGAAATCGCGCTCGGTGCCTGTGGGGGCCGGCTCCGGTCTTCTGAGTTTCGGCGCTTGCGGCTGGTATCGCGATGTGAGCTCTCTGGACCTCGCTGGACGCTGGACGACCGAGAACTCGGAGGGCGGGAGCGTTGGGCACTCGGGTTAGCCCCATCGGAGGAGTATGAATCGTCGGCGCGGATTCGACGGGCCGAGACCTCCCGCTCACGTTCGCGGTCCCGGTGTCGCTGGGGTTGTTGCTGTTGTTGCTGTTGTTGAAGCTGCTGCTTCTCACGTTGGCGCCGTCGATACAGCTCGGTAATCTTCCGCGAAAATTCATCGTTGCGGGTCAGGTCAATATTTTCGGGATCGACTCCATCCAAGAGACCTTCTTCCTGGATCTGTTTAGCCAGTTCCTCAATTTCGCGCTGAATATCACGCTCGCTCATATTCGCCGATTCAATAAGCGACCGCAACGACGGCTGGTGCTCAACATGGGTGTGGGATCTCTCGGAGTCGGAAACAGCTGCCTCCGCCGCACTCTCGCGCGATGCGGGCCGGCGAGACCCGCTTGAACGGCGGGATCGGTCGTCAGCATGGCGAGAGTCGGGCTGCAACAGGTCCCCGCTCTGGGTTGCCGACCCCGCATCTGGTCGTGGCCGAGAATGCGGGCGGGATGGCCGGGGGTGCGGCCGCGACGATGACGACACGCGGGCTGAAGGGTCTCGTGCCCCACTATCGCCACGGGGTCGCACAGACAAAGCCGCCGACGTCGACGACACAGAGACATTAGACCCAGTAGCCGAAGCGCGCGGCGACGACACCACTCCAACGTCCGACAGGCTCAGCTCGCGCACATGGTCCATCAGCCGGCGGTCTTCCTCGTCGTCGCGGCGCTGCTCGGCGGACCGACCCCTCCTCGACACGTCGGGAAGAACCTTGTCGCCAGGGGTGTATCGGGTCGCGATTTCCGCCTTTTCGGCCTCGTCACGGCCCTTCGCCGGGTTCGCCGCCAAAACCATATCTAGCAGCGTCGTGACCGTGGCATTGTGCTTTGTATCGCGCACCGGAGCGCGGCAGGCCGGACATGTGTAGATTGGAGTCCCGGGCGGCGGAGGCGGGAGGGGAGATTGTTCATACGCCTGGGCCTTGAAGGCGTACCAGTCTTTCAGGCATGATCCGCAAAACGTGTGAAGGCAGTCTAGGAGGGTCAGAGGTTGGTAGAGCAATTCGGTGCAAATCTATCAAACAGACAAATGCCGGCTCGTTGGTTAGTCTGCGGTGTTTGTGTGAATTGCTCGGCATTCCCTCCCTTCTCGAGTCTGGGCACCATTTTCCCCTCTCAGCAAGCAATTTTGAGGCGGTTGGGCAAGGGACCAGCATTCACACCGAAACAGGATGTACGTACCGAGCACGTGAGCTCTTTCTCGAGATCCATAGTATGTTCAACAAAATAGAATATATTCAAAATCAAACATGGACTCCCACATTCCCAGATATGGGGGGAGAAGAGGTGAAGCGGGATGAAGAGTGAAGTTGTGCTGAGAAGAGAAGAGAAGAAAAAAAAAAGCTTGGGTACTGTTTTTGCATCCCCTGTCAAGCTTCGTTAATTCAATAATGCCGGATACATGCAAGTTAGACGCTGCTGCCGTATTCACTTAACCGTGCATAAATGCGCCACTTGCTCCCATCTTGCATCTCGCAGCCTTTTGGTCTCGTTCTTTCCTGCAAAATCTGTGATATGGGACCTTTCCGCCACACCACTTGCCACAGACAACGTCAGAAATAACCCGCATAACCCTAACTTGGCATGCATCGTGGAGGAGGCAGAGGAATCAGCACCGCTGAGAGAGCATACGAAAGTCTCCGGGAGCTGGCAGTATAAGGCCGGCTTGGCCGGCACAGGCTGTAAGGCAAGCAGAATCGGCGTTGTAGGGGCGACAGCAACAAACGGAGTGAGAATCACAAACGAAACCTTTCACAGTTATCCTGTTGTGTGGTCAGTCACTTCCCTGGTATTCTGGGAGGAAATACTCCATCCGGACAACCCTAACCCTAATACACAACACTTGATCACAGCGCAACTCAGAACACCATCATGATGGGTGCCCAATTCTCATACACACAAGAACAGTCAACTGACTGTGACCGTAGACCCTCAGTAGATATCAGAAACATACACAAAAGGCACAGTCCGCGCGCCCCTTACTGATTGGTCCACTCGGCCTTCTTCTTCTCAGCAAACGCCTTCATGCCAATCTTCTGGTCCTGGCTACCAAACAGCGAGTGGAACACGCGGCGCTCGTACTCCACACCGTCTCTCAACGGCAGGTCCTGGCTCTTGTTGACCACCTCCTTAGCCGCCATGACCGCGACACGGGAGTAACCGGCGATGGTCTCGGCGGTGTCGAGCACGGCGGCCATGAGCTCCTCGTACGACGGGTATGCGCGCGCCGCCAGCCCCCACTGCTCGGCCTCCCTGCCGGAGAACGACTTGCCGGTGAGGATCAACTCCATGGCCTTGGCCTTGCCGATGGCGCGTGTCAGGCGCTGCGAGCCGCCCGCACCGGGAATGGTGCCGAGCTTGACCTCCGGCTGGCCGAAGTTGGCGGTCTCGGTGCAGTAGATCAGGTCGCACATCATGGCCAGCTCGCAGCCGCCGCCCAGCGCGTGGCCCGACACCGCGGCCAGCACGGGCTTCTTGACCTGCGTGGTCAGCTGCGACCAGCTCTCGATAAATCCCGTCGTGTACGCCTCGGAAAACGTCAGCGGCGCCATCTCCTTGATGTCCGCGCCCGCCGCAAACGCCCGCTCCGACCCCGTCAGCACTATCACCGACGTGTCCGCGGACTTGTTGAGCTCGGCGAGCGACGCGTTCAGCTCGTGGATGAGCGGGGTGCACAGAGCGTTGAGGGCCTTCGGGCGGCTGAGGGTGACTGTTGGGAAACAGGGAGACGGCGGGTCGGTTAGAAAGGGAGACAGACTTTTGCCGGTTTGGCCATTGAAGAGGAATGGTCGCTCGCCATCACGCAACTGCCCCCGGTTCTTTCTTACCCTGGCTCACGCCTGGCCGCGGGTGTGACACGGCGATGAACTCGTAATTGGCCGACGAGTAGCTTCGCACCAGGCGCTGCTGCAAGCCAGCTTGCAGCCGCGATCCCCGCTGGATAGTTCTGAAGAGGCTCATTGTTTTGTTGGTCCTGTGGAGTTTCGGTTGGCAATTGTTCGGATCGAAGTGTGCACAATTGAGGTTCTCTTCGTGACGATGGTAGAGGACTTTTCGCAAGCTGGAGAAATCTCGACGTCGCTGCATTCGCAGAGCTCCAAGCACATGTCGGGCCGAGGATGAAAGGAGATGGAAGCCGCTGCAAGCCGTCCAGCCACGTGATAGAACCCCTAACCCTAGCTCTCTAGCTCAAACCCTAGCCCAACCCTAGATCCGATCCCTACCAACGTCGTCAAGCTCGCTTGTCCGCCTTTCCCGAAGCGCGCTGCGGCCCGCCAATCTATCCGGAAGAAAAAACCCGGGAAACTAGATACTGGACAAGATCCTGGTTAAGCCTCATAACCCGGAGCTGGGGCGTGTTTCCTTACCCCACAAGGAAACGGTGTAGGTGGATGGACGACGATCCGGGGTTCTGGATATGACAAGAAAAAAACAGATTACCGGCAGGATGGCTTGGAGAATGCAGGCAAGACAGAACGTTGGAGAACCCCGACCTGTTGATTCCATCCGGAAATTTGGAACTGCCGTGTACCCCGGGGGCGTGGACCAGGCCGATCGGTTGTAAAATGCCGACCCACGACTCTTCCGGGGGCGTGGGAGAGAGACGGAGTCACATCACGTCGTTCGTGAAGGGAGTAAGTACAGCCCTTTTGATAGATAGCCGATTTGCATCATTTTGCCACTCATGTGGTGGTGACCTTCCATCCTCGAGAACGACAGCCTGTGATGGGATCTGGCACCGTGAAGACTGTGGCTTTACGTCGAACTACGGTTTTTAGTTTCCCCAGCTTGCAAGGGTTAGTTCACAGCGTTAGACCGGTTAGTACTGGCCAGAAATGGAGTGAATGAGTGAATGATACGGGAATGGGGGTTTCACGCGGAAAAGCAATGCACGCAGTTATGATAGGATATTTCAATTGACGATGTTTCTGGATCTTGCTGGTTGCCCAAGAAAATGAGCGTCATCTCAGGATGAAGATAGATGTCGTGTGTTATATGTGGAATCCGCCGCCCCTCCTTTTTTGCATATATTCGTCTGTAGATGGGTGATAACTGGGGGCTCTCAACTTGTCAGAAGACTCGTATGGAAATAAGAAGACAAAAACAGGTAGAGAAAGAAAAGAGACGAGAGAATGGAGAAACGGAAGAAACGGAAGAAAGAGAACCAACACGCATATGAAAAGCCAACCCTAAACCCTGAACACCATGCTCAAGCAAGAACTCAACCGTAGAGTCCGGGCTAATCCAAGCCAGTATCAACAGCCAACCCAGACCGAAGGAGAAAAGAAAAAAGAAAATGAACAAGTGAAAAGAAAAAAAGATACGGTTGATGAGCGGTTGAGATAATCAATTTAACGGCTTCTGCGCGACCCAGAAATAGTAGTTGAAGTACCGATGCACCGAGTTATCCTCTAAAGCGCGGCGCGCGAGCGCCAGCCGGACCTGGCTCTCCTCGGCGGACAGGCCGAGCGCGGTGAACGGCCGCACAGCGAACGACGGCATGATGTCGAGAATGGCCATCTTCTGGTACAGGCCGATGAGCCGCAGGCGCTTGTCGCGCGCCCAGGTGCCGATCGGCACCTTCCGGACGATGCAGTGGATGTTCGTGAAGCCGGCGGCGCGCAGCAGCGGCTCGAGGCGGGCCGGCAGCGTGAGGTCCATTTCGAAGAGCTTGAAGGCCTGCTGCACCAGGTCGTACATGACCTTGACCGGGTCGGTGTCCAGCATGGTGCCGTCGTCGCAGAACGGGCTGATGCTGAACTCTTGCAGCTCGATCCAGCCGCCGGGGGATAAGCTCCTGGAGGGGGTGTTAGATACACTCGTGCGAGTCGGTGAGTGGGGGGAGGATGTATGTGTGGAGGTCTTCTGATCTATCGGCTACTTACGCAAAGGCGTTACTTAGGACGCGCGGAACCTGCTTCAGGATGATGATCATGAAGCGCAGGTGCACCAGGTCGACGTCGGTGGACAGCCAGTCGAGCTCGCAGTCGTCGACCAGGAAGCTGACGTTTGACGGCACCCACAGCGGTTGTATCGGGGAGAGATCGATGCCGCGGACGGCGGCGCCGGGGTATCGGTCGCCGGCTAGAGAGAGGTTCGAGGAAGAGGTTAGAGGACTGAAGGAACGGACGAACGGTCGCACGGAGTCGGGATCAATCTAGTCAGTCGTGGACAAAGGAGGAAAGCTAACCTTCAATGGCCCAGATACCTAAGTGGGAGGAGATAAACAGCGACTCAGATTAGCATTCACGCCGTCCAGAGCAGATACCCCACAGATGCGAGAGTGCCCTACCGGTGCCAGTGCCAATATCCATGATGCTCTTCGGGTTCTGCACGGGGGCCAGGAACAGCTCGCCGTCGAGCAGCTCCAACAACATCACATGCTTCATCTCCTCGCGGCTCTGCTCCTGGTCGTCGTTGGGCAGCGGGTAGCGGCCGTTCTTGAACAGCTGGTAGCGGCGGCCGTTCTCGTAGGTGTGGGCGAAGATGCTGGACGTGGCGCTGGTCGACTGGTTCGACGGCGGCAGGTCGTACGGCTCGGCCACGTCGTAGTCGGAGGACTGGTCGTCGGACACGGTCGACGGCTCAATGCGCTCGGCCGAGGCTAGCGGCGGGTACGGCACGTGGCTGCCCGGGGCTAGCGGGAGTTCGCCGGCATCGGAAGCCATTGCGGTGCGGTGCGGGGGCCCGGGAGACGAAAGGAAAAAATGGAAGGAGGAAGTGGGAGAAGGAAGGAGCGGGGGAAAGACAGAAAGAGGAAGCAAAGGGGGGGGGTAGAGGGAAGGAAGGAATGGGGGGAAGAATGGACAGGAGCGACCCAGGCGCAATCGGCAGAAGAGGGGGGTCGTTGTTGATCCGACTGGAGGAGTCGGACGAGTCGGGAACAAAGAAAAAAAAAGAAAAAAAAGGCGAGGGTTGGTGTTCTTTTCAAGAAAGAGGCTCTGCTCTGTGTGGGGAAGACAGACAGATATTCACGCCTTGGTCGCACCGATCAGCGACAACTCGAAGGTTACGAAGAGGAGGACAACCAGGCCTGATCGAAGATACATAGATAGAAAGAAGAGGATGGAAGACGAGAAGATGAACGCCGCTTAGACAGACGAGAGGTGCCAGAAAAGCAGGAATTCTAGAACAGCCAAGACGGGCACGTCGTTTTTGTGCCTTCGTTCTCACGGGTTCACAAGACCCTAGATGCTTGACAGGAGGAACAAAAAAAGTCGAAGGGATTATCTCCGCAAAACACGTTTCTTGGCAAAAGCTTAGCAGAAAAAGAGGGTATTCAGGGGGGAAAAAGGAAGAGGAAAAAGAACATTGACGTAAGATCTTTTCGTTCTCTGGCGTCTCTGCGATGATGGGATTATTGAGAGGAATGAAAGAAAAAGGGGAGGAGGGGGGGAGGGGGAAATTTTCGAGAGAAGGAATGAATGACGGAGAGACCCAAGAGGAAGGAAAAGCGAAATTCCGAGGAGCAATGCAGGAAGCGAACAGAAGAGCATGGGGCACGATAATGAAAGAATATATATAAACGTGACAGAGAAACCGGAGCTGGGAATAGGCCGGACATTGAGCATCACCTACACATACTGGAGCTGTTCTTCCTCTGTCTTCTTCTGGTCCCTCTTCTCGCCTGGAAAGTGAACACAGTGCTGATCCGGGGTTTGGTCTGCTTGTCACAAACTGCCACTGGCATGCAAGGGAGGAGATTAATATGTACGGGATTGCCGATAAGTAATGGCGGCCGAAAAATCAAAAGCTGCAGCTCACTTTTGTTTCGGCTTCGTAGGATGGCGCCCTTTGGGGGTCTGATGCGGAGAGCTGAGAGCCGAAGCCGACGGAAGTGCACCCGCCAAGAAATAGCACGACGGTCAAGAGTTGGCGATGGTCTGTCTGGCTGTCTGGCTGCCTGTCTCCTTTGGATTGCCTGATTCGTGATACCTAGTCTCTTCCAAGTGTGGCCAAACGTCCGGGGAGAGAACAAAGGGGACATCTGCCGATATGGGACGCCGGATGATGACTGTTATGTCGTCCGTCTGACGTTTCATTCCGGGGGAGAGAGCGTCTGTCGTCCTGCTTTGTCTTTGCTCTTCTTTCTTGGGGGGACAAACGGCCGGGCTAAAACGCCACACCCTGAATTGTGTTCCAATCGTGCTTGCTTGGATGCTCTACGGAATATTTTCATCCCCCTCCACCGTAAACCCCTAGTCCTGGAACACCCGGGCTCCTCCCAAAAAGCAAAACAAAAAAAAAAACAAAAAAAAAAAAAACAAAAAGGCGGCACAGGATCGGATCATCCTGGGCCAACACGACGTTGATTTTTTTTCTGGCTCTGCTCCGGGCCACGTTAAAGCGGAGCAGCAAAAAAGGACATTTTCTGTTTCTAAGGAGACGTATGAGCTCTAGCTATAGCAGGCCGTGGGTGTCTTATCGTCACAGTGGACCAGGGAGGGACACAGTCCCGTGGCCAGAAGGCAGAAAGGAAGACGCTGAGATCCGGGACAGAACACAGCAGAACAGAGTCAGACAGCCGTCAGAAGACAGCCGTTAGGTTGACGGAATATTCCGTACTTAGTCCAAGTTGAAATGGCACTAGCAACTTGATAGACATCTGATACTCCAAATCATGGCTATCTTTTGCGGGAGAAAAAGAGGTCCGACCTGCGCACTTGGGCTATATGGGCCGGCTCAGTCACAACCGGGCTTCTCTACTGGTATACAACGGTATGTTTTCGCCCCCCCTTAGTGCTAAACCTAATTTTAAACCCTAGCCCTAAGGTACTCTTTTTAATCAAAACAAAAAATCGTCTCCATAGATACTTCTTCTTCTTCTTCTCCTTTTTCCTTCCTTCGTACTAACTAACTTTCTTCCTACCAACCAACTTTCTTCCTACTAAATAATTTTTTCCTATAAAACAGGCGCTATACGAAACCAAGTCCGTAAAGAGAGAGAGAGAGAGAGAGAGAGAGAGAGAGAGAGAGAGAGACATACACACAGAGAGAAAAAGAGAGAGAGAGGGAGACACGCACACAGAGAGAAAAAGAGAGAGAGACACACAGAGAGGGAAAGAGAGAGAGAGGGGGGTGTCCGAGTTTTGGCGGGCGTGGAGTACGGTAGCTGGGCTCTAGTAGTGACTGACTTCCGCGCTGGGCTCTGGTACTGACTTCCGCGCTGGGCTCTAGTGCTGGCTTCCCTGAATGCCTTTAAGAATTGAAGAGTCAAGGCAGTATACGAAGCAGGGGGGGTGTATTCCTGGTTCCTGAACCCACATAGAAGTAGCGCTAAAAGCCCTATAAAAAAGATACTTCTCGATATCCTTGTCGGATATAAAGGGGGGGCGAAAACTTTGACCCTACCGATAGTACTCGTTTACAGCATGCACCGGCCTCTGAACGCATGGCCTGCATGGCTATATCCCCCCCCTCCCCCCCCGTTTATGTGTGCCACAATGAGTCGCTGGGGGTCATCATAAATCCGAGAGGGCTGCTGTACCGTACCACATTTCGCTGCACACTGTACGCACGCACAGATCCGCCAAGAAGAGATCACGAAAAAACGCAGAAGAAAAGACTGGAGACATATAGTAGACAAACGGGATCCTGCGGGAAGACCCCACAGTATCCAAGGAGGTTCGCCGGCCCGTGATTGGCAGGGAGGGCCTGAGCGAAATCGAGAAGCACTGACTGATGGAGGGGGAAAGAGCGGCCAGAGAAGGAAGAAGAGAGAGATAGAAAGGCAAGGAAAGAGCGCAAAGCGCAACAAAACAAAAAAAAAAACAAAAAACAAAAAACAAAAAACAAAAAACAAGGCACGAGAGGGGAAAACAACGGGGGGTCTAAAATTGCTTACGACAGCCAGTTCGAGCTAAAGCTCAAGTTGTCAAAAAAGTTAGAGAGAGAGAGAGAGAGAGGGAGAGAGAGACTAATCTGGAATGGCAAGTGGCTTGCACTTGCATTGGCAGGAGCGGGAAGCACTAGAAAGTGATCGCCGTCTTCCTTCCTTTCTTCCTTCCTTTTCTCTCTCTCTCTCTCTCTCTCATACACACACACACTCTCTATCCCCAATTTTATCGTGATCCTTCGGCTCAGTGCATTTGTTCACTCTGTGCTGCTTCTGGCCCAGAAAGGAAAACAACCCCCCGTGAACTGAATGAAGGGGCGGCGTTTCCTCTTTCTTACTCTCACTTGCTTGACTGCAACTTGCAGCCATGTGCGTTTAGGTCCACTAGGTCCACATCATATTTCCCTCTAGCAAACGAGAAGCGCCGGCGTCCCGGTGCGTGCCACTAGCATAGCACAGTACACTCTCCCTGCGAAACTTGTGACCCGTCGCCGCCCTGAAAAGCTTCGCCGAGCCGAGCTCGCCTTTACAGCACGAAACTATCGCCGACAATCAATCCAAGCTTCCCGTCCCAAGCTCTCGCTCTCTCTCTCTCTCTCTCTCTCTCTTCCCTGCGTGAATCAACAAGCGAGCCCTATCCGCGCCAGTGCGGGGAGAATTTCCCGGACCAACCTCTTTCTTCTGCTCTCTTTCTTGCTCCACTGCACCACTCTGGCCCGCTTCCTCCAGGGCCGGCCGGCTTGCCTCTCCACAAGCGGACGAGTCCAGATGCGCGCTGGCTGGGCCGGCGATCCCCCCAACCAGCCAAGACCACACTGCACATAAGTGCCCGGCAATCGCTACTCTCTTCCCGACCTATGCTATCAGCTCTGTCATATATCATCACGCCTTTGTGTGTTTTCTCGAAGCGACGGCGACAAGTGGCGCTCTCGGTAATGCACGGTGTGGTGTTCTGAATCACAGCTGATCGCTTAACCGTCTCCATATACATACAGCACAGGCGAACGAGTCCTGCCCGCGAATAAGGTCCTTCAAACGCGCCTTTCTCTTCTCTGCTGTGATGAGAGTCAGGCAAAGTTCCTGCCTGTTCGTGCACACAAAGTTACATCGCATTTCCTACGAATCCCACCCTCCCGATATCGTGCTCTAACCCCCCACGCTCCGTCGATTTTCCCTCCTTCCCCTCCCCCCCTCACCGTCTTCTATCTTCTCTTCCTCTCGTCCGTGCATCTGTACTCTTGCTAAAACGCCCATCTTGCGCCGGCATGTCCTATCACCGTGCCCCATTATCCCGCTCCTGATATCCCGCTCTCATCTGATCTCCCCTCCTCCCTAAGGGTTGCCGCTCTCGCTGCCACCCATACACACACACACACACACACACACAGTAATCTAGAAGAAAAGAATTCACTCAATATCAAGTCTGTGTCTTAGAAATGAGAGACACACACGTGCTTCCACTCTCCGGCTTGTTTCCTACTGGTCCGGCGCGCCGGCCGCCGCTAAAACGACGGCCGAGAAGCAACAAACCCCCCAAAAACCGAGGAATCAAAATAGAATAAAATAAACGACGCGTCTAACGGAAGAAAATACCTACCCAAAAAGCTCGCAAAAGAAATGACAATGAGGTATACGGGTGAACATAAAACGGAGAAGAAGACAAAATCGAAATAGATGCCAGTCCTCACGCTGCCCGCGAGAGTCCCTGTCTGGCCATCAACATCATCGGGATCTTGCTCATATCTAGAGACTTCTCCCCCTCCTGTATCGACTGGTTGACCGCCGTGGTGCCGCGCTGCTGCACCTCCTTGTCGTACGCCCCAATCACCTCCTCCCGCGTCGCCGTCGCGTGGCCCGCCGCCGCGACCTTGATCAGGGCGTCGACGTAGTTGGCCGCGTCGGTGATAGCGTGCTGCAGGCCCTGACCACGGACTGGGAGAAAAAACGAACATGTTAGCAGGGAGAACAGAACAGAACAGAACAGAACAGAACAAAAGGCAATCTCCGTATGTTGACTTACACGGAAGCATCGGGTGCGCCGCATCGCCAGCCAGCGTCACCCGCCCCCCAAAGCCGTCCCACGGCTTATCGGGCACCCAGTACTTCATTTCCTGGACATAGCAGTCGTAGTCTTTCATGGTCCACTGGATCGCCGAGTTCAGCGGCTCGCCGATGCCCTCGGAAATGGCCTTGACGTGGTTCAGTGCCGCCTCGCCGCTGAGGCTCTCCAGCGACTCCTTCCACACCCGCACCCACCACGCCTGCCACTGTCTCTTGTTGGTTGGATGCCGGGCATCCATAACTATTTTTTTTTTGAGAAAGGTCAGCCAGTCGTTAGACGTGTCACAACAAAGATCAACCACCCAGGCGGTGGGAAGGAGAGACGTCCATACCTCCAACAACGCCAAATCCCTTGGGGTGGAACACCAACGCCGCCACCTCATGCAGCGTCTGCAGATACTCGATCTTGGCGGCATCATCGTAGTCGACCAGCGTCGTCGCAATGGTGAACCCCGAAAGCTTGGCCTTGGCATCTTCCACACCCATCATCAGTTCGCGGACCTTGGACGAGCCACCGTCGGCGCCCAGCACGTAGTCGGCGGCGAACTTCTCGCCGTCCTGAAACTCCAGCTCGACCTTGTCCCGGGCTGCAGCCTTCCCCGGCACCAGCTTCATGCCGGTCAGCGTCTTGCCCCAGCGCACGTCGATGCCTCCCGAGGCAAACACGCGCCGCAGCTTCTTGCGCGACATGCGCCGGCCGCCGGGACTGGGCATCTCAAACAGCAGCGACTGGTTGGTTCCTTCGAAGGCGGGGATGATCTCGGTCTTGGCGTTGTACGTGGCGTGCGGGTTGCAGATGGCGGTGTCGAGCTGCGCCAGCACCTCATCCGGGGCCAGCTTCTTCATAGTGTCCATGGCCCAGTGGATGTGCATGGTCCAGTCGCGCGCCCGCGCATCGACGCCGGCTTCACGGTCAAACACAACCACGTCGAACCCATTCTAGAAGCGAGGTGACGTTGTACGCCTTGCAGTTAGTATCTACCGTCTGCTTGAACTGTTTCAATTCTTGTGTGGTGATCGTCCTTCCAAAGCCATGTATCGAGCCGGCAGGATGCATTCTTAGTGCACGGTGACAGTGTGTTCTAGAACACTTAGCCATGAACCGAGCTGTCGGGAATAGCATTGGTGTGAAACAGCCAGACCAGCAAAAATGAAAAGAAACGCAAGATGCAAGGCAATATGACGACTCGGGAGGGGGGGGGAAGGGGGTGCAAAACGTGATTGGCAGGTCAATACGACAGTGCAAAACACGCAGTGACAGGTGTCACGGACACGACAGGGAAATATACGACGGCGAAAGTGTAACGTCTATGTGGGTGAAAAACAGGAGAACAGTCGAGGACATTCTAACAGACCTTGCGGAGGCCGTGGCCGGCGAGAAGGCCGGAAATGCCGGCACCAACAATGGCGACCTTCGGTTTCTCGCCCGGCATGATGTAGTTGGACAGGCTGCGTAAAGACTCCCGGATATAGCTCGGCGGGATGAGGAGGGAAGACCGGACGGAGGTGGCTAGTTGGCCGAGATTATCCATGGTCGGAGAGCCGATTGCAAGGTTCCGGGGGTTTTTGGCAGAAAAAAAAGGAGTGGAAGTAGTTGATCAGGGCCTTAGACACCTCAAAATCAATTCTTTGGGGTGTTTTCGTCTTGGTCGATTTGCGTGAAATTCTGGAGACCTGGGAAGTGGAGGGAGAGCGACAGAGAGAGAAATACGGGGATCGGGAGGGGGAAGAGATTATAAAGAGATTAGAGAGAGATTAGATAGAGGAGGAAGAGAAAAAGCCGATGAGAGATCCGGAGGGCAGGAGCGAGAGCAAGAGAGAGCAGAGGGAAAGAGGAGACCGGCTCGTTTATGAACGAAAACTCCATGTACCCTGGCAGGCGGCGGTCGTTCGTCCCTCCCCAATTGGTCTACACTACAAGATATGTGTGTGGAAGCTTCATACGTAACATTGATAATAATCGACTGATAACCGTCCAAGCCAAGCAAAACGGTATTATCAAGAATCAACAAAACAAAAAAAGGCTGGATAGGAGAGCGGGGAGTGCAGGGCTTGCAGTCTGCGTTCTCTTCTGGTCTGTCCTATCCGTCCCAGGGTGGGTGTACAGCAGGAAGCTATTCCTGAAGGAGGGCGAGATAGACACTACTTGTGCGGTAGTACTCAAGGGGGGGGGGGAGAGGGGGGGTCTGGTCTATTGGTGGTCATCGGGAGTGACACGCGATGCCCTCTTCAGGAGCACGATTTTGAGGGCTTAGAAGCCGAGAACCACAAGCTGGGAGAGGGAAGAGTTGGGACAAGTTGACAGGTCTGTTTTCTGGGTGGTGGACAGCCTGTCTGCAAGGCATGGATCCGTGTTCCCCGCTGCTAGACTAGAGATGCACTCGTTGTCAAGTTGCATTTGTGCCATGGCCCCTCTCTTCCTCCTCAGATGGCGTGAGGTTCTTCTCTTCTCAGCTGTGCTGCACTGTCCTTCGGCAGCATGTGAACTGAGGTACCTACTGTACAGTACATACACAGGTAAGGAAGTCGTTGAAGAAGAGGCAGCGGACACTGAATCACAAACACAGCTGAGAGCATCAAAATGGGGTGGGGGAGGGGGGCATAGACAGTGCAGTACACCATTGTCTCATCCCAGACTCACTCGGCTCCCCTAAACCATGCTGCTGTCGCACAAAGGCTAATCCGCTCGAAAGCTTGGCCCTTCTCGGGGGGAAAACCCCTGTGGCGGGAGCACGTTCCGGGGCGATTCCCGCGCGCGCTCACAGATTGGAGCAGAAAGCGACGATACTCTCACATCCGCAGGAAACTTTGAAAATATTGCAAAGAAGCAAACCTCCCACGGCGGACTTCCCGTATACAGACAAGGCAAATGAATGTTCCCCTCAAAACCCCAGGAACTAAAATAAAAGATCTCGGCCCAGCATCGTTATTCCCGCCTGCACGGGTGTGTGGTAGCTTGCGTTTTCTTCAACGGGAAAATCTTCAGCTGCTCGCCCCCAGCCGCTCCGAGGTGTGTGTGTGTGTGTGTGTGAAGAAAAACCCAAACCAACGACGTAACATAAATATTGTGAGCGTGGTCTCCAGGGGAAAAAGAAGTTCGGGCCACACCCCCTATTTGTCTTAATATCAATGCTTCTATTTGCCTGCCAGTTTCCGATTTGCCGGAAGGTTGTGTTTCCTCCAGCCAACTTAACCCTAGAGCTGCACAAACCCTAACGGTGTGTTTAACCCTAACTGCTCGATAACCCCAGTAACCCCAAGTGCCATTGACTGTTTCGCCGTCTCCTGGCAGCTGCTTGTTTTGGTCTAGCCCCGATTCGCCTCCATCGCCTGCGGACAACCAACTGCCAACTTAGGCCACGTATCGTTTTGACGAGAAAAATTCCCTCCAGTTCTTTTTCCTGGCAGACATGTCGTTCGTTATCTCTGGAACTCTCGACGACGATGCATTGATTGCTTGTCCTTTTGCGACTATCTGTATGTACAAACTCGTAGGATGGGGTCGTTTCCACAGGAGTGTACATACGTGTGTCCCTAAAATTCCCAGGCACCAATATATGCCATCTCCCAAGCATTTGATGTTGGACTTTCGTCGGGTCAACCATTCTGTTGCTGTACAGTAGTGTGTGCATCCGGCCCTGGGCTCTATGGTTGCACCTTTTATCACATGTATCGACTCCTCCTCTTTACGGCAGCTTCATCGCCTGTGCAAATATCTCGAGATGTCTCGATGACTGCATCAAGATCAAGAAGAGAGAGAGCAAGACCTTACGTAATGCCTGGAAATCTCGAAGCACCAAAGCACTCACTCGTACCTGTAGGCTGCAGAATTAGGGTAATCTCCATCTGCCAAAACTGCCTGCTCAATTTCCCTCCCCCTTCCCATTGTGGCTATGTGTTAGCTTCAGAACGACGCGCACTCGATTTTCTTCGTGTTCTAATAAGTTTTTTTCCCCTCCTACTGCACTGCAACCTTTATCACCAATTCCAATTCTTCCTTGTTCCGGTCAGTGGCTTATAAGGGGAAGAAAACCCAGCACACGCTATTAAAGATCGTCTTTTGCCTCCCCTTACATGACCTTTGTCAAATCCATTGGTTCATGTCTCCGTTAGTTCTCCTGATCCGTTGAAAAGAACCAGGGTGCCGATCTTCTCTTCGTCTTTTATTTGCGCCTCTCTCTTTTGCCAGGCTAGACCCGCTGGAATCTTGCTGTCTTGTCGCATCTGAAAAAAAACCTTGGCTTTTCTTTGCTCTCTCTTTTCCCTTCATCAAATCTCTTTTGCTTTTCACTCTTCTTCTTTCTCCCCCCTCCCCCCTTTTCTTCTCTCTTCTTCCTTTCTTCATCTCTCTTGAACCATAAACCATCATCCATACCAGGCTTCATCAGTCCATACTATTGCCGTCGATCTCTTCTTCGTTTCCCATCGAAGTGCACATCACTCTCCTTTTCTCTGCAATCCACCATCTCTCTTGACGTCAACGTCACCATGGATTCGATGGAGCCCGATAAGACCCCGTTCGAGGCTGTCACTGCCCACACCTCTAAGCTTCAAAGAGTCAGTACTGCGCACTACATCTCACTGCCCCCGTTGGGCTGCCTGCCGGAAGCATCGGCCACGGTGATGGAGATACCCGGGGTCCAAATCCCGCTGTGTCTCCGCGCCGTCCGTCTTCTCCGGCTGATCCATCCTCCGTTGCCCGGCAGACCACCACCACCACCACCCCCAGGGCCCGGAACTGAAAAACTGATAAACATTCTCTCTTTCCCTCTCTATAGCACTACCAAGCCCTCCTCGACCAGTCGACACCCTATGTGCTCTACCGCTGGGTCGGCACCGGCGTGTGTCTCTTCCTCTTCTTCGTGCGCATCCTGTTCGCCCAGGGCTGGTACATCGTGGCCTACGCCCTCGGCATCTACCTGCTCAACCTGTTCCTCGCCTTCTTGCAACCAAAGTTTGACCCGTCGAACGACGCCATCGATAACGATATGGAGGACGGCTCGATCGGCACTCTGCCCACCCGCGCCGACGAGGAGTTCCGCCCCTTCATCCGCCGCCTGCCCGAGTTCAAGTTCTGGTACTGGGCCACCCGCGCCATTGTCATCGCCTTCGTGTGCTCGTGGTTCACTCTGTTCAACATCCCTGTGTTCTGGCCGGTCCTCGTTATGTACTGGTTCATCCTCTTCGTCCTGACGAGTATGTGCCTCCCCATCGGCTCTGCGCCTAAATCTGCGTCCCTTTCGCCCCAACTACTGCACAGCCTGGCTAACCTCTCTTTTTTCTCTTCACCCCATCTGTAGTGCGCCGCCAGATCCAGCACATGATCAAGTACCGCTACGTCCCCTTCTCCATCGGAAAGAAGAGCTACAACAAGACCAGCACTCTGTAAAAGCACCACTACTGGGGATTGATGTCCCTCCTTTTGCTCTCCTTTTTTCGTTTCCGTTGCTTCCTCCTCGCTTTTTGAGCCGCGCGGTCGCCCTTTTTGCGTCTACTTCTATATAATTTATGTATCCCCTTCTTTTCTGAATTTAACGCTTCATCTTTTTTCTTCTTGGTTTCTTTGGTGTCTTCTTTCTTTTTTTTTCTGGATGCTGTAGGATCAAGCGGAAAGGGCTTCTTTTTTTCGGGACAGTGTAGCACGCCTCACGGCAACCTACAGCGGAGTGATCCAACGACAGTGCCAGCCAAACCACCCACACCTGCACTCGTTCTTAGCGATATCCTATCCGGGAAGGATACCGCACAAACAGAGAGACTCAGTGTTCCCTTGAAGGATGCGCGGATCTACTCTCGATGTGTTGAACGGTGAGTTCTTTTGGGTTTCTCTAGCGGTTTCTCTCTCTCTTTGTTTCTTACGTGGCTATGGGGCATGATATGTTTCAAAGGAGTTTTCAAGGAACTTTGCACTTTCGTGTGGGATGCACTCGTGTTTTATATCTTTTTTTTTCTTTCCGCCGAGCGTACTGCTGCCGCTGCTGCTCCAAGCATGCACACCACGGGTCGGCGCGAATTAATCCTGGAAGGGAAATCGGTGGCAAATAGATCGAGAATGGCTTTTTGATGCCGAACGTGCGTTATATTGTTGGTTCTCTGCTTTTTTTTCTGGTCGTCTCTTCTCGGGGGTATCTGCATATACTACTACACACCACATGAATACACAATGCCATCATCGTTGTCTGTCCTGCTCTGATCTTCAAACCTGGTCTCTCTATCTTTTCGGTGATGTCGTTTCAGTCGAGGCACAAATTAACAAACTGGACAGAAATAAACAATGCAAACGCCGATATTCACGTCTATACGCATTTTTAACCCAAAGCATCATCATTTTGTCAAGAGGGTGCTGTGTGAATTGACTGCCAGCTGGCATCGGCTGTCAGCGGCTGGCCATAGTACTTCCCCTGACACCTGCAACCAGCCAATAAGAACGCGGTAATCCTTACCTGAAGTGCCAGCACCAAAATTTATTTCCTCCAGTATTATCGCCAACTTCCTCAACTTCCAACCTGTATTGTTTCTGCAACTTTTCTTCCTTTCTCATCTTCTCCTTCTGATTTTCCAACTCTCTCTTAACTCTCTCTCCTCCATCAAGTCGACCTCCGTGCATTTTGTAAATCTTTCGATCCACGAATACTTCGATTAATTCACACCCGATCAATCTCCCGCCAATCTGCCCTCGATCGCATCGCCATTATCTTTTCTTGACAATGAGCGCGGCGCCAGGCAAGAGCTCGTCGGGCTCGGCCGGCGCTTCTAGCGGCAGCGGTGGCGGCAGTCGGGTGATCCACCAGGACTTCATTGCGCGCGTGCGCTTCTCCAATGCGCTCCCGTCGCCGTCGATCCCGCCGAAGCTGCTGACGATCCCCAACACCGGCTTGGCTAATGGCCAATATACGGCCCCCGGATTCGCCTCGCGCTTGGTTCGTGATCAGCCGATGAACATCGAGGCTGACGCTGAGCTAGGAATGCCGCTGGATCTGGTTGGAATGCCCGGTATCTTTGACGGTGATGAGAGTTGTATGTGGTTCCCTCCGCCCAACATATATTGCTGCCTTTGACGCACACAATTGACTCTCTTTTCCTCTCTGTGAATAGCTATCCAAGCCCCGTCTCAAACCCCAACAATCCACCCCCACGATCGGCCCCTCCTCCGTCCTCTATCCACGCTGGGCCGACCCAAGGTGGAAGCGCCCCACGTTTCGTTCCTGCGAAGAACCGAATACATCTCATCGGCCCTGAACAGACGCGCCCCGGTGTTCATCAGCCCTGCCGACAAGCTCCGACGGCCTGAGAAGCGGCCTCCCCCGGAGACCGACGACTCGCCGGCGGCGATCCGCCGCAAGATTGACCAGAGCTTCCGCGTGGCCGAGACGTGGCTGAACGACACCAGCAAGGTGACCCATCCGGAGAAGCGCGGCCTCAAGGTCGTCGATGCCTTCCCCATCCTGCCGGACCTCGACGCCTTCCCCGACTCGGGCGCCTACGTCACCCTCAAATTCCTCAACAACCCGGTGCCCACGACGAACAAGTACGATACGCGCATGCTGAACGGCCTGTTCAAGCCTATTGAGCACGCACCCGAGGTCTATGCGGCCCACGCTGCGGCTCTGGAGGAATGGGAGAAGGACCCCGTGAACACGCCGCGGCCGCCGCCGGTGATGGCATACGACTTCTTCCTCAACAAGACGGCGGGCGACGCGCAGCGGTTCCGCGCCAAGTTCGACGTCGACAACCCGGAGAAGGACGAGGCGGAGCTGTACACGCAGGGCGACGACAGCAACCGCCACTTCGAGTTCAACCGCGTGCGCACGTACGAGACGGTGCGCGAGGTCGAGCTGAACCACCTCACCAAGTTCGACCACGAGCTGCTGCTGGCGTTCGACGACGGCGACGTCGAGGGCCAGAAGGGCCTGTGGTACTACCCCGTCATGCAGCGCTCGACCATCCGCCCGCAGCGCCAGAAGCGACTGGAGCTGACGCGCGGCATCGGCGTCGAGAACGGCCAGCGGCCCATCGACCGCCTCGAGGTCACTGTGCAGGAGCCCGAGCAGGATATGCGGGAGCACATGCTGCGCTTCAAGGAGCAGCCGTACGGCTTCGAGGACGAGGCCGAGGCGGCGGACGCGGACGCGGACGCGGACGGCGAGAATGGGCGGCCGTCGTCGTCAGGCGCGGCCCCCGCGGCTGCGTCGCCGCGGTCGGTGGACGAGGAAGATGCGGAGGGTGATGAGGATGAGGATGATGACTAGATTACCTAGAGCCTGGGACGCTAAA
>LNGL01000032.1:1236389-1253001 GCA_001510565.1 Knoxdaviesia proteae
TCTTTTCTTCTTTTTCCTTTCCTTTTCTCTGTCACATCATGTCACATCACACGGATTGGGATGAGCCCCCATGTGTCCGGCCTGTATTACAACCACAAAAGTCGTGTACGCACAACCCCCCATACTCCTTGTTCTAATGTTCCATCTGCTTGGTTTCTGTTTGTTTGTTCGTGGCGTCAAGAGGGCATTACTTTTTCGCAAAGAGGGTATCTTTTTTATGGAAATGAAATTAGGAAAACTGAAAAGTCCGAGTCGTTCATGGTGTGCTTTGAATTTTTGTCTGCCGCGCTGGATATATATGGTATCACTTGTGAAAAGAGTGAAAATGTGGTTGCATTCTCATCATCTTCTATACAGGAACAGGATATCATAGATCGAGGATCAACAGTCGTGTGCAAAATCATATTCTCCAACTCTATCAAAGTGGTCAACAATCTGGAAGTCTATCCAAACAAGTATCCAAAGCAGAGCAAACCCAACGCCAGCCCAAAACAATCACACACCCGGAGAGTATATATGTACTCAGAGTGAAAACCCAATCTCATGGCGAGCATCATCGATAACACGTCCGTACCTAGAGAAGCATCAAGAGAAAAAAACTCGGTTGGTATCTGCATCCCACGATGGAACCACCACTCACTCACAGACACAGAGAGAAAGGAAAAAGAAACTCACTCAAGCAACAGCCGAAACAACCACGCCTCCATATCAACCTTGCGCAGCGTGCGCCGCGCCCACTCGGAGCTCTGCGCCGCCAAGCGCGCGGCCGCGGCCCGGCCGGCAGCATCCTGCGTGAAGAACCGCAGCGTCTCGACATGCTCGTCGCCGGCCAGCGACCACGGCACAAAGTGCGCCCACGGCCACAGCCGGCCGGCGTGCCACTCGCGGAACACGGCGGCCTTCAGCGTCAGGCTCCGCGACGTCAGGAAGGCGTGGAAGCGGCCCGAGAAGGCGTTGCCGTCCATGTCGAGCAGGAAGCGCGCGGCCCACGCGGATTCCTGCGGGTCGGGCCGCGCCGCCGGGTCGACCTTGAAGAAGTCCTTCTGCGCGTCGCAGTCGCCGGCGTCGCACTGGCCGACGCCGCTGAACGCCACGTCGATCAGCCGGCGGAACGGCGCGCGGTCGGCGGCGGTGGTGGCGTGGGCCCCGTCGTCGTTGGGTGCGGTCGAGAGGACCTGCACCGGTCCCGTCGACACCGTCAGCTTGCGCACAATGCGCTGGCGGTGGTGGTTGCGCCAGCTGCCCCAGCGGCTGAACCCGCCGGTGGTCGAGCCGCGCCAGTACAGCCGCTCGTCCTTCTTCTCCCACGCCATGTCCTGCGACTCGTTGTACTGGACTTTGTCCGCCCAGTACCACACCGGCGGGAACAGGATGTCCTGGTACGACGACAGCTTGGAGGCGGAGAACACCGGCAGCAGGTCCTGTGACACGCTGTACACGTTCGGACGGATGATGGCGCCGTGGGACTGGGCGAGAGATGGCGACAGGCAGATGTCCGACGAGGCTGTGACGTTGTATATGAAGCAGAGGTCATGCATGCAGTACTGACCGCGGGAGTCCAGTTTCTGCAACCGCGTCAGGAGGGCATCCTCAGGTGCTTCCCGGCCATCGTCCGGCTCGTGTACGGCATCTTCGCTGTCCTCCATATAGCGGCGCGAAGGCGTGTCCTTCCCACAGCTCATGCGGGTATGGGACCAGATATCCTGGTGCGAAAACTCGTTGAACAGCGTGGTCTTGACTTCCGTGAACTCTCCCGGAGAGCTGAACTCCTGCAGCTGGGCCGTCGAGAAGCCGTTCCGGGGGGTCTTCACCGCAGCAATCCGGGGCATCTCGACCTCGGATGCCCGGATCAGCAGAAGCTCAAGGTCAGTGTTGGGCAGGATCACCCGGGGCTCATCGCGTCCGTTGAAGACAATGTCCATATCCGGCAGATGCTGCACAAATTTGTCCATCATCAGCACAATCCCGTAGCGCTGCCACTCCGGCATGCCGGTCGCGGCAGCCACCGATCCGTTGCGCACGGCAATTCCGATGAGGGCATTGTCGTAGCCCAGCGCTTCGGCCGTGCGCCGGCGAATAGTCCGGGGCCGGAGGCCCCAGAACGGGCGCAGCTGGTCATTGATCAGATCGAACTCGTCGACAAGCTCCACGCCGTTCGCCGTGGCAAACTCGTACCACTTGTCGAAGTTCGGCGGCGGGGGGACTCCGTGTCGGCGGCGGTACTCGGCCACAGCGTCCTTGAGCGTCTTGGACTGGCGGGCGCGGGTCTGGTGAAGTTCCCTGTCGGACGTTTCGATAAGCTGGAGGATCGGGTGTTTGCGGCCATGCACGGGGATGGGTCTGTTGATGTCTGGCGCCGAGGCGTCGGAAGAAGCGAGAGACCCCGGAGCAGCCAGCTCTCCGTAACGCCGGTGGGACAAGTCGGTCGAGAGAAAGTAGAGGAATCCGAACACGGTCAGCGCCGCGACGAGGAGCAGGTTCCGGCAGCCTCTCAGCACTCTCGGCCGCCTCGGTCGGACATCTCGGTCGATGGTGAGCAGGATCTTCTCGGTCAACTCCTCTGAGAGCCGTGACGCACTGTCGAAGAGTTGAGACCCGAAGGAATGTCGAGAGCTCTCGGAACAAGTGCAGTTGTGTTGGTCTCGAAGCTGTGGAATGCAGAGGATTGGAAGATTAGTATGAAAGAGGTTGCTTCCACGAGGGGAGATCACATATCACATACACGGCATTCACAAAGTTTGGGTCTGTTGCAGTCTTGAGACCGCCATAATCGAGTCACTGGCCTCGACAGGAAGGCAATGGCCTCTATGATGATGTTTTGTGACGGCATGTTGGTCTGGCCGTACTCAGATCAGATATTGCTGTAGGGTTTGGTGTTTTCAGAGTCGATATCAAAACACTAAGACACGAAAAATAACACGCAGAGCTATGAAATCCGGTTTTGTTGGAATGTTGCAGATGAGATGAAGAATAATATCGAAGCAATCTATGTTTGAGCTGAGGGTTCTTAGTTCAGTAAATATTTGGTGAGGCAAAAGCGGTTGCCCAGACAACGAACCCTAAATGTAACCCTAGCAGGCCACCTAGTCCCCACAGTGCTGCAATTACTGTAAGAAACTCCCGAGAACGACTTCACAGACAGACGCATACGACAAACGACAAACGAACATTCACTGATAGAAACCCCACATACTCGGTGTGACATGTAAAAGGGAGGCTTGACAGAAATACGATTGTATCAAGCAGCAAACCGGATATATTTGGCTATCACGAAACCAGAATTTCCCCCTCCCTTATAACGCCAGGTAAAAATGCCCCCATGCTTTTAAGTGCAGGATCCTTCACATTGCCCATAATGTTTGGCCCCGAGAAAGAAAAAAAAGGAAAAGAAGAGCAGACTCCTTTTCAGTTTTGTTGAATAACCGTCATCATTTCATCATGTTATCATGAAAATCAGAAAGATTTCATAATCACAAGGTCAGGTTGAGAAACGCAACGCTTAGTAGAAAAAGCCAATGATCTTTCCCGCAACGTGCTTTCTTCTGGCCTCCTCGTGGTCCATGATACCGGCCGAGGTGGTGAGGATGATGTAGCCGAACTGACGGGCAGGCAGCAGCTTGACGACCCACTTCTCGAGCTCCGACAGGCGGATGTTGAAGCGGGGAGAGATGACTCCGGTCTTGTTCAGGCGGCCGTTCAGCTGCACGACAATCTTGCCGGAGCGGTGGTCATCGACCTCCTCGAACTCGCCGATGTAGCCTGCGAAATTGTGGATTTCGTTAGAATGGAGTGTTGCAGAAATTTAAACGTTAAAGCGTACGGAAGAAAACAATCAAGAAAACGTGTAAGATCTCTGCTAAAGGGTTTGATATATCGGCAATTTATAGGGGCTGAGGCAGTGGGAGAGGTTTTCGACCGTCGCCCTAGTTATCATGCCGGAGGAGCATAGCCAAAGGCCCATTACACGTTTCCAGGATTGCTTCCATGTGAGGTGGTAAAAGATAGAGAGAAAGCTTACCGTGCTTCTGCATGACCTGGAGGAACTTGGTGATGACCTTGGAGCTGGGGCGGATCATGACCTGGCGCTTGCCGGCCTTCTCGGCGTTGTTGATGCTCTTAAGAGCATCGTGGAGAACGGAGGTTCGGACCATCTTGGCGGTTGGTGGGTGAAATGGAGATTCTCAAGTCGCTGGCTCGAAGTGAGGTATCTGTGGGGGAGAAAAAGTCTTTCTGTCAGCCTTCCACGACGGCTATTATAAGAGTGGAGAGTGCCCCCGCCCAACGATTGAAAATCGATATAAGGGGGGTTCCGCCGCTCAGTTGCTGAAGAGGAGAACTTCGTATCAGGTGGCGCCAAACGTTCATGTCGGAGGTGGTCTTCGTGAGAGCTTCACCTGTATGCCCCAGCCATATCTCAGGTCTAACGGTGCATACGGGCAAGACAAAGCGGATGGGGAGAAGCAGCAGGGCTCAAATGTCACAATGAGCCCTGAGGATCTCACCCCAGTCCCATCATCGAAGCCTGGCGGGTTTGCCGGCAGATGTCCGTCCTCGTCTCGTCACGCAGCGCCAGCCTGATTGTTCTCCTCCGCCATCGCCGAAGGCGTAGCCCGTCCCGGTCGCATCGAATCGAGGACGCAGTTGTCGGGGGATAAAGGTGATTTGGCTGATTGCCGCCGCCAGGGGCTGGCAAATTGTTCCGAGTGGCCTACATACCTCAAGAGTTGATGATGGAAGGCACGGGAATGAGAAAGTCGAATTGGTGATGGTTGACAAGGAAAGGAAGAAAAGAAAAAAAAGAGGAACTGGCGAGAAAAAAAGGATGCCACCAAAATGAATGTGTGCTCTTTTCGCTTGATTGGTCCGTGCGCACACAGCAAAACCACAATGCCCTAAGGGATTTTCGTGTGTGTGGTGCTGAATCAGCAGTCGCGATAAGCCGCTGACATAAGCACAATCGCGCACACACACAAGTTTCGCGCATCCATTTTTCTCCACTCTTTGCGATTCGAGGCATGAATCCGACCTTTTTTACATCTGCAACCCTCACAGGCACATTCCGTTTCTCTCTCTTCTTTTTTCTCCTTCTTCCCACAAACACCCAAAAATCTCATCTCTTCGAGGATCGCTTCGACATTTTCACATATCACAACCATCACAATGGTAAGACATACGCACTCCGTTCTTCTCCTGCGCCGCTTCGAAGCCTCTTCCGCACGCCGCCTGCGTTTGAGCCCCAGCTCAGTCACCCCGCCATCGAAATCCGGGATTTCAAATTCAGCCGTTTCCCGGCTGGCGACATGACGGAGGGGGACTCGAACACGGCGAATACAATGAGGGGCGCCAAAATCCCCATCAAGGACAGTTCACTAACGTATTCGTTTCCCTTCTTTCGCTGCAGTCGGACGTAGAAGAGAACAACGTTCCCGAGGAGGTCGAGGTCTCCGCCGATGCCGCGCCCAAGGGCCAGATGTCCGTGCTGGACGCCCTCAAGGGTGTTCTGAAGCTGGCTCTGATGCACGATGGCCTTGCCCGCGGTCTCCGTGAGGCCTCGAAGGCGCTCGACCGCCGCCAGGCCCATATGTGCGTCCTGAACGAGTCGTGCGAGGAGGAGGCCTACAAGAAGCTCGTCATCGCTCTCTGCTCCGAGCACAAGATCCCTCTCATCAAGGTCCCCGATGGCAAGCAGCTCGGCGAGTGGGCTGGTCTCTGTAAGATACAACCCTTCTTTTTCCCTCTGTCCAAATCGATCGACGGTTGGCAGCTGTACTGTCGCGTGCGCCAGGTTCTAACAGTTATCTTCTTCTCTCAGGCGTTCTCGACCGTGAGGGCAACGCCCGTAAGGTCGTCAACTGCTCGTGCGTTGTCGTCAAGGACTGGGGTGAGGAGTCGCAGGAGCGCTCCATCCTGCTCAACTACTTCCAGACCGAGCAGTAAACGCTGGCAACAAGGAGCGAGATAGTGTTCGCCACCGCATAACCTCAAGCTTGAGACATCAGGTAGCGCGTGCGTAATCTCTTTTTCATGTTACGGTTGTTTAGGTAAAAGAAAGAAAAATGGGAAATTCTTTTCAGAACATTGGTTTTTTTTTTTTTTTACGGTCCATCGGCGTCAACTCATGAAAGTTATTTTCAAATGGTTATAGAAGGAAAAAGGAAAAGGGGAAATGATCATGACCGTTTGCCCAGGTTTGGCGCGCAGCGCCATCATCCTTTTTTTATTGCATTAAGAAAATTAAAACTTGGAAGGACAAGGTGCTCCCAGATATGGAAAATATCAGGGGGCGCTTTTTTTTTCTGTTCGCTCTAAAGCCATGATGAATTCAAAAGGACACGACTCTGGAATCATAACTCTCTGCGTCTCTCGTGTGCTGTTCGTTCGTCTTCCCATTATATAGGGCTCTACTTGCGTCCTTCAACCTATATTCCGATGATGTATACGTCCATATCAGCACACGTTGCCCTCTCAGTAACCTTGGTGTAATGACAATACGTACCATTATGATGTGATACCCAAAACTCGTCTTCACCTCGCCGTACTTCGGATTTGCGGTTGTGCTATCTTCCAGCGCATACGCAATCTCCTCGAACGCCGTATCCAGACTTCCCCGGGTCTTCCAGCCCAGGAGTCCGCCTGCATGTACATCGAGAACCGCAGTGTCAGTCCATATAATGCGCAGCCACTGCAGGATTCTGGGGGATGCACGGTGACACGGCATTTCTTACCCTGTCTCGCCTTGTCCTCGGAAAACGACCGCGCGACCTCGTCGAACTTGACGCCCTCCCGCAGCTTGGTGAGGGCTTCTTCCTTCTTGCTGTGCTTCTCGCACTGGACGAAGGGTTCCACAGATCCGGCTGCGTTAGAGACACACTGTCTATGGATCCAAAGTATTATGCAGGGGAGACAGTTCCCTTCCCGTGGAGAGGTTCGCCGTAGACTCACAAGAATATGCCGGACATTGATCGACTGTGCGCCCTTCACCTCCGTCTTGCCGCCCTTGCCCGTGGCCGCCGGCTTCGCCGAACCACCGCCTTTGCCTTTCGCCATAGCTGCAATGCCAGAGGAGGAGAACAGTTCGTTGTTGAAGAGCGTCAGAAGTCACAGAGGAGATGAAGCAGCAGGTCCGGTGGAATACAGAAATATCATGAGACACACGCCACCCGTTGATGGACGCAAGACCCGGAACCACTCCGCAGCTTGTGGGAGAAATTTATATGTGAGGGGCACTTAGGGTTGGGGTCTACTCTACCATTAGGGTTGGGGTTTGGATTTTTCCACTGTCTAATTTTTTTTTATTTCTTCTTCCAACAACCTCACTTCACCCAAGTGCCAACATCAATCCAACCGACAAACACCACACCACAGCAACAGTCCTCACGACTGTGAAAAATGTCCCATTGCCGGAGATACCTATTACGAACAGTCATGGCTCACCTGCGCCCGGACCGCACACAAGGACAATCCGCCGAGCAGGATGCAGCGATAGGAATCACCGAGCGTGTGTCCCCGTCTACATTCAGCTGGAGTGGAATCTTGCGACACAGGTAACATAACGTCGTTCATCCGCCAATTCAGCGCAGACCGGCTCACTAACTGTCCGTGGCATAGGTACTCCGATTTCCTGGTCAACGAGATCCAGAAAGACGGCACAGTCCTGCACCTGACCAACATCCGGCTGGCAAAGCCCGAGGTCAAGCCCGAGGCCGCCGCCAAATCGCAACCGGCGGCCGACGGCGAACAGCCGGAATCCAAGCCCGCGGAAGCTGAGAAGCCTGCCGAAGAGCCTGCTGCCCCTGTTGTTCCAACAGTGAGCGATGAGGACCGCGCCGTCTTGGACGGCCTTGTCGGCACAGCGGTCGCCCAGAAGCTCGTCGCCATGTACATTGCTGCTGCCTCACAGCCTGCGCCGCCACGGGGGAAGGGCGAGACGGTGAAGATGGGGGAGATTGATGACAAGGACAAGCGGAGCAAGATTCACCAGGTGCGTCCATGCACCCTCCAACTTTACTCTGCGCCTATATACTGACACAACTCCCCACCACTGCACAGGAGGTGCGCCGGATCTTCTCGTCCAAGTTCGAAACCACTACCGATGCCTCCGGCTGCATCGTGGCCGCCCTCGCCAGCAAGCGCGCGGGCCGGGGCAACCAGCGCAGCCGGGGCAACGGCGGCAACGACCGCTCCAACCCGCGGCCCGGCGCGCCCGACTGCCCCGGCACCGGCGACTTCCTGCACTTCAACCTGTACAAGGCCAACCGCGACACCATGGAGGCTGTGGGCCAAGTGGCCCGCATGCTCAACACGCGGCCGCACGCCATCGGCTACGCCGGCACCAAGGACCGCCGCGCCATCACCGTGCAGCGCTGCTCGGTGCGCCGCCGCAACCCCGCCGAGCTGGCCCGCCTCAACAAGAGCCTGTACGACATCTCGCTCGGCGACTTCGCCTACGCGCCCGAGCCGCTGCACCTCGGCCAGCTGCTCGGCAACGAGTTCACCATCGCCCTGAAAGACTGCCGTGTGTCGGGCGGTGGTGACGACGGCCGGTCTGCGCAGGACCGCCTCGGCGAGATGCAGGCCGGCGTCAGCGCCGCGCTGGACCACATGCACGCCCACGGCTGGATCAACTACTTCGGCCAGCAGCGCTTCGGCACGTTTGCCGTCGGCACCCACGAGGTCGGCAAGCTGATTCTGGGCGGCGACATGCTCGGCGCCGTCAACGCCATTCTCGGCTACGACGAGGCTGCGGTTGCCGCCGCCGACGACGCCGAGGACGAGACGACTCCCTCGGACCGATCGTCGCGCGACTTGCTCCTCCGCGCCCGCGCCTGCAAGTTGTTCCTCGACGGCGGGTCCGGCGAGGAAGCCCTGAGCATGTTGCCCCGCCGCTTCAGCGCCGAGGCCGCCGTCATCCAGCATCTGACCAAGTTCCCCACCGACCCCACGGGAGCCCTCATACGCATCACCCGCGGCCTGCGCACCATGTACCTGCATGCCTACCAGTCGTACGTGTGGAACCACGCCGCCAGCCGCCGCTGGGCGACGTACGGCGCCACCGTGGTGGAGGGCGACCTGGTGTCGGAGTCCGCCAGCAATCGCGCCGCCGATGACGCCGACGCCGACGAGCCCCAGCCGGCGGGCGACGATGCCGATGACGACTCTGATGAGGCGTTGTATGCCCGGCCGCTCACCGCCGCCGAGGCTGCCAGCGGCGCCTTCACCATCTTCGATGTCGTGCTCCCGACCCCCGGCCACGCCACCACTCTCCCGGCCAACGCCATCGGCGACTTCTACCGCTCGTTCATGGGCGCCCCCGAGAACGGCAGTCTCAACCCGGACGCCATGGCCCGCCCGCAACGCGAGTTCAGCCTCACGGGCCGGTACCGCCGCCTCCTGGCGCGCTTCCTCGCCCCGCCAGCCATATCCGTGCACGTCTGCCCCAACAACGAGGTCCAGCTGCACCCGTCGGACCTCGACCGCCTCCAAGCCGCTCAGGGGGGTGGAAAGCCTGCGAAAGCTGGCAACGGGGCGGTCGTCGATCGCTCGCGCAAGCGGCCGCGTGAGGCCGGTGTTGATGAAGCCGAGAGCGCTGATGGCAGCGCTGATGGCAAAAAGGCGAAGACTGATGATACTGAGCATTCCAAGCCTCCTCCTGAGCCTTCTGTAACCGAGCCGTCAGCTCCAGCCGACACTTCCGCAGAGGCCACTCCTGCTGCCACGCCGGCTGCGGCGGAGAAACTCGCGGTGCTTGTACAGTTCCAGCTTGCGAAAAGTGCCTATGCAACCGTGGCACTGCGTGAGCTCATGGGGGCACCTACACAATAGTCAGTAATACCAGAACCATGTCCCAGCCTATATAGGCGTTATCACACAACATGAACCACCTGTACGTACATACACACGCCCACGCTTTTCCAAGTCAAGCATGATTTGATCATCCATCCAGGGCAGCCCCTCTCGCACACACAACTGCACACAACAACATGGGGAAGCAACGCATATATAAAACACTCTGGATTGTTATTTGCTCCCCTTCATCCAGCAAGGGGGGGGTATAGTCTCACTTCTCCCTGGTTCGGGTTAAACCTTGGTCCGGCACGACAGCCAACTGTAGCGAGAGGAACAGAATACAAAGGGAAAAAGAAGAAAAGAGAACGATCTATCAGGCCAAGACCATTTCTCTGGGCCCCGTCCTCGCCCCAAGCTATGAGCCGGAACAGTCCGGGACACTCCGGCATCACCGTGCTGGCTGTCGATCGCTGTGGAAGGAACCCGGTCGGGTTAATGGGGGACTCTCCAATATTCAGAAGATCATCTGTACTCCCAAATTCATATCATATCTGCCAATACCGCCCAACAAAAGAAAACCCCGCGTAATCGCAAATCCAAAAAGAAAAAGAAAAGTGAGAAATAGAGATAGATGGAAGGAAAAAAAGGAATGGAAAAAAAAAACCATGGCCGAAAGGAAATATGACTGCTGTAAAAAGAAGATGTTCGCTGAAGTTGAAGTGGTGACTGAGCGCCAGCACCCGTAATAGAAGGCTGAGAGAGATGCTCTGGAGTATAGCGGTTTTAGAGCACTTCCGTGGTGAAGAAGAAAGATTTCAAGGCAAGCAATAATTTATCTAGGAAGTGAGGCCGGCAGTCTCGCCTTTGCCTGAAGTATCCCAGCCCCAGACCTGGGCCAGGTACTTCTCCATGTTCACACGCTTAGACTGCATCTCGACAATCCAAGGGTGTTCCATCATTCTCCACGGGGTAGCACGGCGGGCGGGATCCTTTTCGAGGCTGCAAGCGTGGTTGAAACAGTATGTTAGAGCAGAGTTACAAAAGATTAAGTAGCAGAGGGGACAAACGGGCTCCAGCTTACCAGCACTCGATAAAGTACTTGAAGTTCTCACTCCAGACGATGTTGGCGTCAGGCTCATCCTTCAACTTGGGGATCGGTTGCCGCACGATATAGGTGAGAAGATCGATCAGACCGGCACGGGGCTGCATTTCGGTGCCGTCGGCGGGGAACGGGAAGCGATGCTGGGCAACCTCGAGAAGCGTGACTCCAGTCGACCACACGTCGGAGGTAATGGTGTAGGATTGGCCGGTGATACGCTCGGGGGCCATGTAATAGCTGGTTCCAATGAAGGTATCGGCCTCTCCCTTGGTTCCGAAGTCGCCCGACACGCCAAAGTCGCATAGCTTCACCTCACCCTTGCGCGTAAGCAGGATGTTGGACGGCTTGATGTCGCGGTGAATGATGCGGCGGCTGTGTAGATATGTTAGGCCGCCAAGCACTCCCTCGGCCATCTTTCCGAGAACCTTCTCGCCCGTACGGCCTCCCAAACGCTTGACCTCTCGGTAGATACTATCCAATGAGCCACCCTCGCAGAACTCCATTGCTATGGAGATGGTGGCGGTGGCGGGATCGACAAAGGCTCCGTAGTAGCGGCAGATGTGGTCGGAGGCACAGCTCTTGTTGAAGCCCAACTCACGGATGATCTGTTTCTTGACGTCAGGGTCGGGGTTCGTGGTGATAACTTTTAGAGCAAAAATGGTGGATGCGCCAGTCAGCTTGCACTTGGTCACGGCACCTCCTGCACCCTCACCAAGGCTTCCGATCTCGACAATGCGCTTGTCGAGACTGGCAATCCGCCAGCCCTCGTCGTCGAGTTCTTCTACATCCTGGGCTCGGGCACGCTCAATTGCCAGCTCACTAAACCCCATGAGACCGGCGGGCATGCCTCCATCTCTGTCGACACCGACGCCGCCCTCGCTGCGTTCGGAGTATATTGAGCCCACGGCCGAGACAGGGTCAGGGGTGCCCCTGGTGCCACCCACGCCGATGCCATACTGGGAAGCGAAGGACAGGGCGGAGAACTGGGAGGCAGCTGAGGTGGGGTTGCTCGCGCGGCCATCGAGAGGTCCAAAGCTGCCGGACCGAGAGTGTGCTGCGCTGCTTTCGCTGCCGGCGCCAGCAGATTGTCCGGGCTGGATGCTGCCAAGTCTCGGCACGGACGGGTCATAGGGAGCCACCTTGCTGCCCTGGGGAGTGGAGATGTTGATGTTCAAGGTGGGGAGAGCCGGTCTCGGGGCAGGCTGGTTCACGGGCTTCGCGTTGGGAGAGGCGGGAATCGAGAGGCCGAGCCGGGGGGTTCTGGCGGCGGCATTTGATCGCGGGCCTCCGAGGGCTGGACGCAGCATCGGGGCGGGGGCGGAGAGGTTAGGGACGGGCATCGGACTGTGAGGAAGTCCGCTGGAAAGGATCTACAGAAAGGGGGGTGTGAAAGAGAAACACAACGATTAATACACAGCCATATTGAAGGCAAGCATGACAGACACGGGAGATTCTCCCTCTTCACAGAATGTCTCACCTGTTGAGGGGCATCCATAGGCGCTGAGGGTTCCGCCATGACGATGGATTCCGGGAGATGGAAGGAGAGATGGAAGAGGAGTCAAGTGTGACGGGAGGCAATGGAAAAAGATATATATAAGCCCGAGAGGGGATATCGAAGAACAGAATCGGTGCTAGAACACCAGCCTGTTCACGCCCCAACTAATAGAAAAGACAAAGCCGTCCGAATTCGAGGCTATGCGGGAGAACGAGCAAGTGAAAGCTGATTTCAACGTGACTTGATCCCCCAAGATATGGGATCTTAGCAACCTGGTCAACACACTTCAATATGAAGCACGAAGATGGAGATTCGAAGCAAAGAGACGCGGCCCGATCGATGAGCAGACGCTGTGAAGTTACGTGGAGAAAAAGCGGAGAAATGGAGATTGAGAGAAGACGCGGCACAAAGGAGAAAGATACGGCTGTTGTAGATCTAAGCCGAAGAAGAATCGGATAAAAACGGAAGAGAAGATCGGAGGAGAGACAAACGGTTCGGACCAGAGACTGGAGTATATTGCAGATTGGAAGGAACAAGAAAGAGAGGGAAAGGGCGTGAAGAGGAGTTAAGTATAAAAAGGGACGTGGATGAGGTAGTACAGAAAGGTTAAGAACGGTGGGCCAGACACGGAAAGAGCGAGCGAGAAGATAGAAGAGCAAGTATTTGGAATCTCTGCGGTGTAGCAAAAAGTGACAGGTTTGTCTAGCAACAGGGGAAACCCAGATGAGAGCAAAAAGGCATGTAAAAAGATTGGGGGGAAACTCCAGAAAGCTTGATAGGACTTTCTCAAAACTTGGGCGTGATCAAAGGACAAACGCTGGTGAGGGAGGAAGGACGGGAAATGATTGGAGGGGTGGAAATAAGAGAGGAATGGTGAAGGGTTCAGATTGTGACAAGGGGAACAAAAAAGAAAGACGAGGGAAAAGGAAGAGCGCGGGGATGTCATGGGCAGAAGAAGAGAAGAAACCTGCAAAATTACCTACACAAAAGTGAGGAGAAAAGAGAGACAGGAACCCAAGATCAGCTGGGTGAGGTAAGCAGAAGCCGGGAGGAGGACCGCCTGAACCAAGGCCCAAATTACAGGGGGGAAACAACGACCGATGAAGGCACGCTTGGTGGACCAGAAGGAAGGAACGAACGAGGGCGCACATGCATCGAGTGAGAAGGCTGTGAGTGACACACGGGGCAGGAACCGCAGCCAGAACAAAGGGAAAGTGAGGCCCCGTCCAGTTCCTGCCAGGTTTCAGCGGCGACAGCGGCGACAGCGGCAGGTTCAGCAAACGGCAAGAGCAGGAAGAGAGCACAGCGCACATAAGTCCCTGGACTCGTCAGTCACGGAAGGCGCAATCCAGCTTGCTTTGTTGGCAAGCGGTGCTCCCTGCGCCTGCCACATGGAGCTGGAGGGCGGGTCAGGTGCTTTTTTGCTGTAGGTGTCACAGAATAGGCAGTATGTACCACCTGAGTGTGCAATCTCGAGTCAGATACGTACAGTATGTACAGTACGTACTCGTAAAGCAGACGGGCGTTATGCGTCTAAAAGACATATGCAATTGTCGAGTTTGGTTCACTGCTTATGCATCTCTTCTCTTCTCTTCTGTGCAATGCCGTGTTCCACCCGGCCTTATAAATCCGCCCTTGGTGTTGGTGTTGTTGCTTGTCTGTCCCTGCGCCAAAATTCCTGATCATCAACATCACCGTCCTTTGTAAGTCAGCTGGCACCAACTGTTTCGGTTCTGATACACGAGCTGACGAGAATCCTTAGAACAGGAACACACCACATTTGGTTTGCCTGGCAAATCAAAAGCCCCGGCTGGCCTCTTGGTGAAATCTTACGCTGGCGGGGGTTGGGCGCCAATCGCTGCAGAGATGGCGGAGCCCAAGCCCTGCGAAGGCCCAGCAAGCAACCTCCAAGCAATCATCAATCATCAATCATCCAGTCGGATTGCTCTCACCAAACGATCGTTCTGGCTACGAGGCCGCGATGACCGGCCGCGTGTTGAGAGCCGGAACAGGCGAGGGCTCGTTCCCTTTCTGTCCAGCCCTCATCCACCAGTCAAAAGAGATATAACCGAGTCCCGTTCGGCAAAGACCCTTCCACCTTTTATATATACGTCGCCCCGACATCACCAATGGGCATTGGTCCGTCATCTTCCGCTTTCCTCCAACCGGAGGTATCAAAGGCAAAGGCTGGCCGTCCCCCTTTTCGTGCTTGGTGAAATCATACCGACAACAGATTCCCGGCTGTAGCGGCCCAATAAGGCCAGTCTAGAACCGACGACACATGCATTCGTCCAGCCTTCAACCATCAATCAGCCTGTGGCCAGCCAGCCAATCACCACGACCCTGCTCTCATCATAGAGTGGGCGGCATTTGCTTCTCACTTCGGGCTCGTTGGTACCGAACCGTTTGGTCTTGCCTGAAGAATTTCATTTGCGCTGCTTCGGGCTTTCCGGCTTTTGCTTCATTATCCTCGTCTCCAACTGGCTGTCTCGACTGCCGCTTCGTTTGTTTACGAGTCGAGTAATCCGCAGAACTCCATACAACAAAGCACGTCGTGCGACACTCCCGTCAGACCTTGGATATGAGCCAGGGCCAGCAAATCCCGCCGAAACCAAAAAGTTCACGGACCGTGACCTTGCAATCCTTCCCCGAAGCCCGCATCCTTGCATCACCCCCTTTGTGCATTGGTACAGCGCTTACTGCTGCACTCCAGCGTTTGGCCTTCAACCGCCGCCCCCAACAAACGCATCCAGCAGGGGGAAGATAATGGAATGGCACCGTGACTGGCTGGCTCCATCCTTGTCAAGAGTGCTGTCAACTCCTTCATCAGACAAACTTCAGGCTTGTTCTATGCAACTGTGTACAGCAAGCTCTCTAATGTGCTGTCTATGCAGAGAGAGATGTTTGGAATGCTGTGCCTGAATCCTCCGCTACGAAACTTGTCTGAAAGTATTCGATGCTGCCTTGTCTGAGTCAGCTTCCGCGTCCCATCTTATGATAGACGTTCTTCGAGGTATCAGAATCGTTTCCCTAATCACACCGGCGTCGTTTTTTCGTGGAAAGGCAGAGAAACGTGGTAGAGCCAAGATCCCATTTATGTATAGAACTTGAACTCCACTGTGCTAAAGTCCGGCTCGGGTAGTACTTACACTGTAACCAAACTTAGGGTTTATTATCTGTAACCTTATCTGTTATCTGTTATCTTATCGACGATGTTTTTTTTTTTGTGCTTGCCCCAATTGGACTTTTCTTTCCTTCTTCCTTTCTTGTCAACGTCTTGTCTTGCTCATATTTCGTTCTTCAGTTTTCCGCCGAAATGACAATGCCGTCTTCTATCCGCAAACGCGGCCTCAAGGCCGGCCGCCAACACCCGCCCAAGAAGGCCGCCGCTGTCCAGCCCGAGTCCGCTTCCGAGTCTGAATCTGAATCCGGCTCAGCCTCCGACTCCGGCTCCGGTTCTGCGTCCGACGAACTCGACAGCGACGAGCCCCGGAAACGCCGGCACATCGAGCTCGATGAGTCTGCGGCTATTCCCGCGGACTCGGACTCCGACGACGAGCCGGCGCCGAAACTCGCCCTCTTCGCCAAAATCGCCGCGCCGTCCCGAATCAAGCGGAAGGCCGACCAGCCTGAAGCCACTCCTGCAACTGCAAACGCCACGGAAGAAGCAGACGACAAAGATATCGACGATGCCGATATTCCCGTGGCGAATCCCATGCTTGCTCAGACCGATCCCAACACCACGTTTGGCTCGTTAAGCGTGCGGCCGTGGCTGGTGCAGTCGCTGGCCAACATGGCCATCACGCGGCCGACGGGCATTCAGAAGGGGTGTATCCCCGAGATCCTCAAGGGCCGCGACTGCATCGGTGGCAGCCGCACGGGATCCGGAAAGACCGTGGCGTTTGCCGTACCCATCCTGCAGCGCTGGGCCGAGGACCCGTCGGCAATCTTCGCGGTGATTCTGACGCCGACCCGCGAGCTGGCGCTGCAGATCTTCGAGCAGGTCAAGGCGCTGTCGGCCCCGCAGTCGCTGCGCAGCATCCTCGTGACCGGCGGCGCCGACATGCGCGAGCAGGCAATTGCCCTCGAGCGCCGGCCGCACGTGGTCATCGCCACGCCGGGCCGTCTGGCCGACCACATCCGGACGTCGGGCGAAGACACCATCTGCGGGCTGCGGCGCGTGCGGTTCGTGGTGCTCGACGAGGCCGATCGGCTGCTCCACGCCCAGGGCA
>LNGL01000032.1:1253356-1267273 GCA_001510565.1 Knoxdaviesia proteae
ATCCTCGTCGCCACCGACGTCGCCGCGCGTGGCCTGGATATCCCCGAGGTCAGCCTGGTGGTCAACTACGACGTGCCGCGCGACCCGGACGACTACATCCACCGTGTCGGTCGTACCGCGCGTGCCGGCCGCAAGGGCGACGCCGTCACCTTTGTCGGCCAGCGCGACGTCGAGCTGGTGCTGGCGATCGAGCAGCGCGTCGGCCGCCAGATGACCGAGTGGGTTGAGGAGGGCGTCAACCTGGAGACGCGCGTGCTGCGCGATGCGCTCAAGGTGGTCAGCGAGAAGAAGCGGGAGGCACTGTTGGAGCTGGAGGAGGACCGCGAGGTTGGTGGAAAGCGGAAGCGCACCAAGCAGAAGCTTCAGTAAGGGGACCCTGCAGTTGTTCGGTTCGGTCTCTTTTTCCTGGGTGTCGTCGTTCATCCATTTGTTTCTCCGGGGAGTTAGGGTTCATGGTTAGGGCATTTAAAAGCATTATAGCGTTCTCCAAGCGTTTGTTCTTTAGAGCGTTACGTTCCCGTCTCCGTTGGTGCCATCGGCATCTATTTACCGTGATAATACCTCGGCCCGGTCTCACAGGGTCCTTTTTTTTTCTCTCTCTATGCCGTCGCTCTGAGAACGCCTCCTCCGTCGGAGGGAATTATGGCATCTCGTATGATATTCCCGTCTCCATGCGGGTGTAATAACAGCAGCAGGACCGATATCGCCTCACTCTTCCTCGCGTGTTCGCCCTTTGTTCTTCCTTGTCTTCTCGCCTGACTGCCCCTCCAGTCTCCCATGCATTGTGTCATTTAGAGTCGCCTTTGCATACACATCGGCGCGTCAAAAGGCGTTCCAGACTTCCACGCCCACCCGGCAATGGAAATCAACCACTCGTACATGGACGGCCACCAGCAGCACGCGACCAGCAGCCACAGCCACCAGACACGGCGCTGCATGGTCCCCCCTCATACATCATCACCCGGGCTTAACCTCGGGAGATCGTGAACTCCTGTCTGGCTGTGGCCATACTCCCTCTGGCTTCCCCTCCTGATCAAATGGCTCGTGCTTCATGTGATCGTCCCCCACGGTTTGCAACCCGCCGGGACTACCTGCAAGGTCATCATCGGTGGCAAAAGTCTACAGCCGAGCTGGCTGGAGTCTCTCTGCATTTCGCCTTTCGGCCTGTTATAACGTCAATGTCAGGCTTCAGTCCCTCGGTAGGAGGAGGAGACTTATGATCACACCGCGATGTGAGTGGCTGTGGATACGTCCACAGATATACAGACAGACAGAAAGGATCTAGGGTTCTCTCTCGAGGGACGCTCTTGGCGTCTCTTGCATCTGTCACGGCTGTTGACAACACCGAACGGGCCCGCTCTTCTCCCCACACTCGCTCCCAGACTCTGTCATCATCAGGGAGGGATGTTTCCTATGCGAGGTAATCACTCAAGCGCCACTTGGCAGTGCCTGATGCCGATGGGCATCAAGTCCAGATTGTGTGTTTCAGGGTTTTCTTTGGGAAGGATTCCTTCGATATGTGGGCATTCTCTCTTTGTCCCTTTGTTGCATTTCATCTCAGTGGATGCGAGAACCCTGGTTAGCCTGGGAATCGCCAATGGGAAATGTGCGCGGAAGCCACGGAGATGATCCTGAATGTTCAACGGCACACTCTCCTCCCCACCCAACCCAGCCCACCGTTCTTTCTTCCTTCCCACAAGCTATTCGGCTTTCTCTATCCGCTTGCAGCGTTACATTCCCGCTGGTCTTCTAAGCGCGTCACTCGTTCCCTCTGGGACGGGCCACGGAAAACAAAAAGTGCGAAGGATCGCGGTGAAAGAGGGGACTTGTGAAAAGGCTTTCCGTGCACATCTGGCCCAGAATCAACAGGATGGATCTGTTGCCACAGCTAAACGCTGCCTCACCCATGGAACGCAGCTTGCGTTAAGGGTTCGTGTCCTGAATGTGCTGGAAACTCCAAGCACGGCACGGTCTGGGTTGAGGCGAATCTCCCGCCCATCCTCACCGTTACCCCTCCTCCGACCGCTCCGGGAGCTCAGTCTCGCACTTCAAGCAACAGCTGCTTCCGCCTGTTCTGCGGGTATCAACAAGAACGGTGAAGATGAAGGCCCCGCCGCCACTGAGGGAGAGCTACTCACCTTACCAAGCGCGAGCTTTTCGGTCAAAGGATCGCTCCACCCGTCCTTCGTCCAGGGTGATGTGAAAATAAGCATTGATCGTGGCGGTTGCGGTGGAGCTGGCAACCAGCAAAATGATCTCACGGCAAACACCCAGGGCCGGGAGGAGTCCCCTATCACCGCCGATGCAACGTACCAGCCGGCGTGGAGATCACACCCAGCTTCAGCTGCATGGACGCCTGCCCGCACGCGATAGACGAGGGGAGAGAGCGCCCATAGGTGTGAAATATTGGGCAGCTCCTTCACTTCTGGATCCTGCTATTAGCATGATATAATGTCTCGACCTCACGTCTCCATAATTCATAAGTCGCAAGATAGGAGATGTGTATGTATATCTAAGGTATCATCGCCATGTATCTGCCCGCTAGAAAGTGAGAAGTTAAAGGGGGGCGTGTGCCGTGTGGTGAGCCTGTTGACGATAAGATAGTGAGCCTAAACCGAAGTGAAGCAAGAGTTGCCGTTTATGTGCGGTACCAGCGGTGAGCAAGTTCAGAGCAGAGCAGAGGTGATCTGTCGACGAAGATATGTTTGTACTGCTCTCGTCTTCCTTTTTCCTTGTTAGACGGTTGACTCGGTCTGGGCTCTAGCAGAGGGGCGAGCCAAGCAATCAAAGTGCTACCAGCTCAACGGCTTGCAGACTAACAGTGCCGAAAGGACGTCGATTTAACTCTGCTTTCGGTATTCAGGCCGCTCTATCCATGGTTACGGCATGCTTGGGGGGATTCTTGTCAAGGCTTATTTGTTGCTACTAGATAAGGCGGTCTGGGAATCAAGATTCCCTCTATCATACCAGTTTAGTTTATTTTCTTCTGCTCTCATTTTATCCAGTTTCGGCGAGAGCGTTATCCCACCGTGACCCCCTCCCTCATGCCGACTATGTCGCCACTGGACCTGTGATATCAACCGTGGGCGGCCGCAATTGGAGACATATGCAAGTTCTCTCCGGACGGGTGATAGGTGTATAGGCCGACAAGGTAGACTTTGTTGAAGCCCCAAAAGCCAGGGCTTCACGATTCTCTCACTAAGCCGTGGCGATCCAGCCCGACCCCCGGTCTGTTGCCCAGAGCTTAGCGGATTGCAGCAAAAGCTCAGTTCCGTAGAGGGACAGGCCCAAGATCAGGAACTTGGAAGAGGGAATAAAACAACAACTCAATTCAACGAGTGGATAGCCGTGCATGAAGCCAAATGCTTACTACAACGGTCAACCCCCAAGTTCTAGAGCCAATCCTTCCCTTTTACACCGTGTTGTGAAGCAGCGCTACACAGATAGCCCAGAAACCTACCCATTTTCACAAGGTTATGGAGGAGCGTTGGATGCACAATGACGCCACGAACCACCTAAAAACGCTACAGTATCACCGGCATTCATAATCAGATTCGCCCGTCTGCAACTGAAACCCACCCACCAGATCCCGGTCAAAACCAAGCACGCAAACATCACATATCAAATAACACGCAGATACGCAAATACCGTTCTGGCCTTGCGGTTTTTTGTGTCTCTCTGCTTTCTGCATTGTGTCGGTAGTACTGGCCGGCTCGCGGGAGCAGGCGCCGCCCATCGACAAGTTTTAGCGATGGTGCAGCACAAACCTTGACTTCCCGGCCGATGGAAGCGGGGAAAGCTCCAACTCTGTTTTTTTTCTTGTGGATTGGGAGCAACAGCACTTCTACGTAAAGAGTGGAGACTGGTGAACCGCCCGGATTCTGGAGGTTTCACTGTATGCCACGGAACAACTTTCGTGGAATGGGGGGCGTGTGCCAGTGGAACGGGAAACAGCGGTCTGGAGCCGGGCCCGGCAAGGGAAGCCGACCTTCTCTTTACGAGTGGTATGAGCTTGTACTGTACATGCCGGTATTACAGTTCGTTGGCTGGTGGCAGCACATCACAATTTGAGTTTACCGTAAGTTTACCGTCAGCCAAGCGATATTGTGAGCTCTTAGCAACCATTCCTCTGTAATCCTTAATCCTTCTGGCCAAATTCCCTCTCGACTACTTGCGTCTTGCCTCCCCCGCTCGGACATACCCACTAACACACGAGAATGGCCAATGCTTTCGATCTAGAGAAGGTCTAGAGCCCCGGTTTCAAGAGAGTCAGCTCAAAGTAATCAAGACTGTCAGAGAAGAGTTGTTGTCTAGTCAAAAAAAAAGCCAATGACATCACTTCAAGCCAGGAACCCCGGATTAGCCTTTAACTGTCGGGAGGAAGCCCCGCTAGCAGGAGTTGTAGCCAATAGAAGCCTAAGAAAGAGCGTCTAAAAGTGGATCTACAGCTCACTTGGGAAAACCTTCTAGAAGCAATTGAAAATCAAAGAATGACGCTAACACCCAATTAGGGTTTCTCCTCACCAGCAATCTGACGACTCCCGAGGCTTCCGAAGAGAATCGGACCTACAGCCCCAGCAACACACCTTGAATGCTAAACGCTTCAAGACGTAGCCGGAGGAGATGGTAGCAACCGGTATGGATTCTCTTCCGTCAGTGTGTTGCTCGCTGCTTTGTTCCTTGGTCGACAGGCGCTGCCAAGAGACCCAGTCTGATTGACTGAGCACGACAGATATCCTGTGGTCGATGTGGCTAAAGACTCACGGAAGGTTCCGGCCTGTAAGTTCTCACAGTGACATGACCGAGTTTGCAGCCATACCGAACTAGAAGAGTTTGTTCTATTTGTTTTGATGTGTCGTGTGTCCAGCTGGTAGGAAGTCGTCAGCCTCCGCTGAGTGTGAGTGTCAACCCTAACCCTAGTGAATATGGACTCATGGATCTCCATCCGCGGAAAAGGAGACATGGAAAGCCGTGAAAAGGCGTGCAGGAAGAAATTTGACGAGCAAGGGCCCCATCAACAAAGTCCAGATGCGTCTTTCCAACAGGCAGGCCTGGCCGGCCACGAAAAGAAGAAGAAAAATTTGTCTCTATGGACCATGACCCAAAGGACCCCGAAAAGTCACCGCCCATCCCTGCAAAATTGACATTTCCAACATTCTGGATACGAAGAAAGAACCTTAGACAGGGATCCAGGGCACTCAATCAGGACACATCTGGCGGCGACTGGCGGAACCATCAGGGCCTCGAGTTGTGCCGGGCTACAGGGCTGGTCCCCTGTCAGACTTCTCAATACAGCGATCTTGGTTTCTCTAGGAGAGCGCATCCGTGGAAAAAGAACCCTATTCCAATCTTGCCGTATTTGTGTTTTAAGCACTGGTCTTCTCTCGTCAGCTACGGGGACACCCTGCCGGAGACATCGTATTGGAGGGGGGGGGTGTTCTGGAATTTTCCTCGGCGGCATTGACATGTGGTTTTGTGCAGGGTTGGGCACTTGAGTGGTGTTGTTGTTGTTGTTGTTGTTGCTGGGGAAAAGAAGAAGAACCACCGATATACTGAGGCTGTGCTGGCCCTCATGCACTCTGTGCGGCTTTGATCAGACGAAAACCCCTTCCCGTACACTTCAGATAACGGGCTTCACAGATGTGGTCGAGGGAGATTGGGAGATCGGGTTGCCTTATGGGTTGGCTTCCTTGATTGGGTACTGGATATAGGGGGTGAAGGCATTCTCGGTTGCAGACGACTGGTTGGTTATTCTGTGCCTCACAGGCTGCCTCGTGGCCGGGTAACACACAGCTACCGCGAACACGGCCAACGGGAAGCCCTTTTGGAACATTAGACTGTGTGTGGCTGGAGCATCAACCTTACGGGCTGGTCCAGTAAGAAGACGGCGAGTTGGCCCTTTACGTATACCACCTGCAGACGAGTGGGGATAGGCTTAAAGTGTAGTGTGGCCTGTGATGTGCTGGAAATCCGCGGCTGGCCTTCGCATTCTTCGCATAGGGCATAACGACTGCACTTTGCGGGTCTTACTGGCGTATTTTGATTACGAGGAGGCCTCTAGTTCACTTGGTTGGATGCTGCGAACATGCACAGTCCTAAAGGCTTTAGGTACGTTTTTAGGAAACCACATACAGTACAGTCCATAACACCCATTCTACAATCCACCGTGTTGCATTACGGGGTGGGAACACCGTCGCGAAGGGCATGGCCGAAGAGGCTCAGCCTGGCCATGGGACATAACCCACTCATCAGCCATAATAGGTACATGTACACCCTTCGCTTCGTGCATGCAGAGTACTTCCAACAAAATGGACGGAGGGTACGTTATGACCGGCTAGAAATGGCCAGACGAGGAGTCAGACATTCAACACACATGTCAGTGACTGATACTGGCAGTCTGGTGGTACAACTGGCGGGTGTTAGACACATCGAGGCGGTGAATGTCCGCGGTGTGAGAGATTGATTAGGACGCTTTGCATATGACGGATCATGGGACTAACTTCGCGGGAGGTATGTTCGCTATAACATACCAGAAGTGGAATTATCAACCGACCCAGACCCCCCAAGAGATGCCAACCTACCTATTGGCGGGGGCAGCTGAAACAACAGGTCTTCGTCTGTCTTGGCCGCCTACAGGAGTCTTGTTCTTGGGGGGTGTGAATGGAGTCACAGGATAGCGGCCGCGGGTTGTATCCGCCGAAACAGGCGGACGGGTATTTTTTGCATAGACGGGCTCAAGTATACAGGCCAGCGAACGAACACTGGTGGAACGCGTAATCTCCAGTGTAAGTACAGTACAGTACTGACATACAGGTCCCCCAGATATCATGAGACGAGACGTTTCCCATATTCGCTGGTGGGCATCAGGGTGCATCGGAATTCCAGAGCCCAGACCTGGAGACCCCAAAAAATGTAGCAGCCTAGACGGGCGATCTCGCTTAGAGGGACCCCTCCCTTATTCTGCTGACGCGGAAGCTGGGCAGAATGGAATGACTATCCGCGCTGGGGGTCGTAATCCTCGCGACAACAGGACATTCTTGCACCAGGATGGCAATAACAAACAGCCACTGACCACAGACATCATCGCTTTCGTGGGCGTTTGTAGACGTGGTGCTGCCCCCCCAACCCGGAAAGGTCTAGAAAGAAAGGAGCCGGACAAGACCGGAGATACACGGAGGAGAAGAGGGCCCTATCTACGGAGGCACGGGGTGGAAGACTGGCCGTGTGAGTGGTGTGGGACGACAGCGACAAAGAAAACAGAGGACACGCACACAGGAACAATCTAGGTCGCCGGGGTGGGTGGGCACGGGGAGTCGGACAGATGAGGACAGCGAGGAGTAAGTCCTGTAGTGAGGAAGAGGCCTGAATGGACAATGGATGCATGGACGACTCTCTATGCTACGCGGTGTGTGGCGGACTTCATGCACATACTGTACACACACACAGTGGCTGCAGAAGGGTGTGGAAGGTCGGGGAATGCCTGCGAAGAGAGTGCACGGGTTGACTCTCTTCAGTGGACTTTAAGGGCGCTTCCTCCGCGGCGCTTGGAATGCTGGATCTGCGATACATGTCAAGCATTATCAGATTCGAGTTAATTCTTCAGCCTGGGGCTCCTGACGTGGCCACCAATTTGCAACTTCCTACCCCCAGCAAACATCCACCTGGCTGATATATTGATTTCGTCCGTGTTCGTAGGCAGCAGAATTCCCTGGTGCCAGATGTCCCCAGCTCCGGGCCCTCTGTTACTATTGTTCCATCTGAACCCTTACGCCCTCACGCCCTCGAGGGCCCAACTCCTCACTGACAGCCAGCTCGTCCAGCGTCCACCGCCCGTTAAAGCGGGAATAGTATGCATCTAGAGTATTTCTGCTACCTAGGGCCTTTTGGCTGAACGGCTGCGCAGCCTCACATGCTGACGAGGCCAACCGTCGCCGAAGATTACGGCGGGGAAAACAAGGCCGCGGACGGTGTTTGCTTACAGCCCGATTCACCACCACGGACAGTAAGATTAGTATCCCAGTCCAGATAGATCTGCTTTTAAGGGCCTTCCGCCCCACTGAAGCTTGGCCCCCGGCCGGCGCGGAATGCTTCCAAATGAATACTGTACAGGGCCTCGTCAAGGGGCGCACGCTTTAGTTGATGAGGAGCAGAGTGGACTCGTACTCCGTACAGGTATTCGGCCTCCTATAGGGACCCAGCCGAGATTGAACAGACCAAGCAATTTTGTTCAGGACACGGCACACAGGGCTCCCAGCGAAAATAGGGGCGGCCTGAGAAAGGGCTCACGTCTCCTGGGCCACAATTTCACCAGCACCTTTGAACCTTGTGGCATTACCCAAGAAAACCAAGGCCCACTACAACGGTACAGGGGACATCAAGCTTGAGGCCCCCCTAATCTGTCCCAGAGAGGAATCAAGATCGAATAAGGAATCACGGGAGAAGCGAAGGGGGAATGGAAATGAACGGGGGCCCGCGTACTTTTGCCCTGGGTTCTCAGGATGAATCACAATTTCTCACTTCGGGTTACTACAGCTGGTGGTAAGGGTTCAGTTCGGGCCAGAGACACACAGTTCGTGGACCGCCCCGGTTGTGCTTGTATGGTTTGGGCAAATGCATCGTCCGTGGATAGTACCGAGGAGTGGTGGTTTCTTCGACGCCGGCGATGACGCATCAACTGGATAGCTAAGACCTCTGTGCATGTGCTTCTCAATAGGGAAACCACAGCAAGAGAGAACGAGCAAACGCAGGCCGGTCGGGGATAGGACTCGGGGATTAGCAATCGGGGCCTGTAAACGCCGCCATCGGAATTTTTGAGGTGTGAAGTGTGCGCGCTTCCCAGGGAAGCGAGGCCACAGCAAGATCTTACCGGCCGCCCGGGAATTTCCAACCACTGCCCGCCAGCGACCAAATGCTGGATTACCAACTGACTGCAGTCTACACCATTGTAGGGGCCACGGTCTTATAGTGTTGGGCCCGGTCGCTGATTTTTAATCTTGTGTTTGGTCCTGGCCCGGCCTAACCACTGAGCCGAGTCTTGACAAATCGCCGTTGGCGCTTGTTTTTAGGGGCGGAAGACCGAGGAGCCGAGTGTATCGAGGTACTTGGGTCCACATGCTAAATTGCACCACGAGCGAGTGTACCATGTACATCGCTGGAATGGATCACGGCGGAGTCGGAGCCCGTGTTTGGGCCTGAGAAGAGCACAAAAGAGAAGAAAACAGGGAAAAGATTGCGTATGTGACTAATAGCCGACCTGAAAGGCTGCCCACAGCAAGATCGTTGCCTGTACAGTAGTTGTGCACGATCTTCGTTGTTCCAGAATTGACGCCTGGTCTTGGTTCACACGGCTTCGGTCGGGATCTTCTGACGATGGTGCACTCTGTGTGAGTTAAGCAAGAATTTTTCTCTCATTTCCCATCCCGGTCTCTCTGACGATCGAGTGTTCCCTCGCGTTGCTCTGTCAAGGGTGATATGAGGATTTGACGGGCTGAGAAATCAAGGCGCCGGCAGACAGACACTTCTTTTTTTTTTTTGGCTCGCCATTATCACGGAGTTTGAACCCTATGCTGCGAAAACAGGGCAGAGACGAGATGCAACCAAACAAGGTTCCAGTCGGCGGCGGACCTGCTGAACCTTTCAGAGACATAAGGAAGGGCACACACTGACTGACTTGCAGACATACAGTCACAAAGTCACACACTCGGACATATTCGAGACCCCGGGGCTGGCACCCTGCCCAAAGCGGCCCACGGGGCTCTCGCACATTTCAAGCCTGGAAAGAAAAGTAAAAGCCCCGGACTGCGGAGAGGAACGACCCAGCGTGTGTGTCCTACGGTTTTCCCTCCCACGGCCGTAATCAGATGGACTGGACAACTCCGCGCCCGTCCCTGCGGCTTGACGATACACGTAGACGACGAAGGCCTCATAATCCCACCGTGAAAGGTTTCGCTCCAGTATCACAGTAATGGTATGACACAGCCCGGCCGGCCGGGATTAGCTACGCCCTGGAATTATGATTCAACGAGAGCAATATCTACATACTAAAACTACATGAGAGTTGAGGCCACAGGCTGGGAAACCGAATCGAGAGCCTCGAAAAAAAAAAAATCCCCAGCAACCACCACCGCCCTTAGGGAATCATCGTGCCAGCAGGGTTTATAATCATCCAAGTGCAAAGAACCGCAGCCGAGGAATCGTAATCAGCAGGGTCGACATCACCGGCCCAGAGAAGTCTGGCCCCCCTCGTCCACCCAAACCACACCAACGGACATACAGGATTTTGCGGATCCCGATGCAGCAGAAGGGCGAGACTATGACCGACTGCAGGTGTTGGCAACTCTGAGTCTTGGTTACTGAGAATGAAGGACTCTCAGATTCTCCCACGCCGGCCTGCGCGGAAACCTGGATTTCTCCGCTGGGTCCTGGTCTGGCACACGCCCCCCAGCCGTGCCTCGCTTCTTCGCCAGTCCGTTGCAGGGCACATAATGCGGTAGAGACAGAGAAGGGGGCGTGTGGGCAATTCACACGCGCGCGCTGACGGAGTTGGACAGCCATTCGTAACTACGAACAAAGTGTGCGTGTTCCTAGAAGCACCACCAGCACCAGCCGAGGGTAGCGCTACTTCCGGCCGCACCAAGCTGTCTACGGAAGGCGAAGTACCTAGTACTTACATGTGTTCCCTCGTAAAAGCCGTTTAGACTAAATCGCCGTAAAAACCGCCACGAAGCCGAATTACGTATACACCCCCCCCTCTTAAGTCCATCTCCCCTTTAGCGGCATAACATGGCCTGGTCAATGACAAGAGTCATCGACCACCTTTTTATTGAATTTCTTTTTCTTTTGGCAAGGTCTAGTAATAGTTAAAAAAAAAAAAATAAGAAAAAAAGTCAGAACGAGGCCTAACTTTCCGTATTAGTTCCGGTTTGCGTGTGAAAAAATAAAAAGGAAAGACACCAAAAGTTGTATGATACTCCGTAGCTCCTTCCCTTCTGTCGTGAATCGCCGTGAATTACAAAAACTCTTATTTCCCCTTTCCCCCACACTTTCTTTTCCTCACTTCCTCTCTCCTCCCATCTTCCCATTCCACTCGCATCTTCAATCAACAGCTTCGATCTTATATATCACTCGCAGATTCCCTCTTCGTGAATCTCGATCAAGACTCTCTTCTCCTATCACCCCTTCAGTCTTCCCTGTCTACTACTGCCTGGACACCCTTACATCGACATCCCCTAACACTCTCACCATCCTCAAGGCATCAACTGTACAACTGCTAGGACCTGCAGCCATCCCATCCCATCCGTCTGCCTGGTCAAATCACAGCCTTCTCGGCTACCGCAATATCACACTGCAGCTGCAAAACCAACACTCTGCCAATACCATTCCGCACCGCCGGCGAGCCCCCGTCTCGCCCACCACCCTGGTCCGTTCTCCGCAATCGGTTCCAGGCTCTAATATTATTTGTTTGACTCACACAGCGAAACGCACAATTCGCACTAAATCTTTCGAGATACTGCTGCAGGCCTTTTCCTTAAGACCCTGTTATCTCTTCCGTCCTTCAAAATCCCTTCCTCTTCTTCCTTCTCTTTTCCTCCTTCATCCAAGATGACCAACCACAACCAAGTTTCCTCTGCTGCTCCTCGCCCCTCAATTCCGTCCTCTTCTTCCTCTTCTCCTTCGCCTTTGACTCTTAAGCGCAAAACCATGTCCATCACACAAACTTACTTCCTGGCCCACAAGGCCCGGGCAAAGCTCTCTGGTGAGGCCAGCCGCGCCGACCACAACCTCCGCCTGCTCGTTGGCCACGCCAACCTCCTCGACACCCTGATGCTTGAGCTTGCCGACGCCGAGCGGGAACAGGAGAGCTGGTTCAACCAGTCGGTGCGCGCCTCTTCGCCTCACAAGCCCGCCGCCTCGACCGGTGACCGCCACATCCAATGGGCCGACACCTTCGACGCGGAGGCCGATATGGCGGACGACATGCTCGATGACGACGAGGCCGCCTGGGAAGTCGATTCCAACTCCTCGTCTGAGTCTGAAGAGGACTCGGACGACGACTTCGCCGATGATGCCGATATCACCATGTCCGGAGCCCTCTCTCTGCGCTACCCTCCTCCTCGCGCTCCCGCCGTCCCTTCCGTCGAGGACATCGACTCGGAAGAGGATGACGAGATCGAGGACGACGACGAGGAGGACCTCGCCCAGCTCGAACTGGTCCGCACCGTCTCCCACTCCACACAACCGCCCGAGCTTCTCGCCGACTCGGCTGAAGACAGCTCTTCCGATGACGAGTCGGCCATGCCCCCGTCGCCGCCCAACGCTGCCCTAGAACTTGCCAGCCACACCCGCGAGGCTACCGACGATGTCGACCCTGCCGATGACCTGTCTGACGATGAGATGGAGTCCACCCGCAAGCCTTCTGCCTCTACATCTCTCCACTCTCGGGATTTATATCTCCCCCGCCGGCACCCGGCTCACCTTGTTACCCGGGTGTCTGTCTACTAAACAACAAAAGCACGAAAAAAAAACAATAATTCTTGGCTCTTTTCTTTTCTTTCCGGCGTTTTCCTTTCCTACAAGACTGGACGGGCTTACTACGAAGCATTTCCCCTTAAACGAGCTTGCACAAGCGGATGGCGTTTTGACTGCTTTTCTTCAGCCTGTTTTTCTCTGCTTTTCTTCACCAGCTTCTGCTTTTTTGTCTACGATCATGATGAATACCCACTTCTCTCAGTCTTATTTACAACACTTTTCTACAAAGTGGATCCTCTCTATTTTTCTTGTCCTGTTTTTCAATCTTTGGGATATGTAAGTTTTTTTTTTTTTCATGATGTGGGAAAAATTGGGTCAACGGTTATACGTTTTCTTTCTTTTCTTGCCTTTGTTGCCGCTCCCCAACTGGGCAGGTCTATCCTCACACGAGGAAGACCGCGTTTTTTTATGCTCACACGGGTGGTTTTAGAGTGGGAACATTTTATAGGCAGATGATATATCTCCCTGTTTTACTTAGTTAGATCTCCGCTGCCCTCACTGGGCCAGTGAAATGAACAAACATTTTCCAAATATCTTTTCTCTTGTTATCTTCTGCCTGTGAATGAATAGTGAAAACTACAGCTTTTAGGAGCCCATTTTCGTGTTAACGATTTCCGTGTCCTGTGAACCTTGTGCATCTGCATCTGCATGTCTTTCATAAGACCCGTTGTGCGACCTGTGCCGTGTAAGTCCCTGATCCTATCAAGACAGGACGAACAGCACTTTGACTGACTGCATGTCTGCCCAACGGGTCTCAACAATTTTTTCCCTTCCTTTTCTTTGAAACAGGCGGGTTGCTACGGCCCTGGGGGTTTTTGTGTTCTCTGGACCGGTTTATCCACCGGGTAGTATTTCCCCCTTTGGCAGGGTTTTTCTTCTTGTGTCTGCCTACACCGCTGGCGGCGATTGGATCAGACCGTTTCTCACCGGGGGCTGACCGCCTCGGACCAGCGAGTATATATCATGCATAATACAGGCACATATTCCACACGAACCGGCCCCTTTCGCCCCTCAGTGTCTTATTACACCGGCAGAGCAGACTGGACTTGGCTCTCCCGAAGAGGGAGAGCAGAGAGAAAAAAAGAGCATGAAAGTCTTAGAGGGTTCAAGAGAGGGAGGGGGCGGGCACAAGAAGCGCAGAAGAAGGAAGAGAAAAGGACAACACATCGGGCCAAGACACACCTTCTTGCGGCGGTTGCACGGCTGGCTGGGTGGTCGATCACCTCGGACGTTTCCTTAATTTCCCTTGCCCTTTTACTTTTTTTTCTCTCCTGTCTGATCGTGTGTGTGTGTGTGTGTGTGTGTGTGTGTGTGTGTGTGTGTGTTCATGTGTTTGTGTGGCGCCCTCCCTCCCTCTCTTGATCCCTTATCGTGGCTTTCCCCCCCCCC
>LNGL01000032.1:1267295-1282606 GCA_001510565.1 Knoxdaviesia proteae
TTTTTTTTTTTTTTTCCACCAGCGGTGAGGCATCCAAAAAAACCGATCAAGATGGAAAAGAGGCCGGCGGGCTGAACTTTTTTTTTTGGAGAAAAGATCAGTGTGTGCGCACGGCGCTGCCCCCTTTGTTTGCTCCCCTTTCTTGTGCCCGATATAGGTGGTAGACGATACACACGGATTGGCGGCCATGCATGGCCTTCGAGGCGAGCGGAAGAGCTTGGAGACCTTGTTTCAACTGCAGCTTATTGGTATTTAGGTAGGGGGGTAGACAGTTACCACTTCTGTCGCTAGTGGTAAGATACACATGGGTTTAACGAGAACTGTCTTTTTCATTCTTTCACGAAACAGATCGGAGACTGCAAAGGCGGTGAGGTGCCTTTTTTTTTTCTTTTTTTTTTCTTTTTTTTTCTTTTTTTTTCTTTCTTTTTCCTTGGCCTCTTGGGATATTACTGGTGCCTTTTGTTTGTTCTATGCAGCTGCGAGAGCACTTCAGCTGACTCGTTTCGGGATAGCGGTGAACACCGCTTCTCCGAGGCGTGCTCTCGCCATTTGCGCTTCCTGAACGCCATGTGTCGGCCGAGATACAGGCCGGCACTAAAGCCGCCTTATGTGGTCCACAGGCAGTGGATGGGAGGAGGAACGCTTGTGAGACTTGAGAAGGGCCAGTGTGAGACCGCACTGCATGGCATCAGCCATGTGAGAATCCGGCCGCCGGCCAAACGTTAAGCGGACCAGGCTTTTTACACACGAAATGCAGGAAAAGCAAATCACAAATCTGACAAACGAGAGATAGCCCGACCCTTCAGCTTGTCTAAACCGCCCCGGCCCAGACCAAGAGAATCCGGAGGCTCGGCATTTACGGCGTTTGTGTTTGTTGGCCACACACGCTTAGGGATGGGGGTGCGTGTATTATACCGCCCGCGTGTAAACGGTCTCTTTTCTGTCGGGGCTCGGCCGGCGGGAGAAAATTCCAAAGGTAGCCACGCTAATTAAAGATTAACAAAAGGTGAACTGATGCCTAGGTCCGAGAGACAAAAAAAAAAAAAAAAAGGCCACCGCTGGGCTAAGCCGAAACCCTACCGAATCCGTGAGGGCCGAGTTGGGAAGATTCCGGAGTCCGAGGTTTACGAGGGGGGGCTTTGATTGATTTTCCCTCCTGTGGCCAAGTCCCCGTCCGAGCCCCCCCGGTTCAAAAAGGCAGAAACAATGTTGTGTGGGCTCCAGCTAAACGAAAAGAAAGGAGAAAAAAAAGGTTATCAAGGCGTTACATTTTCCTCGTTCATTGTTTGCATAAACTCTCTGTTTGTTGTCGTTGCTTCCCACCCGACTGGAACCTTCTTCGGCTGTCGCTATCTTATCTTATCAGCTTATCGTCGCCGCGGAGTTTTGAACCAGGGGGGCGTGTGAAGAACCTGAAGAGAACTGCATCAGTAGGCCAATTCACACATCGTGAGAAACTTCAGTTACGACGACACTGTTTTTTAAAGAAAAATTTCTCCTCGCTTCCCTGGTGCAATCAAATGTACGTGTGTATGAGTACTCCATAGGAGAGTACGTAGACGCGCGCGCCCCTTTTCCAACTGACACGTACCGAGCCCTACCGGGATACACAGAAAAATTCTCTCCGAAGTTGTCCACGGGACCCGGAAGAGAAGAAGGAATTCGATGGCGTCTGTGCGGGGAGGGTTCTTTTTCCCCTGTCATGGAAAAAGTTATCGGCCTTCTACGGACTATCGTGAAAAAAAAAAATTATCGTTACGAGGCCCACAAGGATGTCAAAAGAGCTCCTCTTTTTTTCTTCTTCTTCTTTTCTTTTTTTTCTTCTCTTCTCTCCTTTCGCCCCCTCATTACGTTGAAGAAATCACCAACCCAAGCGCCAGGACCCGGCCGGAGGAAGGCCTTGTCAACCCGGAGGCTAGACCGATCCCATGACTCCTCAGGAAACCCACTCAAAAATTTTTGACGCGTCCAAGGAAGAACTTTTTCTTGTTTTCTTTTCGTCTTCTGTCGAGGCTCGGCTCGGATAGTTACGGGGGCCGGTTCACCAGATATCAATGCACGGGGAGGCACGAAAATACAGTCCCGGCTTTTTGTTTGCTCGCCTCCCGGGAACAAGCCGACCTTGCCATAGCCCAGGCATTTCGCTCTTTTTTTACGAGAACTCGAAGACACACACGCCCTAAGGCCCTAAGGCCTTCGTCGCTTGTCACTTGTTCTGTATGCGTGCAAGGTGGCAGTGAGGTGTCTACCTGCACGGATGATTGCATATGACACACCGTGGGCCTGGAATCAATTCCATCAATTGAGACCGGTTCTCGTAGACCTTGGGGCATGGGGCAGGGCGGCGCATTTTTGGAGATCGATTGAATCATTACAAGCCAGACAGACACCCTAGCCCGGTCTGCCTGTTTGCTCTCAGACTACGGAAACGAAAACAAACCGCGCGCGCGCATTCCCGAGTCAGTCAGCTGACCGCCAGTGGCGGCCGGACATCGCGAGAACGGAGCGGGACGGCCACTGGAGCGACGACTTTTGCACTTACACAGACACCACGGCTGAAGTGGTTGCTGGACCGAACCCGCGCGCCGCCACTGCCTCAATGTCCTCTTTGCCCGTCTTCATTGTGCTGCTCCGTGAGCCATGAGGAGGCTCACGGGACACGCACTCTCTAGCCCGACCTTAGTGAAGTCTTCAGTCCCCCGCCGCTTGGTCCGGACCCCGTGTTATCATCACTCACGCCCACCACCCCGTCCCCCAACTGTCTTACTGACGAAGGCTTGTTCTGAGGAACCCGCTAGCTCCTATATTTTGAGTAACGAAGAAAAACAGAAGTGGAGCCTGGCTTTTCCTGCCGGTCCCGATGACTCTCCGCAAAAGGAAGATAATAAGATAATATTTAGGCTCGCATGAGCCAAACGCCCCCCTCCGCGAAAGAGAAAACAACCCGCCCGCCCGCCTTTTCCTCTTTCACCCGGCTTGCTCCTCTTCACCGACAATTCCCGGAACCGGAACTTCGCTTCTGCTGTGCTGCGTTGCACAACCAGCTTGTGTTAGGGTCCCAAGAATTTCCCTCTGCTGCAGTCGGTCATCTGATACGCCCTTTTCTTGTCTGCTCGGATCCCGGGACTACATTCTGGCCCGCGTCTATATGCAGGCTCTTTCGAACAGAGTCAGCGATAGAAATCTAGACTTAAGAGAAGCCTGAACGGAACCTTAGGTTTGCTCGGCATTGCACCACACCCCCTCCAAAGCTTGAAAAAGAAAATACCACTTCCATCAAGTCGGCTTCACGCAAAGCTATGGCGCCGCCTGTGTTTTCTACCGAGCAGATCCATGCTGGGTTCCGACTGCCGAAGTCGGCCTATGTGTACCGAATCAACCCGACGACCGTGGTCAAAAAGGGCTTGAGAATGGCTGAAGCCGAGACCATGAAGTTTGTCCCGGCGAACACTACGATCCCCGTTCCGACCGTCCACACCGTTTTCCGTGACAAAAAGTCTCAACGTGACACAACTGTCATGGATTATATCGAGGGGAAGCCTCTCGATGTTGCATGGGGCCAGGATACCGAAGTCGGGCAGGCCCGCTGCTGTTTCCCAGCTGCGCGACTACATGGGCCCGCTCCATCGTTTTCACGCACGGGGACTTGAATACACATGATATTCTAGTTCAGGGACATGAAGTGGTTGCAATCGTCGACTGGGAGTACTCGGGATTCTACTGTAAGCCTTCATCTCGGCCTGACTGGGAGAAGCCGTGGAGTCGGAGCCAGGCCGTGGACAAGATTCTTCGGCCCTTTCACGGGGAGCTTGCTGTCATGTGGAATGCCGAGGGTGTCTGAGAGACTATCTGCATGCTTCAGAACCCATGAAACGAAACGACACCAGTGTTGCAAACTTCGGCTTTCTTTGCGTTATCATGCCTAATATAGAGAGCTTGTGTGTCTCGATTTCACTGGCCAGAACTCCCTCCAAGGTATCACTGCCTCATTCCGGTCGCGGACCGAGATCACCAACACCCGCCAAGAATTGCTAATCGCCGAGTCCCCGAGGCTAATCCGCGCGCCGGACCGGATCGCTTGGATTGCTCGGGTTCGCTTATTCCAAATAAGTGGTCTGCGCTATTACATTCAACGGCTAGTTATCTATCTATCTATCTATCGATCTATCTATCGTTCAACACTTTCCAGGCTTGCTGTCATATGCATCTCCGCCACCCACATGCCCAACCAGCCGCTCCATTGTTTTCAGACACCAACCTTCACCTGCCTTCTTCCCCGATTGCGGTACGTACTCACAACCCTCCGAGATTTCCACGTCCGCCACACCGGGGACAAGCCCGTTGAGCAACGGAGCTCTTTTGTTCTTGAATGGTATGTGTGTAGCCTTGTAAGCGAGCTCAAGCTGTCGAAACGGGAATGACTTCGCTGCCTATCTGGGTCCGGTGCGGGGGCAGTCCCCCCCGCATAATGTACCAATGAGTGTTTTATTGCCAGCGTATCTCGCCGTCCTGTCTTGTGGTAGGTATCACCTGTTCAGACCAAAGAAAATCAGTCCCCCCTCAGCATTCGGAAATACGCCGGCTTGCACCACTATCCCCGTCAGCCCTATAGTGCTTTCTTGATCCGGCATCCACAACTGGTAAAATCCTCGTCCCGAGTAAGCAGTAAGCACAGCTCACGAAACCCTTCGCCAAGCCTCTTCCTCACACCACATCTCCCTACCTTGGGCAGCTAGTAGTATCTGCAAGCTCCAGAGCTTACCGAGTGTTCCTAAGCACATAATTCCATATATTGAGGTCTTTGCTGCTAAACGCCCCTAAACCCCGAGCCATCATTCCTCATTCCTCGGGGTAGGGCCAATGCTGATAGCTGATCCGAGGCAGTGTTAGGACGGCACCCATGTTGAAGCTGCTTCCGGGGATTTCCCAGTTCTAGACATCAGCCCATACAAGGGAGCTGGCGAATAAGATCCCACGCCCCGTACGGAAGATTCCTCCAAAAACCCCACGGCTAGGGACTACAAAGCACCACCCTACGGAGGAAGACAACCCGCGCTGGTATGCCCGACACCGCCGACTGAAGGAGGAGGCGAGAAGGGACGAGAAAACACATATCTTTGTCAGCTGACTTACCCGCGGTGTTGGCTTGGGAGGGCGCGCGGGCGTTTCCCCCTTGTTGCGGAGGAGACCTAAAGCTCTGGGCCATGGCCCGGTACAGTGGTAGCCCCGACAGACCTCGGATGAAAGTTCGCGCGATGTGCGCCGGACGGAGGTCTGGCCCTTTAGTAATTGCACCATAGCCAGAAAGTGTCACCTCCGAGAATGGAAGTTGTCGCCGGGCCCTCAATGATGTTCATACCCTCGCTTAACATACACCATGAACATTAGTCGTACTGCTGCAGCCTATCTCCATGGCGCTTGTTGCATGTTCGGGGCATTCAAGTCAGGGCCCGTCCTCGAAGTATTTCAAATCGGCCTCCGGCCTAGGTCTACTGGTTGATTTTTAGTTCCAACCCCTCTCATGACGGGTGTCAATTGGTAGGATTTAGACCGAGCTCTCGGCGGTATACAGGACAAAGGGCGTGTGGCCAGGCCGGAGAACCGAGGATTGGATCTCAAAGATAAGCCGGCGAATATTCCTAGCGTTTCGTGCTCATCATTCTTTCCATTGCCGTGACTAGAATGTATCGAAGAACCAACAGTGTCCAGCGAATCTGACCGCTTGATACGAAGTCAATCATCATCTGTTAATAGGTATATTGGTGATGCATGCATAACATGATAATATGAAAGGGTAAAGTTTTAGTCTATGCCGTATCCGGCGGGCGAGATGTGGATATAGCTGGTCATCATCGCCACGTGCCGTCCTCACGTGATGAGGTCGGCTACACTTCCCCGTGAATAGCGCTTCCATATCTTATGTGCCATGTGTTCTTCCGTCCTCTTTCTCCTTCGCGTCTTTAATTATCTATATCCTTTATACTTCGGGGTCCTTATGCTCTTCGATATTTTCCGAGCTTCTATACTTTCCTCCTTTCCTCCTTCTTCTTCCTTCTTTACGTCTTTAGTTATCTTCGCTTCCGTCCTTCCCTATAACTAACGATACGTCGGTTAGGTTAAGTATTACTCTTATTCTCGTGAACTCGGGTCTTAAGAGAGCTTTAGTAAGAATATCCACGCGTTAGTTCTTCCCTTCGACTTTTAATATTCTTACGTTACCCTCGGTAACCTCTAACTAAATAAAGTAATATACTATACGTAAGTAGCGCGCCCTATTACTTTTATTATATACGGCTTTCTTCGCTATTACGTTATCGTAATAGATATCGGTCGGCCCGATATTTTCTCTTATTTTACGTAATATTATACGTATCTACTTAGCTTTAAAAGTAGTTTCTAATACTATAATATATTCTACTTCTTATATAGATTTTAAGACCGTAGCTTACTTTCTAGATAACTATATAATAGGTTATTCGTTTAGAAAAATAATAAAACCTATAATCGAACGGCCTATATCGTTATCGCTAGCTAGATCTACGTCTCTATACGCTAATAGTTATAGAGGTTCGTTCTAGTCTCCGCTTATAGTATATTTAATTCTAATATTTCGTTCCTATTTAATATAACGTAATACTCGTTTTACTTTAACTATATCGTCTATTATTAGTATCTATATTCTTCTTACTAATATACTAGTAACGAAAGCGATATCTAGATACGTCTATATCGCTAGCTAATTTACTCCGCCTATAATTTATTTATACTTACGTATATCTACTAGGCCTAATATAGTTACGTTCGTTTCTAATATAGTCGGTTACCCTATTCTTAATTTTACTTCTCTAGGTATATTAATACCGTATATATCCTTTAATTATATTCGCTTAAATAGATCTTTTACGTATACTAACTATAAAATCTATATATTATCTAAGGAAATCCTAATAGCTATTCCTAAGAATTATCCTAGGCTACCTAGATCTTTAGTTTTAAGGATACCTTTTAGGTCGTTTATAAAAGTATTAAGAGCGTTATCGTCTTTCGCTATTATTTATAGGTTATTTACGTAAGTTAGAATAGTTATATTTCTATCTCTATAGCGGAAGATCGCTTAGTTAACTTATAACGGGGTAAAACTAATATCTTAAAGTCTTCTATATAATTCTATTTACTAGTTATAGGCGCTTTATTTAAGACTATATAACGATTTCTTAACGAGGATAATAGCGTTCTCTTTATAATTATATAATTCGGCTAGGTTAGGGTTTTCGTAGAAGAAGTCTTTAATTCTAGGGAATTACTTAATATATACTAATTCGATAAGTTATGGATCCCTAATAGGTCGGAGTGCATTGTAGTACGTTATAAACGTATGTTAATATATATGGATACTACCCAGCGGTAAGTATTTAGGTATATAAGTAAATATATATAAATACCTTAATGAGCTAGTAAAAGACCTATAAAAGGATAACGTCCGCCGCGCTTTTATAGGAATTATCTTAAGATAGAAAAAATTTAAGCTTCCCTTTTATATATTTCTCTATACGTGCCTTATAATTATAACCTATTTATTAGTCCTTTAGACTATATACTAGGAAATTATAAAAAATTAATTTTTTATAAGCGTAATACTTATATTATTAATCTCTTATTAACCTTCCTTTAAAGCCTAACCGTTATAATCGTTTACCTTTCCTCTAGGTTCGAGTCCTAATCGATACGTAATTAACCGATATCTCGACTTCCTTTCTTTCAATCCCACATTCATTATAATCGATAGTTTCACTACTTACCGTTACCTTAAATAACGGATTACCCTTCTTTTATAAACCCTTTTTTATTCGACCTCTTTTTAGTAACGAAAGCACGTTAAATACCACTATTCTTTTCTTTTAATTCTATCTTTACTAAAATAATAACTAATTAACTACTTATTACTTTAGTAAACGCCGAATTACTACCTTTACTAACTATCTACGCCTCTCGCGTACCTTTTTCTTACTTCCTAAATCGTTAGATCCTAACGTTAGGATCGAGTCCTACGTACGGAATATTTAATAGCTATTTCTTATACTTTTCCCTTTATTTCTACGATTTTCCTTTTATTTCTACGACTTTTCTCTTATTTCTATAACGTTTCCTTTATTCTAATAACTAATACCTCGGTATTCCCGCTATTTCGATTTCGATAATCTCCGTTTACGGTTTTCCTCTTTACTTATTTTTCTATTATTTCTAATTACTAATCCGCTTCTTATTACGAGACTAACCCGCTTTTATACCCCTTTTACGTTCTAATTAACCCCTTTTATATTCTAATTACCTCCCTTTATATTTTAATAAACCTACTTTTATTTATATTAACCCTATTTCTCGTTTTAATAATTCTCTTTTTTATTATTTCTTAATTCCCTAAATACGCGTTACCCTAATACTAACTTATAAATTATAATTATCTAACTTTTTTTATTAATTACTAACCCCCTATTAACTTACCCTTACTACTATTCACTCCTACTTACTGCCTTTTATCCCTATAATTCTACGCCGACGGTAAGTCTAGACCGCTAATATCTATTTTTCGTTCTAGATAACGGATAAAGAATAACGTATTCTATAAAAAAAGGATAAAAGCGTTACTTATAACCTTAAAGCCTTAAGTAAAGTAAGCGTCACCCCTAGCCTATAAAATATAAGCGAAAGTCCGTAAACCCCTATTATTAGTAGTTAATCGACGTAACCGCTACCCCTATCTTCTAAAGTTATAGTAAAAGAGACCCACACCGGTAAGTTACTAGCTAAGGAGCTATAACTACCTATAGAAGTATAGCCTATTACACGTAATCGCCCGATAATAATAGGCCAAGGGAAGGGAAAGGCGGTAGATAACGGAACGAATATTCCACTAGCTTAGCCAGCTAATAGTCTACTACCCTAAACTACCGAGTTATCTACGATCGAGGAATTAAAGTAAATAATAAAAACGCTACTATTAGACCGCGCTAAGTCTAATATTAAGAGATAAAAGAGAGATAAAAAGTATACCGATAATATAAATACGGTTATTACTACGATAATAAAAAGACTTCTAGAAAGACTAGCTAACGTTATAAGCCGTAGTAACTTACTAGCTATAGCTATAGCTACCTCTTTATCTTTTACTACTCCTACGTCCCCTACTAATAACCTATCTATAATAGCACTATTATTATCTACTAATACTAGTAAAAAAAGCCCCCTTACTAACGTAACCGTAGCTAATAACCCCTTACTAACTACGAAAGATATCTAATTATCTAGAACCTAGCCTATAGTACCGTATATATTATTATAAATACCTAAAAGTATAGGAATAACGGTATTAGAAGGATTATAAGGCTACGTATATAAATAAGGAGCTTATAATAGTAATATATTCTATAACCCCCCGATATTATTCTAACCCGCTTTATCGTAAATAATAATACCTAATATAATATTCTAAGCGAAGCTCTACCTAGGACCGGAATAAAAGCCGTTTAATGACGTTAGTATTAACGGCTTTTTACTACTATTAAGGCTCGCTATTAATAGCTAATTCCCTAGCCCTTACTTAATAAAAAGGAATTTAGCCGTCGAAGGCGGACTAATAGCCTATAATAAGCCCCTAAGGAACGATAAACGCGTAACTAAGTAATATAAATATCTTTAAGCGATATTTCTAGAGCTAATACTACTATTAGATATTAACGACGGAGAGGATTATAAGAAGAATAGTAAAAAAGTAATTAGTTAGCTATAAAGCGATTACTTAAATAAAGTAGACTATATAATTATAATATAATTAGTACGTATTTAGACCTACCTATACGAATCTATAATTCTATATACGTACTAGATATCTTAAATACTACTAGTAATTAAAAGCGAATTTATACCCCTTTAGTACTTCGTTTATAGGTACGCCGATATACTATAGCTAATACTAATAGAATTAGTACTAATATTTATTTCTAGTTATATTCTAATAGCTACCCTATCGCACGTATTTATAGCTCTCGTACTTAATTACTAATATAAGTCTAAGTATAAGGCTATCGAACTTCTAGCCGAAATAATATAGAATTCTATTAATAACTTACTTAAAACGTATTATATTCGATATATAGTTAAGGATATTCTACGCTATAATATTACGGACTTATAATATAAGACGAGATAGGATATTAGTATAGACTCGAGTATTTATACTATAGTAAATATAACCTATTACCTATTAAAGAATATATAATCGCACGCCGCTTAGTTAAATACCGTATTAAAAGTAGCTAAGGAGGAAAGAGAAACGCTATAATTCGGAATACGTGAAGAAACCCTTAATTATATTACTTAAGATAAAGATAAGGATAAATCGACGTGTTTCCGCTACGGAAAGACTAGTTATTAGGTACGCGAATACTTAGAACCCCGCGATAAGAATAACGACCGCTAATAAAAGACTCGTTTCACGATAAATCGCGGTCGATTAGCTAATAATCGCAACCGTTTACGTAATAACCGCGATACTCGTTACTATTCCCGTAATACCTCTTAGGACCGAGACCGTAACTATTTACGACGGCCGTCTTAAGACTAAAAGGTATACCGTTCTCCTACTCCCTACCCCTTTAGATATAAAGATAAATAAATAACGGATAAAGGCTAGCGAAACGATAAAAGAGGGGATAAGAAGCCCGCGAATTATAATACTTACGCTACCTAGAAAGAGGATTTATCTCCCGAAGGTTTACCTATTTCCGAAGATACTAACTTAGACGTAAATAATAACTATTTCGCTAACGTTACCTACTATTCTACGTTCTTTCCTACCCTATCGACGGAGGAATCTATAATTATTAATAAGATATTAATAAAATAGCTACGCTATAAAGGATATCGTAAGCGATATCGCCTTTATACCGGTTTACTAATAAATAATAAATAAACCCCCCTCGTTATATTTATTAATACTAGAATAGTAAGCGTTTTTATCTTTAAATCGTACGCTTATCGCTATTTAAAGCTATACCTATCTTTAGACCCGCTACGCCTTAGTAGTCTAGGCGGTAACGGTAGCTTCGCTATTATTAACGATATCGTTATTTCCTTTTAACTAATAACCGTTAACGGTTTATTAGAGGTTATTTCTATAGTAGCTAGTATTATTACTAATAGTACCTACCCCGCTAACTTAACTATTAATAGAAGCGGCGCTACGAAGCTCGGGTATACTAACGCTAATAGTAAGATAAAGCTTATACTTTTACGTAATTCCCCCGTTATTCTATGGATCCCCAATAGGTCGGAGTGCATTGCAGTACGTTGCAAACGTATGTCAATGCACATGGATACTGCCCAGCGGTGAGCATTTAGGTGCATAAGTAAATACACACAAATGCCTTAATAAGCTGGCAAAAGACCTATAAAAGGACGACGTCCGCCGCGCTTTTATAGGAATCATCTTAAGATAGAAAAAATTTAAGCTTCCCTTTTACATATTTCTCTATACGTGCCTTATAATTATAACCTATTTATCAGTCCTTTAGACTATATACTAGGAAATTATAAAAAATTAATTTTTTATAAGCGTAATACTTATATTATTAATCTCTTATTAACCTTCCTTTAAAGCCTAACCGTCGTAATCGTTTACCTTTCCTTGTGGATCCCTAATAGGTCGGAGTGCATTGCAGTACGTTGTAAACGTATGTCAATGCACGTGGATACTGCCTAGCGGTGAGTATTTAGGTATATAAGTAAATGCATATAAATGCCTTAATGAGCTGGTAAAAGACCTATAAAAGGACGACGTCCGCCGCGCTTTCATAGGAATTATCTTAAGATAGAAAAAATTTAAGCTTCCCTTTTATATATTTCTCTATACGTGCCTTATAATTATAACCTATTTATTAGTCCTTTAGACTATATACTAGGAAATTATAAAAAATTAATTTTTTATAAGCGTAATACTTATATTATTAATCTCTTATTAACCTTCTTTTAAAGCCTAACCGTCGTAATCGTTTACCTTTCCTCTAGGTTCGAGTCCTAATCGATACGTAATTAACCGATATCTCGACTTCCTTTCTTTTAATCCTATATTTATTATAATCGATAGTTTTACTACTTACCGTTTACCTTAAATAACGGATTACCTTTCTTTTATAAACCCCTTTTTATTTAACCTCCTTTTAGTAACGAAAGTACGTTAAATACTACTATTCCTTTCTTTTAATTCTACCTTTACTGAAATAATAACTAATTAATTACTTATTACCTCGGTAAACGCCGAATTGCTACCTTTACTAACTATCTACGCCTCTCGCGTGCCTTTTTCCTACTTCTAAAATCGTTAGATCCTAACGTTAGGTTCGAGTCCTAGCTACGGAATATTTAATAGCTATTTCTTATACTTTTCCCTTTATTTCTACGATTTTCCCTTTATTTCTACGACTTTTCTCCTATTTCTACGATATTTCCTTTATTCCGGTAACTAATACCTCGGTATTCCCGTTATTTCGATTTCGATAATCTCCGTTTACGGTTTTCTTCTTTATTTATTTTCTATTATTTCTAATTACTAATCCGCTTCTTATTACGAGATTAACCCGCTTTTAAACCCCTTTTACGTTCTAATCGACCCTTTTTACGTTCTAATTACCTCCCTTTATATTCTAATAAACCTACTTTTATTTATATTAGCCTTATTTCTCGTTTTAATAGTTCTCTTTTTTATTATTTCTTAGTTCCCTAAATACGCGTTACCCTAATACTAACTTATAAATCGTAACTATCTAACTCTTTTTATCGATAACTAACCCCTTATTAACCTACCCTTACTACTATTTACTCCTACTTACCGCCCTTTATCCCTATAATTCTATACCGACGGTAAGTCTAGACCGCTAATATCTATTTTTCGTTCCGGATAACGGATAAAGAATAACGTGTTCTATGAAAAAAGGATAAAAGCGTTATCTATAACCTTAAAGCCTTAAGTAAGGTAAGCGTTACCCCTAGCCTATAAAATATAGGCGAAAGTCTATAAACCCCTATTATTAGTAGCTAATCGACGTAACCGCTACCCTTATCTTCCGAAGTTACGGTAAAAGAGACCTATACCGGTAAGTTACTAGCTAAGGAGCTATAACTACCTACGGAAGTATAGCCTATTATACGTAATCGCCCGATAATAATAGGCCGAGGGAAGGGAAAGGCGGTGGATAACGGAACGAATATTCCACCGGCTTAGCTAGCTAGTAGTCCACTACCCTAAACTACCGAGTTATCTACGATCGAGGAATTAAAGTAAATAATAAAAACGCTACTATTAGACCGTGCTAAGTCTAATATTAAGAGATAAAAGAGAGATAAAGAGTATACCGATAATATAAATACGGTTATTACTACGATAATAGAAAGATTTCTAGAAAGACTAGCTAACGTTATAAGCCGTAGTAACTTACCGGCTATAGCTATAGCTACCTCTTTATCTTTTACTACTCCTACGTCCCTGACTAATAACCCGTCTATAATAGTATTACTATTATCTACTAATACCGGTAGAAGAAGCCCCCTTACTAGCGTAACCGTAGTTAATAACCCCTTACTAACTACGAAAGACGTCTAATTATCCGGAACCTAGCCTATAGTACTATATATATTATTATAAATACCTAAAGGTATAAGAATAACGGTATTAGAAGGATCGTAAGGCTACGTATATAGATAAGGAGCTTATAATAGTAGTATATTCTATAACCCCCCGATACCATTCTAACCCGCTTTATTATAAATAATAATACCTAATATAATATTCTAAGCGAAGCTCTACCTAGGACCGGAATGGAAGCCGTTTAATGACGTTAGTATTAACGGCTTTTTACTACTATTAAGGCTCGCTATTAATAGCCGATTCCCCGGCCCTCGCTTAGTAAATAGGAATTTAGCCGTTGAGGGCGGACTAATAGCCTATAATAAGCCCCTAAGGAACGACGAACGCGTAACTAAGTAGTATAAATATCTTTAGGCGATATTTCTAAAGCTAATACTACTATTAGATATTAACGATAGAGAGGATCGTAAGAAGAACGGTAAAAAAGTAGTTAGTTAGCTATAAAGCGACTACTTAAGTAAAGCGGACTATATAGTTATAGTATAATTAGTACGTATTTAGACCTACCTATACGAATCTATAATTCTATATACGTACTAGACGTCTCGAATACTACCGGTAATTAAAAGCGAATTTATACCCCTTTAGTACTTCGTTCGTAGGTACGCCGATATACTATAGCTAATATTAGTAGAATTAGTACTAATATTTATCTTTAGTTGTACTCTAATAGCTACCCCGTCGCGCGTATTTACGGCTCTCGTACTTAATTACTAGTATAAGTCTAAATATAAGGCTATCGAACTTCTAGCCGAAATAGTATAGAATTCTACTAATAACTTATTTAAAACGTATTATATTCGACGTATAGTTAAGGATATTCTACGTTATAATATTACGGACTTATAGTATAAGACGAGATAGGATATTAGTGCGGACTCGAGCGTTTATGTTATAGTAAATACTACCCGTTACTTATTAAAGAATATATAATCGTACGCCGCTTAGCTAAATACCGTACTAAAAGTAGCCGAGAAGGAAGGAGAAACGCTATAATTTAGAATACGCGAAGAAGCCCTTAATTATATTACTTAGGATAAAGATAGGGATAAATCGACGTGTTTCCGCTACGGAAAGACCGGTTATTAGGTACGCGAATACCTAGAACCCCGCGATAAGAATAACGACCGCCGATAAAAGACTCGTTTCACGATAAATCGCGGTCGATTAGCCGATAATCGTAACCGTTTACGCGATAACCGCGATACTCGTTACTATTCCTATAATACCTCTCGGGACCGAGACCGCGACTATTCACGACGGCCGTCTTAAGACCGAAAGGCGCACCGTTCTCCCACTCCTTACCCCTTTAGATATAAAGATAGATAAATAACGGATAAAGGCTAGCGAAACGATAAGAGAGGGGATAAGAAGCCCGCGAATTATAATACTTACGCTACCTAGAAAGAGGATTTATCTCCCGAAGGTTTACCTATTTCCGAAGACACTAGCTCGGACGTAAATAATAACTATTTCGCTAACATTACCTACTATTCCACGTTCTTTCTTACCCTATCGATAAAGGAATCTACGACTATTAGTAAGATATTAATAAAATAGCTACGCCGCGAAGGATATCGCGAGCGATATCGCCTTTATACCGGTTTACTAA
>LNGL01000033.1:0-12651 GCA_001510565.1 Knoxdaviesia proteae
CGACGACGTGCTCTTCGAGAAGATGACGCACACGCAATACACCACCGTCCTCGAGTCCAAGGTGCAGGGCGCCTGGAACCTGCACCAAGCCCTGCTGACTGCCACGCCGCCGCTCGACTTCTTCCTCGCCATCTCGTCGGTGGCGGCCACCATCGGCAACCGCGGCCAAGCAGCCTACGCAGCCGGAAACGCCTTCCTCAACGCGCTGGTGTACCACCGCAACGCCCTCGGCCTCCCGTCCATGTCGATCGACCCGACTGCCATCCGTGACAGCGGGTACCTCGCCGAAGACGCCGCGGCCGCCGCCGAAGTGGCCAAGAACCTCGGCAGCGACACCATCTGCGAGGCGGAGGTGTTTGCGCTGATCGCCGCCGCCCTGGACCACGGCCGGCTGGCAGCCTCCAGCGCCAGCCACACCATCACCGGCGTGCGCATGGCGCCAAACATGCAGCCGTTCTGGACGCAGGACGCCAAGTTCAAGTACCTCCGCGAGACCATGGAGGAGCAGGCGGCGGCCGAGGCGGCGGCGGCGGCTGCGGCCGGTGTCAGCGGGGCCGCCGTCGTCTCGTACAATGCGGCCGTCAAGGCGGCGAAGTCGCTCGAGGAGGCCGAGGACGTCGTGAGCCGCGGCCTGGTGCACAAGATTGCGAGTGTGCTGATGATGGAGGAGGACGAGCTGGATGTAGTGCGTCCGCTGTCGCATTACCCGCTGGATTCGCTGGTGGCCATTGAGATCCGCAACTTCATCACGCGCGAGTTCGAGGCGAATATGCAAGTCCTGGAGCTTCTGTCCAGCGGATCGATCAGCACGTTGGCCAAGGCGGTGTGTGTCAAGAGCAAGTTGGTGACGTTCTAGATGTTGGTGTGTTTGTTATGTCTGTTCATCTTGGTGTTTCTTTTCTTGTCGTATACCTCGTTTCGTCTTCATTCTGGGTTTTTTTTCGCATACTAGTACATGTTTGTTATCTGTATCTCTCTATGGTTCATATACATACGTTCAGAGTTCGCTATGATGATGGGTGTATCTTCTTGGAGCCGCCAAGGGGCGTCGTTTGTTCGTAGGCTCGTTGACCCCGCGTGATGTTCCCGGGACGCATTCCGGCCGTTGCTTCACTAAAACACATCGTCAGTATGTCATACCAGCAGCGGACTCTCCAAGAAGAAGCTCAAGCTTACCTTCAAAACGCACCAGCCCATGAACGAACATACCACAAAGGAAAAGGAGGGGGTATCATAAGAAAGGAGTCCGTTCCGGACCTGAAAGACACAAAACAGCAGTAAGCCGTAAATCTGCTTTCTCATACAAGCTTCACCGTCACCTTAACACAGCTCACACTCCGCACTCTCGCGGCCACCTCTAGCCCCGGAGTCCCCTCCACAATGTCCCCGCCCAGCCACTCACTCTCGCCCGCATCTTCCCCACCAGCAGCGTCCGCGCGCCGCGGCGGCCGCTCCACCACATCGTCGACCGTCTGCACGGTCTGCGTGCGCACAGCCACCGCATACCCCGGCCGCCGCATAAACCACCCCGCCACCGCCAGCGTGCGCTCAATCGCCTTGCCGGTGCCCATCACCACCACGCGGATCCCGTCGCCGGGCGCCGGCTGCACGGACGCCGCCGGCGGGAGCGTCCCCGCGTTGGCACGTGCGGAGCCCGACCGCGCGCTGCCGCTGCCCCTGCCGCTGGTGGCGGACTTGCGCGCCGTGCTCATGGCCTTGTCGAGGATCTTGCGCGCCCGCGTCACGCCGGCCAGCACCGGCGTGCGCGACGAGATGTACACGAGCCGGGTCTCCCGCGAGGACGACTGTAGCGGGGCGCGCGGAAGCGGGCGTTTGCTGATTGCGTAGCCTGGGGGGTGTGTGTGAATGTTAGCATGTGAATGTTAGCATGGGTGTCGTTTGCTCTGGTATCTCTGTCCGTTTGTGTGTATCCCCTCTGACCAATATCGGTGATTCAACAGACCCCCAACAAACAGGAGATGGTCACACACCTTCAGGTACTCTCGGCAGCTTTCCATCGACTTTCTGTCCAGAAGCCACTGCTGCCTGGGCTCTCGCCGTTGCATCTGTGTCCATTGTGCTGTCCATCATGTCTGTTTCTTTCTTTTTTTCTTTTTTTTTTCTTTCTTTTTCTCAAAAGTGAAATGGAAAACTTGAGACCCAAACTTCCTGGTAGAGCTAGGTGAGAATTGAGGAGAGAGAAGAAAGGAGGGAAATGCAAAGAAAAGAAAAATCAGACATGGGAGTTATGTGCAAATGCTTTAGACGTGCAAATTCCAGAACGGGAAGTCACGTCGTCAAGCCCAATATGCGCGGTCGCTCCTGCCAAAAACACCAGATCATGTGTGGAGAATCACGTGTCAGTGTATGCACGGTAACCCTAGTCTAACCCTTACCAGCTTCCCCAGAATACAATCACGACATCAAACAACAACGAGATCACTCATCGTCCTCTCTACTACACTAATCCAAAGAGCAGCTACAGACAAACTATTATAAAATAGTCACAGCAAACAATCACGCAAATTCACAGTCAAAAGAAGCAACTTAGCAGAATATAATAGGAACAGCAAACAAAGCACCATCGTTAAAGTACGTGAGATATATGAAGGGTGAGAAAAAAAAGCCACTAGTACGTACTATAGAACATGAAGAAAAAAAGGAGGACAAAGGGAAGAAGAAAGAGAAGAAAAAAAAATGTGTTGAAATGAGGATAGGGGCCATGTATGGACAGGATTGCTTAAGAGACAACCCGAGAAGTGTTGGCTTGGAGGGACTCCTAGAAACACTGTGGCACACACAACATCCTAGCCTCTTTTTCCACCCTGAAATTTCCATGCAGGAGAGAGAGAGGGAAGACGGTTTAGGTATGTATATTCGTTCGTGAACTCTTGAAGCGTCATATCTCAGAGACGGTTGTTCGGGATTGGATTGGGCTGTATGTTGGCGCTGGCTCCGCATGAAAAAAAAGACAAGCATCAGAAGAGGCGGAAAAAAAGAAGAGAAAAAGAGAAAAGAGAAAAGAGAAAAAAAAATTGGAATGTCCAAAAGAGGAAAAGAAAAAGCTGAAAAAAGATGATGGAAACCCGCTAGATCATGGATGATGCATATTGAGAACGAATGTCCAAATGCGACGCGATCCAGAAAAAATGCAAAAAGATGCGCGGTTGTCGAATTACACGCTGACAGTGGCCTGGCCCTGGGGCGCCAGCACGTTCGCAGTGAAGCGGCCGGCATAGTTGCCGGGCGGGCCGTAGTTGCACACGATGTTCCACGAGCGGAAGCTGGACGCAGTGTTGGCCGCGCAGTCGACGGCCGCGCACCCCACGGTCGTGGTGCCGACCCAGACGACCTGCGAGAAGTGGCCCCAGCTGGTGAAGTCGTCCATGTTTGGCTCAGCGCCGTAGCCCGGGTACGAGTTGATCTCGCCGTTGTACCACAGGTTGCTGATCGACTTGGCCACCGCCGCCGTCGCCTCGCCGGTGTCGCCGGACGAGCCGAGCAGGGCCAGGTTCTGGCCGTAGCCACCGCCACCAGGAGACCTAGAAGAGGAAGTTGCAGTTAGTATAAATTTTAAGAACACACAAATTCAAGTTAGGAACACTCAGAAAACTTACAGGTCGTGGGCAAACACGCAGCGCTCGGCAGTGGTCTTGGCGTAGCCAGCGAGGGTGGAGGACCAGGTCAGGGCCGGGGCAGAGTGGTTGCTGCGGTGCAGGTTGTGGTGGTACACGGCGATCGAGGCCAGGTCGGAGCCGGGGTCAGGCTGCGGCTCCGGGCTGGGCTCCGGGCTAGGCTCGGGGCTGGGCTCGGGGCTGGGCTCCGGCTGCGGCTCCGGCGACGGCTCCGGCTGCGGCTCGGGGGTGGGCTCGGGTGCCGGTGCCGGGGTCGGGTCCGGGGTGGGCTCGGGCGGCGGGGGCGCCGGGGTCGAGGTGGTCGAGGGGGTGGGGGTCTCGGGCGGCGGGGTGCTGGTGGAGGTCGACGTGGTGGTGGTCGACGTGGTCTCCCCCTGGGTGGTGGTGGTCAGGGGCCGCTTGCCGCCCTTGTAGAAGCCGGCGGACTCGGTCGGGCGCGCGGGGCGGCCGTCGGGGTAGACGTACTCGGTGACGGTCTCGACGGCGATCTGGGTGACGATCTTGCGGCGGACCAGGGGACCGGCAGCGGCCATCAGCGCGCTGCTGACAATGAGGACGAGAGAGGCCTTCATGGTTACAGCTGAGTAGGTTCAAGGATAAGATATCTGGGAATATGTCGTGTTAGTGAGTGGAAGAGAGCAAATGGTTGAAACAGAAGAAGAAAAAACGAAGAACGGTAGTCGTTAGACGGGTATAGACGATGTGGACTAGATTTGATGCTCCCTTCATTGCAGGTCTCCCAGCCGCTTGGCTGGTGAAGAGGCAGTATTTGTAGTTGCAGACATTCCAAGTGGCCTTCGCCCTACCATACCTCACCCAGTCCCTGAAATGACTCGCGAGGCATGGAGGCGGTGCAGCCGGTCAATGGATTGCATTGTTTCAATGTGCGAACAGTCACGTGTGCCTCGAGAGTCGACAGAGTCGACAAAGCGAGAAGACGCAAGAAAGAGCCAAGGCGGAACCGATTCGTCTGGCAAAAGACGGGCTCTCTTTGCTTTGTTCTTGGCTCCACGCGTGTGCTCTGGGCGGTAGCAGAACAAAGGCATCGCCGCGTCGACAATTCGTCCCATTAAAGGAAACGTGAAACGGCACCGGGTATAGTTCACACGAAACACAGCGCAGACAAAGCAACGTACCTTTGATAGATCCAAAAACTGGGTAAGTGGTGAGTGAGTGACTTCCAAGTGGACGTTCAAGAGAGAGCGAGGTCCAGAAGGGAATTTATATGTTCAAAAGGGAATGGGGTCCTGAGTTGAATTGTAGGAAAAACTGATACACAGCGAGTCTCGACGGTAGAGAGAGTGTGGGGGATTGCGAAGTCCAAAAGGAGAGGAATATCCAAGACAAGATCAAAAGACAGCACAGCTGGATGAAGGAGAGAGCGATGGGAGGTTCCGTCAAGGGACCCTGAAATTGACCAAGAGTTGGATGCACGAAGGAGTGTAGCGAAGATGTTGACGTCAAGTGATCGAAAGACTTGGGCGAGGACCGAGGCGGGAAGGTGAGAGAGATATATCGAGAGCAAGACAGGATGGCAAGGGAAAATGGTATCGTTCTAACACAAAGCAGGGCACCAGAGAAACCAGTCTGGACACACAGGGAAAGACACGGCAAAAAAAGCGAGATGAAAAAAGGAGTGACAAGAAGGAATGTGAGGAGGCCAAAAAACGAAGATTTCCGGGCGGGATGTGAATGGATTCAAGACAAGCAGCCGGTTGGAATGGATGGAAAGAGGATCCTTTTCGATATGGTCAGGGATGGCAAGAGAAGGTAAAAAAGAGAGGGAGAGACTCTTTTTTGTGTCTGTTTTTAAGGGAATGGTCGGAATAGGACGCCGGAGCGAGACATAGTAACAGTTAGCCAGAAACGAAGGAAGACTCGCACGACGACGACAGCGTGTGGGAGGGAGACACAGAGAGAGACATCAGGAAAGAGGAAGAGAGAGAGAGAGAGAGATAGACCGAGAGCTAGGAGAGAGAGTCGGACGACGGAGAGAGAGAGAATGGGGGCTGCTGAAAACGATCGAGACCACCGACGACCGACCACAAGGAAACGCCATGAAGTCAGCCAAGTTGGCGGTCCACGCCCCCCCAAGAAGCGACGCTTGGAACTAAGAGAGGAGCGGGTGGAATTTATTGCTATGGTGAAGCGGCTGGTGCAGATGAGACCTGCAGTGTGTGCGGAGGAAGGCAAGGAATGGTGGTCTCTCTCTGAAGTGAGGTCTGTGGAGGGCGTCTGGGAGCATGTGGGAGTCTATACTAGGCCCCTTCGGCCCACCCTCACACTCCCTCCCTCACAGACCGAAACATCACATTGACGGAGAGAGACAGGGCCAAATAAGGCAAGGGAGAGGTGTTTGTGTCTCTTCTGTGTCGTTTTTGCGTAGGAGCACATTATACATACCGGAAAACCAGAGGTAGATGGTTGGTTTTTTAAAGGAGTGGACTGTGTCGAAAAATGACACGAAAAAAGCAGCAAAAGAAAACTTGGGCGGACCCGAAAAGAATGGACAGACTCGAAAGACCGTAACGAACAAGAAAGAAAAAAGAGAGAGGAAAAAGGCGAAGAGGGAAAAAAAAGAGGAGGAGGAAGGACAAATAAGAAGAAAAGTAAGAAAAGAAAAAGAGATAGAAGATGAGACGAAAATAAAATAAAATAAAATAAAATTCACCAGCGATGCGTCCAGGCCAGGGCCAATAAAAGGAAAAAAAGAGGGTCGTTGAAGATGGCCTGGGGGGTCACCCTTGTTGGGTTGGGAGTGAGGGTGAGCGTGTACTCTTTGGCCGGGGCGTGCATACCGGGGGTACATGGCGCACACACACGCACACACGCGGTGGCAGACATGGGCCCCCGTGGCATCCTTTTTTCCTCTCTGTTGTCTTTTGGGTTGACGGGTGAAGGTCTCGGAGCTCGTCGACCTGCTTGGGCGCTCAGGGTGTGTGTGCTCTGGCCATTTGAGAGCGAGATGTGGCCAAGGACATGCGCCTGGGAATGGCGTCTGGTGGTGATAAGGGGGGCGGTCAGTGTGCCGTTCCAAGTGCCAGCTGGGTATGTCTACTACCACCGCACCGGATACCACTTTGAAGCACAGCTACGAAAGGAGAGGCTGCACTCACTTACTCAAAGGAATGGCGCGTACCAAGCTGCAAAGTCGAGTGTCGACGGCCGGGGTGGTCCCCTGGAAATGAGGTGCTACAGAACCACCGCCCCAGGTGCTTTCACCCTTTCACCCTGCTACGCCGCTTGGTTTGAGCCCTGGCTGTCACTATCGATAGGCTTGGTTCAATCCTCCGGGGGGCTCGGTGGTTAAATGAGCAGCGGTTTGGTGCTTGATCCTGGATGGGGGGGGAGGCTATCAGACTGTATCGCAGTGTGTTCATCTCACGATAGCACGTGGGATCGTGGAAGTCCGCCGGCGAGGAACAGCAGTCACAGTCAGCATCAGGATGGAGTTATGCACGTATGTACTGTAGGAGGGCTTGACCGGAGTGGTGGTGATCATAGATGCCAACTATCACCGGGACACGCGAATCACACACATCCTCTCCGAGTATAAGTTGATCTTCAGGCGAGATTTCTCCATAGCCGGCCGAACTAGCGACTTCTCCCAAAGAGGACATATGTTAGTTGACCCTCCAAAGATAGCTGGGGAAAGAAATAGATAGATAAAAACACCAGGCTGGGAATAACGTCGGTGTTCCCGAATTAGGGATAGGCATGGCCTAAAAAATATGCGTGTTCCTCTCCTCGCGTTCTCGTGTTCTCTCGTGTCCCCCTTTTTCCTTTCTGTGCTGACTGGATTTTGTACTGGACTATACTGTAGGTTGTCGGTACGACTTGGGTACACAACTAAATGCGACAGGCACACACACATCACATAGTAAAATGAAAACCGTAGAAAAAAATACCAGTTTAATGCAGCTGGTACCTGGTTCCTGATGTGCTTCCCGCCCATCTTGATCCTCTCTTATTATTGTTATTTTTTTATGCTCTTCGGGGGCGTGGTACCTTGGAGGAAGAAAGAGAAGATGCACGCCCCCCCTTTTCTATGCATCGGTTTAATTTGCCGCCGTGCAACACACACACACACACGCACATAAAATCCTGCCTTGGGCACCCATATGGCTTCTAGCTACCTGCGACAAGTGCAGCATACTGTATCGAGAACACAGAGAGAGAGACCGCCGCTTCTTTCGACTTCCACGCTTCTTGCGGTGACGTGGTCTCGCCGATTCCGTCCTATCGGCAGAAGCTTCCACTGTGGATTTTGACTTGGCCCTACACGCACAGTCGCTGCTAAGATTTCCCCCGGTGACAGTATCAATGCTGCCAGGGAGCCGAGATAGCCCTCTTTTTTAGTCAGTCTTGGTATTCACTAGATTGTCACTGTCAGAAGGAGAATTTACTTTCCCTAGACTGGTCTCTGCTTTGGGCATTAATTAGCAAATAGACGAACGAACCTGCAAGTGGGAAAGGCCAGCGACATGCCAATATATTTTAGATTATCGGGGCGGACGACACGGCGGTTCACTTGGCCTATCACCCTGGAGCAAGCTGAGTGAGTACAGCATCATCGTCAGCAGCACACAGTGCCCAGGTTGGGTGCCCGACCGGGACGCGCATTTGTGTCCGACAGCAAGAATGCTACCGCCAGACACTGGTATGCCAGCTGTCGCCCCTCGATTCGTCCAGACTTGGAGTCTCCAGACAGACACTTCACTTGACTCACGCCCCTCTTCGCTCACCGATGTGGCTCTTATAAACGCCTCTCCCCGAAGCCAAACCTCCTCTAGTATCACAGACTGACTCACCGCCCGCCAAAGGAGGCATGACGACTAACAGACAAGCAACAGTCTCAACCACGTTAGTCTTTTCAGCTCTCGATGACTACTGGGGGACTGTAAGGAGAGCATACAGTACAGGTGGGTAAGGTACTGTCCATCGGGGCCAGAACCCCCAAGAGAAGAAGGCCATAATTCCTTTTTTTTTCTTCTTCTGCTGCCTTACCTACCCTACCGATGCCTCGCGATGAGACAACCTCAGCTCGTTTCGTGCATGTTAGCCCGCCCGGCCCCCGTCCGTCAACACCACGACTCGAACTGGCTCGGCTGCCACATTTTCATGTGTGCCGGTCTGTGTGGGAAAAGGCTGGCCTGATTACTACGGTAGTTGGGAGGGACGCGGCTGGGATCTTACCGACTCACAGAAGAAACGCCCCGTGATGATCGGTGATCGCCGAACGAGCACGTTTTCTACCAGCCGACCCCAGCGAAGAATCAACGGAGAGACCCCTCTCAAGTGATAACAGACTGTCCCTTGAGTCGAGGGGCCCTGGACGTGTGTCGATCTGCAACACTTTGTGGGCAACGGTTCTGCCTGTTGGGAGTATCACGTAGACTGCAGACACTGATGCAGAAGCGAGATGCACAGAGACAGACACCCGGACCAGTGTGCCGCCGTGTGCCTCTCTACTGTACTGTATCTACAGTACAGTACTGTATCTAATGAACGCACGACAACCGCCCTCAGCAAACACTTGACTTGATCTCTGGCCCAGTGCTTTCGATCGCGGTCAGGGGGAATTTCCCGAACAGGACTAACTTAGGGGCAGTGGCCAAGCCCAGACATGCATGCATGTACCGTTTCCGCTCAGATCCCCGCAACGCGGTACATTCACCACATGCGTGTTCCTGCAGCAAGTGTTTTCTCTTTTTAAATTGGGCCTCGTTAAGATTCGATGCTGTGAAAGGGGGGGTGTGTGTGTGTGCGTGAGAAGTGTCGGGCTCACGCCCCTCCTCTCCCAAATTCTTTTCTCACCCCACTCGCTCTCTCTCCACCAACCAACATCCTCGCGTTCCTGGTTCTTCCTCTCTGCTCTGTTTGTGTGTGCCTCTCGCAGGAAAGTGGAAATGACGTTACGCTGGCTGGACAGAGAGTATCGTATTTTCAGCAACAGAGGGACCCTCGTACAAACGTGACTTGCCGATGCTAGCTATTACCGGTGTAATTCCTCCCCACCGAAGGATCTGTTCGTTCCCCCATAAAAAAGGGAAAAAATTGTCCGTATCATATACGCTATAGGGGCCACCGGAAAACGAAGCCATCGCCAGTCAGCATTATTGGAGAGAAGGGACCGGAGAATAGCTCATATAGTCTCGACACCCCAAATTCCTTCTGAACCACTACCTCCCCACGGCCCCTACCGCTTCTGAAACAGACTAATGACAGATACATTTTGGACGACAATATTTGCGCCGAGTTTTGGTCTGTCTGTGATTTGACCAGGTTTGCCGCCCAGGGGGGGAGGGCCGAGATATTTGGTCCTGTGGAGCAGTGGTAACTGTTAAGGAATGTTGGAGGTGCTATTGAACGCTGATAAAGGGGACGATGCTAGGCCGGAACCTGGCAGCTGGCGGCGCTTTGTAGTTGAAGCGTTAGCACCTGCGGCTCTGGAGTTTTGGAAGGCCTCAGCTTCTAGCGCAGGCGGGAGTACATGTACTGTAAGTACAGTACTATCATTCTGGTAAAAGTTTCTACCAAACGCTAAAATCCAACAAGGATGTTGAGAAGTATCTTTTTAGTAGGTCTTTTAGCGCTACATCTATGGGGGTCCAGGAACCGAGCATACACCCCCCCTGCTTTGTATCCTGCCTTGACTCTTTAATTCTTGAAGGCATTCAGGGAAGCCAGCACCAGAGCCCAGCGCGGAAGTCAGTACCAGAGCCCAGCTACCGTACTCCACGCCCGCCTAAACTCGCACACCCCCCTCTCTCTCTCTCTTTCCCTCTCTGTGTCTCTCTCTCTCTTTTTCTCTCTGTGTGTGCCTCTCTCTCTCTCTCTTTTTCTCTCCGTGTGTGTCTCTCTCTCTCTCTCTCTCTCTCTCTCTCTCTCTCTCTTTACGGACTTAGTTTCGTGTAGCGCCTGTTTTATAGGAAAAAATTGTTTGGTGGGAAGGAAGTTGGTTGGTAGGAAGAAAGTTGGTCGGTAGGAAGAAAGTTAGTTGGTAGGAAGAAAGTTGGTTGGTACGAAGGAAGGAAAAAGGAGAAGAAGAAGAAGAAGTAGCTGTGGGGAAGAATTTTTGTTTTGATTAAAAAGAGTACTTTAGGGCTAGGGTTTAAAATTAGGGATAGGCGCCAAGAGTGGTGGAAAGATACCCTTGATAACCAGTAGGCGTGCACTGTAAATCCCCCGCAAATTCACCACACCACAAATCCCCGAATTCTCCATCCTTCCCAAACATGCATGATGCCCTGTTCTTTGGTGGCTGAGAGCGCCTTCCCGGTACGGAGTAAGTACTGCAGTCCCTGCTGGAAACTTGCGCAGACTGCCCAAATGAAAAAAGTCGCCGCTGCTTTCATGCATAACCCTAAACCCATAGCATATCGGTCCAAATTTGAAGCTCAAAAGATCAAACCTGACGATGCTGGCTTTGCCCCGTCCCCTGCCTTGCTTCCGCGCTTTTCTTTCCCCGCCGTCGTTGCAAGCTGTGACGCCTCGGTTCTCCCTGCTAATCAAAAGCAAAATGCCGTGTGGGTGTGTGTGTTATTAAACTTTCAAGCACGGCTTGCGTTTTGGATCGTTTTGGATGCGGGTGGCACACACACGCCTGAATTAATGAACAACCGAAAATATCAAGCATGGGTCCCGGCCAAAGCTTATTGCTGTGTATCCTGCACATTACCAGAGAGAGCAAGAAAAAGGAAAGAGGTTAACATCAGATGAAACCGCGAGCACCAGGTTATGTCGATCTGAACAAGCCTGGCCCGGTGGATCACGCTGCGTAGCCCTACCAAAAGAGCAAGAAATCTTAATGCTTTCTTTATACCGACAAGGCTCTGGTTTTTATACCGACAGGTTTTTGCACACACGCGTGCACGCTGGCTGTTTATTGTGTGTGTCCTCCCGCATAACTGTGCTGCAGCCCGAAATACGTGCAGGAGAGGGTCCCCCGGACATTCACGGCGATGCTTGGCCGGAAGCCATCGCGGGTGCATAATTATGTACTCTGCAGAGAGAGGGCCAAAAACAAAAAGGGTGAGATGGTGTGCCGTCTTGTCTTCTCATCCATGCTGATCCTGCGGCCGTGGACTTCTTTTACACTTACATCGAGAGTAGGGATAGCGTCTGCAATGCCGCGTTCCTGCGTCTACTGTATATGTCTGCCCGTGTTGTCATTATCTGGCTTTTTTTTGTGTGGTGTGTGTTCTGGACAGGCCAGGCCAGGCCCGCCCGATCAAATTTCCCCGAGCTCGTCATGAGGGAAATTCAGATGGATCCCACCGGAGATGATTCACTTCATCTCTTCCATGTTTTATGTTGCTGCTGCTTGGCTTCTTGGGTGGTTCTGGGCTTAAGAAGAGTTGCCGTGATATATCACAGACCAAGAAAAAAAAGAAGGAAAGACGAAAATTGGGGGATGTCAGCTTTGGACGGGGATGATGGCACAGTTACACTCGTGTAAAAGTAATCTAATTCTTTGCAGCCAAAATCTCCGCTTTGGGAGACAGGTGAGAGAGTGTAAAGAATGACGGGGGGAGAGTGTGAGTGGGTGTGGGAACTCGGAATTTCCAACAGAGTGTCTGTAGGTGCGAATATCGACGGACGCCCTTTCGGGACTGCTACGGCAACGAATCCCAACCTCACCGACCGGATCTGCAATATGCAAGTCACCGTACATGCACATCCTCACACCGCTTAACTTCCATGCGCAGACTCGACAGGAATCTCCTGGACATATCGACGTAAGCTTCCCTGACCCATACAGAACACACACACACACACACACACACACACACACTGGAGCCGAGCCACCTAGGACGGGAGAGACACTGTCTCGATCTGAAGGCGACGGCTGAAAAGACCACCGGCACACGCACATCACCACCCCCTTTCGCTTGCACATCCCCAGTTCCGCTCAACAGGGCGTTTCCAGACAGAGTCTTCCCCCCGAACCCCCTCCAATCTCAACGTCCCAGACAAAGACACACATGTCGAGACTATCTGTCTGTGGGGCCGG
>LNGL01000033.1:15350-33995 GCA_001510565.1 Knoxdaviesia proteae
TACCGCCACAATTAACCTCAGACGAGGAAGAACACGGGGGAAAAGCCGGGAAAAAAACGTACACGCTCGACGCACACCGCGTCACCCGCCGGCCCTCCTTCATGCAGTCGAACTCGCCGGTGCCGGCCTTCTCGGTCTTGCACTGCATGTAGTCGTCGTTGTAGTCCTTGCACCGCGCGCCGATGAAGAAGCTCGCCGACAGCAGCGGCGCCGAGCTCGCGCCCACCTCCTTCACCGACGGGATCGAGTCCGGCAGCTTCGTGGTGTCGACCAGCACATGCTGGTTGAACCTGGTTGTGTCGTCCAACGCCCGAGTTAGTTTCTTCGTTCTGTGTGTTGTTTGCGCATGCACGCCCTGTCGCGCGAGAGCAGGGGAGAGAAAGAGAAGAAAAGATCACTCACTGGGGTCGTCTGGCCGCCATGATGGGCAATTCTGTGTGCTTTTGTTTGGTGAGGGCGGTTGTCGAGGTCTGCGCTGATGGCGTTTGTTCGCTTTTTTGGCTGTGATGGAGGCTTTTCGGTCAAAAAGTTCGATTGAGGTCAAGATTGAATGACCTCTGAATTGGCGCGCTGTGATTGGCTGGACGGCCAAGGCTGGGGATTTTGGTGGGTTTCTGGAGCAATTGACGAACTTCCAACCCTAACGGACGGAATCTACTCAATTGAAGGCGATGTGCTTGAACGTCATAGAGTTAAGATTTTGAATTTGGCTTTAGAGTTCGTCCAAGAAGAAAAGGGAGGTACTTTGAGAGATGAAGGGCCGAAGAGACGATACTTGATGCGAGACGCCTCTTAGGGTTAGGGTATGTTATATTTTCATTTTTAACTGGCTACTACGAGTAGACTGTGAGCTGGAAGGACGGAAATGCGTGGAGCACGTGACCTGGGCTGAGGGAAGCCTGGTCCTGGCTAGCCTATAAATACCGGACTTCTGTCTATTTCTAGTCTAGCTCATTTTCTTCCTCTTATATTATTAGAAAATAGGTATATGGGGTAGTGGAAGTTTAAGCTTTAGCGCCCTTACTAAAAGGTAGGATTAAAAGTAGTAGGAAAATTATCGATAACTATTTAGAAAGCTAGCTAGAATAGGCGGGGGAGAGCCCTTAATTTATCCCCTATAGGATCAGGCTCCTCCCTCCTAAAGGCTCCGAATGCCATCCAGGCTTTCCATTTATTTCCCAGGCGTCTCTAGGCTTCCTAGGGCCTTCCTATAATTATTAGGTATACCTAATAACTATATTTAATTTCTAACTACTTAATAAATTCTTAATACCCCTTCTTAGTTAGAATATTACTAACTAAAAGCCTAGCGTACTTCTTAAATAACACTCTTCCTAATAGCTTAGTTAGTATATCCGCTAGTTATTCCGTCGTTAGCACGTATTATACTCTAATATCGAGTTCCTATACTTAGTTAATTATAAAGTAAAGAGGCGTACTAACGTATTTTAGGTTTAGCTAGTATATAGGCTTCGTAATAGCGGTAATAGTAGCGGTATTATCCTCTTTATTAAGAATTTATTAGGCAGTTAGAAATTAAGTATAGTTATTAGGCATACCTAATAACTATAGGAAGGCCCCAGGGAGCCTGGAGACGCCTTGGGAATGAATAAAGAGCCTGGATGGTATTCGGAGCCTTTAGGAGGGAGGAGCCTGATCCTATAGGGGATAAATTAGGGGCTCTCCCCCGCCTATTCTAGCTAGCTTTTTAGATAGTTATCGATAATTCTTCTATTACTTTTAATCCTACCTTTTAATAGTAAGGGTACTAAAGCTTAACCTTCTACTACCTACCTTATAATACCTATTTTTAAATAGGTTATAAGCCTAGGGCTTATAGCTTTACCCCTTATTATTTTCGTTTCGACCCCCCCCCCCCTTTTTCCCTTTACCTATTAATCCTATAAAGCTATAAAACTTCCGTAGCCTTTTCCCTACTTTTTTAAACCCTACGAAGCTATAAAACTTCTATAGTACCTCGATTTTCGCGCTCTAGATAGAGCGTATTTAGTAATTAACGCCCCTAACTAAACCCCCCCCCCTCCTAAGTTAGTTCTATTACTTACGATACTATATAGTAGCTAATATCTCTAACTAAGTCCTTTATAGCGAGGTAAAATAAAGCGGCTAAGGGCCTAAGCCTAAGATAGCGCGACGCTAAGCGGCGGGTATAGCACGAGGCTAACGTATAGGCCGAGGCTAACGAGGCTATCCCGGAATTAAAGGAAGCGACCCCTATATATACCCCTAATACCTAAAACTTTTACTACCCTCCCGTCCCCTAGGAGTAGATCGTTAAAGCTATAGCTAAGTTAGTTACTAAGAACTTAAGGGAGATTAAGGAGAGTAATACCTATATAAGAGCTTACGTCGCGGACCTTAAGCGATAGAGACTCTTAATTAATTAGATTATAAAGATATAAGAAAAAGTTATATAGATAGCTAAGGAGGTTAAAGGCTAAGGATAGTATAGATCCTCTCTTAGATAATAAGACTACGAGTTAAAGATTAAAGATAATAACGACTTAAATAAGGATAAGAACTATAGATATTTAATTATAAAGGTTAAAATAAAAGAGCTTAAGAACTACGTTATCCTTATTAATAAGACCTTAAAGCTAGCTAGTACTTTAGAATAGCTATAATAGTTTAAAGAGTTTAAGACTACCTTAAATACTTTAGGTATTACTATTAAGTAGCTCTAGGAGCTATAACCCTTAGTAAGCGCGTATATAACGCGTATAATAAAAGAAATAATTACCCCTAAGATTTCCTTTATATTTAAAGATAAAGTTAACGCTTATACCCTATTTAGAACGCTAAAATAGAATTTTTAAGTTACTAAAGAGTTAAGAATTAAGAATATTATAGCGATCTTTAATTTTTAAACGGAACCGAGAGAGGGGGCGTATTAGATCCTAAATTATTTTATCTTAATAGTATATAAAGTAAGACTAGAAGGGCTCGTAATCCTAATTATCTTTACTACGACGGGCGTATATTATTATATTATTACCCGTTATCTTAAGCTTAATAGAGACTTCTACGCTATCTTAAAGAGCTTTAATAAGGATATTAACGATAAGGCCGCTATCGTTATAGCTATATCTAAGTATATCGCTAAGAATATAAATCGCGCCGCGCGTTAGTAGTAGACTAGATACTTTACTAATTAAAAGAAAGAAGATAGCGTAAAGAAAGCTAACCTTAATACCCCCTCCCTTAAGTCTACCGCTAATAGTACCCCTACTAAGAAGAAAAGCGATATTTAATACTATTAGTATAGTAAGAAGGGGTATATTATAAGTAAGTATTAAATAAAAGCGAATAGTAAGGAGAAGACTTATAAACTAGGTACTACTAATACTATAACTTCTAGAAAGAAGCCTACTAAGGATAAGAGTAAGAAGCCGCTAAAGGATATAAAGGCGGAGGAATTAACTACTTTCTTTAATATTACTTATACTACTATAGACTAGTAATTATTTAAGCCCTACCCCGCTTACTATATTCGTATAAATTAGATCTATAATATAGGCTTAAACTCCTATATTTTAAACGACTTATCTTAGTTTAAATAAGGCTCCCTAAAGACTTTTACTAATTTAATTAAGTTAGGGAGCGGATTATTAGGAGTTCGATATATTAAGACTATTTAACTCTAGATAAAAGATAGATCGAGCCTTAGAATTACTAACGTCTAATATTACTTTACCTTCCTTATTAACGTTATCTCTAGAATTATTTAATATAAGAAGGGGTACGTTTTAATAGCTAACTAGCTAATAATTAAGGATAAGGTTATTACTATTATCTTTTTAATAAAAAGAGGCTTTACGTTAGAGGTAAGAGAAGGCCCTAAGGCTTATATAACTATAGACGAGCTTCCTTATAAGGAAGGCTATACCTTATATACTAAGGTTAATAGTATTATATATACTAACGTATCCTTATATACGTTTTTAGAGAGTAAGGCTCTTATATATTAGCGCCTTTATTACCTTAGAAAGGTAGCTATATCTTATATACTTAAAGTAGTTACTAGCTTATTAGTAAAGAAGGTAACTAGTTTAATTAAGCCTTATAGCGCTTACGAGCTTAGAAAGATAATATCTTTTAAAGTACTTAACCCTAAAGTACCCTCTAAGGTACCTAAGGAGATTATCTATATAGACGTAGGTACTATATAACTAGTATCCGTAAGCGGAAATAGCTATTTCTTATTAGTTTATAACGAGGCGATAAGCTACTAATTAGTATAAGCGATAGCTTAGAAGAGTAAAGTATTATTATATATTTAAAAGACCGTTAAGAAGTAGGCGTTAAAGCTAAGCTAGAAGCCTAAGAAGCTCTATAGCGATAATAGTACCGATATTAATACGAAGAAGCTAATAGCCTATTACTACGAGTAGGGAATTAAGTATATAATATCGCCTCTATACTACCTTACTTAGAACGGGCGTATCGAGCGTAGTATCCGCGAGGTCTTATAGAAGACTAAAGTAACTATTATTACTAAGAGTATCCCGCTTAAGTTATAGGATAAGATTATAACCGCGGTAGTCTATATACTTAATTAGATAGTCGCTATAGGGAGCCTCGATACCTTAATTAGCGCCTTTTAGAAGGCTTACGGGGTAGATAAGAAAGTTAATATATCTTACTTTTAAATACTAAGCTCTAAGTATATCGTATATATAAACCCCCTTTAGCGGCGGAAAATATTAGACGCTAAGTTTAATAGCGAAAATACTAAGCTAATATCTAAGGGCGTAAGGGGTATCTTAGTTAAATACTAAGGCCGCTATCTTTATAGAATATAGATTCTAGAATTTAGATAGGTATATATTACTAAAGATATCTAATTTTAGGAACGTATTTATAAGCTTTTATATAGGAAGTACGTTCGATCCTACCCTCTAGGAGCGTTACGCTAGTTAAAAGCTAGCGCTACTACTAGAGGTAGTACCCCTAAGAAGGGGTTATCTAGCGTATCGGAGCCGTTAGGTATATCGGAGCTATCGGGCGTATTAGAGCTATCTAGGGTATTAGAGCTAATAGCCGTTTCGGAACTACTTAATAAGTAGGACCTATTAGATAACGAAGAGGTTACGATTATAGATCCTTTAATTATAGACTAGAGCCTTTTAAGACTAGACGAGCTTAAAGACCTCGATAAGTTAGCTAGCGACTAACTACTTAGAAGTATATTTATAGTAGTATCTAACTCTATCTATCTACGTAATACTAATAAGGTATTAAAGCGGGACCTTTAACGAGATTAGAAAGCTATAGGTATATAGATAGAAGCTATTAGGATTAAATTTTAAAAGGTTATTAAGATAAAGACTTTTAGGGTAATATAGGGAAAGCCTCTAAAGAAACTAATTACTACGAAGCTCGCTTTTCGATAAAAGACTAACGCGGAGGGTAATAAGATTAAGAAGAAAGTAAGATAGTACGCTCGAGGCTTTTAATAGCGAGAGGGAGTTAATTTCTATAAAACGTTCGTATTAACCGCGACCCTAGATACGTAAAGAATTTTATTAGCCCTAGTAGTTAAGATAAAAGCTACCTTATAGTAGATAGACGTAGTCTCTATTTACTTATAAAGAGAGCTTAAGGAAATAATCTATATTATCCCTAAGCCTATAATACGTAAATACCTTAATAAATACCCCGAAGAGGCTTTAAAGGTAAGGTAGAAGTTAGGAAGCGTTTAGTAGTATTTTATTTTATTAAAACTATTATATAAACTAAAGTAATTAAGAAGATAATAGTAGATTCGCTTATAAGAGGTATTAGCGATAATTAGATTTAAGCCTTTATAAGCGGATAACGTAACTTACTATAACCCCTAGACCTAAGTAGTTATCTCTTCTTATATTAATAACCTACTAATCCTTTCTCTTAACGAAGTAATAGCTAATTAATTTAAGAAAGACCTAGTAAGTATCTTAATCTCTAAGTATTAGGGAGAGCCTAAATAGCTCTTAGGAATAGCTATTAAGATCGAGAACGATAGTATCTTAATTAATTAGGATAGCTATATTAGAGATATACTAGAGGAGTTTTAGTTTTTAAATTACTAAACTATAACTACGTTAATAGAGTTAGTTACCTTTTTACCCCCTAAGTATAAAGATATATAACTTATTAATTAAGGCTTATATTATTAAATAATAAGAAAGCTCTTATATCTTATAGGAAAGACCTAACCTAACGTAGCCTACGTTATATATTAATACGCGTGCTTTTCTTACGACTTATAAATTATATACGTTAAGGGCCTAAAGCGTATACTACGGTACCTTACTAGAAGCGCTTAGAAGGGGATTACCTATTAAAGGAACTCTATGGCGTAAGATTAGATACTAAACGCCTAGGCCGATACCTTATATAGTAATACTAAAGACGCTAAATTTAAATTAATTACTAGATACGTTATTATACTTAATAATAACCCTATTAGCTAGTATAGTAAACGGTAGAGGCGGACTACTAATTCTTTTACTAAAATAGAGATCTACGCGTTACGAGAGACTATATACTATCTAGTATAGCTTTAATATTTACTAACCGAGCTTAACTTTCGCGTTAGGAATATCGTCCTCTAAGAGGATAATACCGCTACTATTACCGCTATTACGAAGCCTATATACCGACTGAACCTAAAGTACGTCGGTACGCCTCTTTACTCTACGATCGACCGAGTACGGGAACTCGATATTAAAGTATAATATATACTAATGATAGAATAACTAACGGATATACTAACTAAGCTATTAAGAAGAGTATTATTTAAAAAGTACGCTAGGCTTTTAGTTAGTAATATTCTAATTAAGAAGGGGTATTAAGAATTTATTAAGTAGTTAGAAATTAAGTATAGTTATTAGGTATATCTAATAACTATAGGAAGGCCCTAGGGAGCCTAGAGACGCCTTAGGAATGAATAAAGAGCCTGGATAGTATTTGGAGCCTTTGGGAGGGAGGAGCCTGATCCTATAGGGGATAAATTAGGGGCTCTCCCCCGCCTATTCTAGCTAGCTTTCTAGATAGTTATCGATAATTCTTCTATTACTTTTAATCCTACCTTTTAATAGTAAGGGTGCTGAAGCTTAACCTTCTACTACCTACCCTATAATACCTACTTTCGAATACTCTTAGAGGACGATATTCCTAACGCGAAAGTTAAGCTCGGTTAGTAAATATTAAAGCTACGCTAGGTAATATATAGTCTCTTATAATACGTAGATCTCTATTTTAATAGAAGAATTAATAGTCCGCCTCTACCGTTTATTATACTAGCTAATAGGGTTATTATTAAATATAATAACGTATCTAGTAGTTAATTTAAATTCGGCGTCTTTAGTATTACTATATAAGGTATCGGCCTAGGCGTTTAGTATCTAATCTTACGTTATAAGGCTCTTTCGATAAGTAATCCCTTTCTAAACGCTTCTAGTAAGGTACTATAGTATACGCTTTAGGCCCTTAGCGTATACGACTCGTAGGTTATAAGAAAAACGCGCGTATTAATATATAGCGTAAGCTACGTTAGGTCGGGTCTTTCTTATAAAGTATAAAAGCTTTCCTATTATTCGATAGTATAAGCCTTAATTAGTAAGTTATATATCTTTATACTTAGGGGGTAAAAAGGTAACTAGCTCTATTAACGTAATTATAATTTAGTAATTTAAAAGCTAAAACTCCTCTAGTATATCTCTAATATAGCTATCTTAACTAATTAAGATACTATCGTTCTTAATCTTAATAGCTATTCCTAAGAGCTATTTAGGCTCTCCTTAATACTTAGAGATTAGGATACTTATTAAGTCTTTCTTAAATCGATTAGCTATTACTTTATTAAAAGAAAGGATTAGTAGGTTATTAATATAAAAAGAGATAACTATTTAGGTTTAGGGGTTATAGTAGGTTACGTTATCTACTTATAAAAGCTTAAATCTAATTATCGCTAGTACCTCTCGTAAGTAAATCTACTACTATCTTCTTAATTACTTTAATCTATATAATAGTTTTAATAAAATAAAATACTATTAAGCGCTTCCTAACTTTTACCCTACCTTTAAAACCTCTTTAGGGTATTTATTAAGGTATTTACGTATTATAGGCTTAGGGATAATATAGATTATTTCCTTAAGCTCTCCTTATAAGTAAGTAGAAACTACGTCTATCTATTATAGGGTAGCTCTTATCTTAATTACTAAGGCTAATAAAATTCTTTATATATCTAGGGTTATAGTTAATATAAACGTTTTATAGAAATTAACTCCCTCTCGCTATTAAAAGCCTTAAACGTATTATCTTACTTTCTTCTTAATCTCGTTACCCTCTATATTAGTCTTTTATTAAAAAGCGAGCTTTATAATAATTAGTTTTTTTAAAGGCTTTCCTTATATTACCTTAAAAGTCTTTATCTTAATAACCTTTTAAAATTTAATCCTAATAGCTTCCGTTTATATACCTATAGCTTTCTAATCTCGCTAAGGGTCCCGCTTTAATACCTTATCGGTATTACGTAGATAGATAGAGTTAGATACTACTATAAATATACTTCTTAGTAATTAGTTACTAGCTAACTTATTAAGGTCTTTAAGCTTATCTAGTCTCGAAAGGCTCTAGTCTATAATTAGAGGATCCGTAATCGTAACCTCCTTATCGTCTAGTAGGTCTTATTTATTAGGTAGTTCCGAAACGGCCGTTAGCTCCGATACCTTAGATAGCTCTAATACGCCTAATAGCTCTAATACGCCTAACGGCTCTAATACGCTAGATAACCCCTTCTTAGGGGTATTACCTCTAGTAATAACGCTAGCTTTTAACTAGCGTAGCGTTCCTAGAAGGTAGGATCGAACGTACTTCTTATATAAAAGCTTATAAATACGTTCTTAAAATTAGATATCTTTAATAATATATATCTATCTAAATTCTAGAATCTATACTCTATAAAGATAATAACTTTAATATCTAACTAAGATACCCCTTACGCCCTTAAATACTAACTTAGTATTTTTACTATTAAACTTAGTATCTAATATCTTCTACCGCTAAAAGGGGTTTATATATATAATATATTTAGAGCCTAATATTCGAAAGTAAGATATATTAACCTTCTTATCTACCCCGTAAGCCTTCTAAAAGGCGCTAATTAAGGTATCGAGGCTCCCCGTAACGATTATCTAATTAAGTATATAGACTACTACGGTTATAATCTTATCCTATAGCTTAGGTAGGATACTTTTAATAATAATAGTTACTTTAATCTTTTATAAGACTTTATAGATACTATACTCGATATACCCGTTCTAAGTAAGGTAGTATAGAGGCGACGTTATATACTCGATTCCCTACTCGTAGTAATAGGCTACTAGCTTCTTTATATTAATATCGGTACCGTTATCGCTATAGAGCTTCTTAGGCTTCCGGCCTAGCTCTAACGCCTACTTCTTAATAGTCTTTTAAATATATAGTAATACTTTACTCTTCTAGGCTATCGCCTATACTAATCGGTAGCTCGTCGCTTCGTTATAGACTAATAAGAAATAGCTATTTCTATTCGTAGATACTAGTTATATAGTACCTACGTCTATATAAATAATCTCCCTAGGTACCTTAGAGGGTACTTTAGGGTTAAGTACTTTAAAAGATATTATCTTTCTAAGCTTATAGGCGTTATAAGGCTTAATTAAACTAGTTACTTTCTCTACTAATAAGCTAGTAACTACTTTAAGTATACGAGATATAGCTACCTTTTTAAGGTAGTAAAGGCGCTAATATATAAGAACCTCGCTCTTTAAAAGCGTACGTAGGGATATATTAGTATATATAGTATTATTAACCTCGGTATATAGGGTATAGCCTTCCTTATAGGGAAGCTCGTTTATAGTTATATAGGCCTTAAGGCCTTCTCTTATTTCTAATATAAAGCCTCTTTTTATCGGAAAGATAGTAGTAATAACCTTATCTTTAATTATTAGCTAATTAGCTATTAAAATATACCCCTTCTTATATTAAATAATTCTAGAGATAACGTTAATAAGGAAGGTAAGGTAATACTAGATATTAATAATTCTAAGGCTCGATCCGTCTTTTATTTAGAATTAAATAATCTTAATATACTAAACTCTTAATAATCCGCTCCTTAACTTAATCGAATTAATAAAAGTCTTTAGGGAGCCTTATTTAAATTAAGATAAGTTATTCGAAATATAAGAGTCTAAGCCTATATTATAGATCTAATTTATATAAATATAGTAAGTAAAGTAAGGCTTAAATAATCGCTAGTCTATAGTAATATAAGTAATACTAAAAAAAGTAATCGATTCCTCCGCCTTTATATCCTTTAATAGCTTCTTACTTTTATCTTTAATAAACTTCTTCTTAGAAGTTATAGTATTAATAGCGCCTAGCTTATAAATCTTCTCTTTATTATTTACTTTCGCTTAGTACTTACTTATAATATACCCCTTCTTACTATACTAATAATATTAAATATCGCTTTTCTTCTTAGTAAAGGTATTACTAACGGTAAACTTAAGGGAGGGGGTATTAAGGTTAGCTTTCTTTACGCTATCTTCTTTCTTTTAATTAATAAGGTATTTAGTCTATTACTAGCGCGTAGCGTAACTTATATTCTTAGCGATATACCTAGATATAGCTATAACGATAGTAGCTTTATTATTAATATCTTTATTAAAGCTTTTTAAGATAGTATAAAGGTCTTTATTAAGCTTAAGATAATAAGTAGTAATATAATAGTATATACCCGTTACGGTAAAGATAGTTAGGATTACGAGCCCTTCTAGTCTTACCTTATATATTACTAAGATAAAATAATTTAGGATCTAATACGCCCCTTCTCTCGGTTTTATTTAAAAATCGAAGATCGCTATAATATTCTTAATTCTTAATTCTCTAATAACTTAAAAATTCTATTTTAGCGCTCTAAATAAGGTATAAGTATTAACTTTATCTTTAAATATAAAGGAAATCTTAGGGGTAATTATTTCTTTTATTATACGTACTATATACGCGCTTACTAGGGGTTATAGCTCCTAAAGCTATTTAATAATAATACCTAAAGTATTTAAAATAGTCTTAAACTCTTTAAACTATTATAGCTATTCTAAAATACTAGTTAGCTTTAGGGTCTTATTAATAAAAATAATATAGTTCTTAAGCTCTTTTATTTTAACCTTTATAGCTAAACGTTTATAATTCCTATCCTTATCTAAGTTATCGTTATCTTCGATTTCTAACTCGTAATCTTACTATCTAAGAGAGGATCTACGTTATCTTTAGCTTTTAACTTCCTTAGCTATCTATATAACCTTCTCTTATATCTTTATAACCTAATCGATTAAGAGTCTCTATCGCTTAAGGTCTACGATATAGGCTCTTATATAGGTATTACTCTCTTTAATCTCCCTTAGGTTCTTAGTAACTAACTCGGCTACGGCTTTAACGATCTACTCTTAGGGGATAGGAGGGTAGTAAAAGTTTCGGGTATTAGGGGTATATATAGGGGTCGCTTCCTTTAATTCTAGGATAGCCTCGTTAGCCTCGGCCTATACGTTAGCCTTATACTATACCCGCTACTTAGCGTCGCGCTATCTTAGGCTTAGGCTCTTAGCCGCTTTATTTTACCTCGCCGCGGAGGACTTAGTTAGAGATATTAGCTACTATATAATATCGTAAGTAATAAGATTAACTTAGGAGGGGGGGGGGGTTAGTTAGGGGCGTTAGTTACTAAATACGCTTTATCTAGAATATAAAAATCGAGGTACTATAGAAGTTTTATAGCTTCGTAGGGTTTGAAAAGGTAAGGAAAAAGGCTACGGAAGTTTTACGGCTTTATAGGATTAATAGGTAGGGGGGGGGGGGTCGAAACGAAAATAGTAAGGGGTAAAGCTATAAGCCCTAGGCTTATAACCTATTAGAAAATAAGTATATAGGGTAGTAGAAGTTTAAGCTTTAGCGCCCTTATTAAAAGGTAGGATTAAAAGTAATAGGAAAATTATCGATAACTATCTAGAAAGCTAGCTAGAATAGGCGGGGGAGAGCCCCTAATTTATCCCCTATAGGATCAGGCTCCTCCCTCCTAAAGGCTCCGAATGCTATCTAGGCTTTCCATTCATTTCCTAGGCGTCTCCAGGCTTCCTGGGGCCTTCCTATAATTATTAGGTATGCCTAATAACTATATTTAATTTCCAACTGCCTAATAAATTCTTAATATATATCTAACTTTTTCCTATTAATACTTATATTTAATTCTATTAACTTATCTATCTTTATTCTTCTCTAATATTATAGATTATGAGACTAAGTACCGACTGAGCTAGATAGCTTTTTTTAATATCTTTTTTAATTCGATTAGTTTTCTTTTCTTTCCTTTTTATTTACTATAAGTTAATATTTAATTTATAAAGCTATTAGTAACGTAATAACCTATATACTAATAATAAATCCCGATGATTATCGCCGTTTGACCCGTAGTGATTACCGTCGTCTAGCCGCTCTAAACGTAGCTATTAACTTAGTTATCTAATAACCTTTATAAGTATTAACTCCGTTAATATTAACGGAATTCTCGCGTTCCCCTTCTCCCGTCTCTAATTTTAATTCTAATCTAAGACTCTTAGCTAACTCTAATCCCTAATAATCTTAACTAGCTCTTAATAATAATAATAATCCCGTTCCTACCTTAATTTTATCTATAGTTCCGATTTTTCCCGGTCTTTTTCGCGTACCTACTATAACTATAACCGTACCTCCCGTAACGTACTAACCTCCTTCCGCTTATATAGTATTATCCCCGCCGATATATTCTATTATTATAGAGGATTTTATTCCGTTACCTATAATAACCGGTACTAATTAAGTAATCGATCTTTCTAAATAGAAGTAGATACTTAACTAATAATACTAGCTAACTAATAACTATACTTAGCGTACGTAGGCCCTATCTTTTTATACTATAATAATCTATACTAGCTTAAAGCTAGATAATTTCGGTTATCTTAATAAGTAAAATAATCTACTTATAAGAGGTAAAATACTAAAGAATATAGTTAGTATCGTAAGATAAATTATAGTTAATAATATAAGTATTTTTAATATTTAGAATAAGTTATTTAATCGCTTTAATCGTAATAGCTAGAAGACTAAGTTTTAAGTATTAGAAGACCTATTAGACGTAAGTACCTATATTATAAAGCGAGGTAAGAAATTCGTTACTTTTCTCTCGCGCTTTAACTATAAGTAACTAAAAGTCTAACGCTATAGGGCTAATATTACTAACGATATTAGGACCGTCCTACTACTAATAGTAGTAAAGGATACGTTTAATACTAAGACGTAGGTTACTATACGTATTATAGTATAGTTAAGTAAGATATTAGATAAGCTTTATAAATAGCTAGTATAGCTATTCTAGGAGCGTGAGAGAGTTACCTAAGACGTAAAGAAGCTAGATAGACGATTTAATTCTAAGTTCGATAATAATAAGCCTAGTTTAAATAATAAGAAGGATAATAATAATAATAATAATAATAATAATAATACTCGTAATAGTAGTGCTAGCTAGAGTAACTAGAGGAATAAACCTAATCTATAACTAATAATTCGATATAGGTACTATAACCGTTTTAGTTATAAGGAGCGTAATTATTAAATTAAAGCTCGTAAATAGTAATAACCGTAATAATAAAAGTCTTTTACTACTTATAGTAAAGTAAACGTAAGCGCGAATACTATTAGTTATAAGAAAATAGTAAGCGCTATAATATTAACTAATAATATATTTAAGAAACGGCGAAAGACTATTAATAAGTCTTCCCCTTCTTCTTTTCTTATTAATACTATTAAATATTTTAAAGAAGAAGTAATTAGTTATAACTTATTTACTTATTTATTATATTATTTAAGAATAGACTAGCTATTTAATATAGGTACTTCTATATATTTTATTAATAATAAACGTTAGTTTAAATAAGGAACTATTTAAGAGACCCGTATTCGTATAACTATAGGTAGAGGACCTATTTATGCTATAAAGCGAGGAAACGTTATAATTAATATTAAGACTTTATCTAGTATTATTTCTATACGTATTAAAGATATATTACTAATAATAATATTTCTAATTTATATTTTTAGCGGCGAGGTTTTATATCGTAATAGAGGTAAGATCCTAGGTAATAGTATCTTTAATACGGAAGATATCCTAATTTCTAAAATCGATATAGAAAATAGAGGGTTCTTTATAAAAGTTATAACTTCCGGTGAGCCTATTATGCGGAAGCCCGTATGTGCGCTTATTATCCGTAATAATATTATGCGGAAGCCCGTGTGTGCGCCTATTATCCGTAATAATATTATGCGGAAGCCCGTATATGCGCCTATTATCCGTAATGATATTATGCGGAAGCCCGTGTATGCGCCTATTATCCGTAATGATATTATGCGGAAGTCCGAGAGTGTATCTATTATCCGTAAGTTTATACTAGAGGAGACCGTCTCTATAAAACCGTCTAAGGAGACTACTTATGAATTATCTAGTTACTATAGTCACCCTATAAAAGACTATGATTTTAGTTCTAGATATCTCCCCTTAAAAGATATTCGTAGTTATAATTATTACTACCGGAATAATAATCTTAGTTCTAGGCGTCCCCCCGTAAAAGACGCTCGTAGTATCCGCTACTACTAGAAAAGCGGTAGTTCTAGTAGTCTCTATTTAAAAGACTAGTATTTATCTAGTCCTTATTTATCTAGTCCTTATTCTAATAGATAAAATAATATTAACTAGTACCTAAAAGCTTCGCGTAAGTATTAAGTATACGTTAACGCTTACGCCTAATATATAAACGACTAGGATATCTAAGCGTTAAGGTCCTCCTAAAGATACTATAGTCTATTAAGGGAGCTTTAGTAGATAAGTCTAGTATAAAAGCGTATATTAAAGATTTAGGCCTCTATAAGGCGTATAAGGTATTAAAAATCTCAAAGTTTAAACTAAAAGATAGACGAATACGGGTTAAACGTATTAGTTAGGTATTATATTACGACGTTACTAAGATATCGGTATAAATTATTAATAGTAAGCGATACTTTCTAGTTATTATAGATAACTATTCTAAGATAAAGTTTATCTATATCTTAGATAGAAAGTTAAAAGTTAATAACGAAATTAAGAATATAATTTAGTATATTATAACTATTACTAACTCTATTCCGGAGTTAATTATTATAGATAACGGGATAGATATATAAATTCGGATAATTACTAAGTTTATGAATAGAATTAGTTTAAAAGTTAACCCCTCCCTAGTATATAGCTACGTATATAATAATAGTACTAAACGAGCTATAAAGGAATTAATAATCTAAGTAAGGGTAATTATAATATAGTAAAATATTCCGATATATCTATAGGGATATATTTTAGAAGCTATTATATAACTAATTAACCTAACCGTTAATACCTACGGTACGAGTCCTATAGAGCGCTAGTAGGCCTAGATACTAGTAAATAAGAGACGAGACTTCTACTTAAATATTACTTATTTAAGAACCTTAGGCTCTCGTATTATTATCTATATACTAGCTAAAGTCTACGTATAAATAGATACTAATTTACTAAGTAAATTTACTCTATAAGGAGAGTTTAGCTTATTAGTTAGTTACTAGGGTATATATTTATATAAAGTATAGGTACTTAAATTCTATAAAGTCTAGATTTTATTTAATATAAGAATTCTCGAGGACTTAGAGGAATAGCCGTCTAATATATTAAAATCGTAGCCTAAGGGAACCTTCGCTAAAAAGAAGACTACCCGCCTTATTACCTAGAATAGTAACTAAGTAGATTTTAATAACCTAGTTATTAAGAATAAGCCTAATAACTTAATATAACGACTTATTTAAATAAACTATAATACTAGCCCGAAAGCTATCGACTTAATAAGTTCGGACTAACTACTTATTAATAAATATAATAATTAATCCGATATTAAAGTTACTAAAGCTAACGAGGTAATTAAAGCTAGTTTTCGTAACCTAGTAATAATAACGTTAGCTTTAAGGGGCGTTAATACTAATAAATAGTTATTAGTTAGTATTACGGAACTTATAAATATATTTAATTATAGAGTATTTAAATTTATTAAGTTAATACCCTCCCGATATAAACCGATATTAGCTAAATAGGTATTAAAGTCTAAACTCGATTAGGATAAGAAAATTATTAAGCGAAAGGCGCGTATCGTAGCGCGTAGTTTCCTCTAGAGAGAAGGTTTTAATTATTAAGAGACGTTTATAGCTACGTCCTATATAGCGATATAGAGAGTTATACTAGCTATTACTATTAAAGAATATCTAGTAGTTCGTTAATTAGATATTATAATAACGTTCCTATATAGACTCTTAGAAGAGGAGGTATATATAAAGTAATATAAAGGAATAGTTTAACTAATATACGAAATTAGAAGACGTAATCCGGACTTCGTCCGGAAATTAAGTTAGATAGAGAAGTCGTTTATCCGCTTAAAACGAGTATTATATAGTCTTAAGTAAGCTAGCTAATAATAGTAACTAAGACTATATAATATACTATTAAGTATAGGCTTTATTAGACTATAGATAGATAAAGCCTTATTCTACCGTTAGAGAAATAGTATAATTCTAATTATATATATTAACGATATCTTATACTTTAGCTAAGAAGAGGATATACTATCTAACTTTAAATATAAACTCTAATAATACCTAAAAGTAGAGCTTATAGGCTAATTATAGTAGTTATTAGGGGTAGTAATTAGAATCGAATTTAACTTTTATTCTCTATACTAATAGTAATACGCTAAATCGGTTATAATAAATACTAGATTTAATATTTTAGCTACTTAACTAGTATCTATACCGATATCTAAAGTAGACTTAGCTACTTTAGATAGCGAGAAGCTCTTTATTACTAATATAGAAAAGTATCGATTATTAATCGGTTAACTTATCTATATAACGATAATAATAAGACCTAATTTAGTATTCTCTATTTATTATTACGTAGTATTTATTAATTCTTTAACTACCCCTTTACTTACGTCTTTAAAAAGGATTATTAGATATCTATTAGCGATAATAAACTTATCCTTAAGATATTAGAGACCGCCCGAGCTAGATAGGTTACTTATATTAGTAGTTAGGTTCTTAGACGCTAGCTATAATATAATACTAAGTAGTAAGTCTATTACGGGATAGGTCTTACTAATTTAAGGAGGCCTAGTCGCCTAAGTAAGCCGAAAATAAGTAGTTATTACCTAATCGACTATCGAGGCTAAATATATAGTAGTAAATATAGCTATTAAGGAGGCGTTATAGCTACGTAATTTCTTATATAAAATTAACCGAAGCTATAATATCCGCTTACGCGTCGATAATACTAGTACTCTTAAGCTTATTAATAATCTAAGATTCTATAATAAGAGTAAGTATATATACCTAAAATTTTATTTAATTCGGGAATCCGTTCGTTCTAAGTTTTTATCTATTAAATACGTTCTAAATACCGAATAGGTAGCTAATATCTTAACTAAGCCGCTTAGTTTTTAGCTTTTTAACCGATTTCGAAGTGCTTTAATAACTTAAAATATATTTTTTTTTCTTTATAATAAATGTTTTTAGGCTTAGTATATTTCTTCTTATTACTTCCTATACCGAAGTTTTATTTTCCGTCTAATAATTTTCCGATAATTAAGATTTTTTTTCTTCTTATATTATTTATTCCGAGGGGCGTATTATTACTTAGTAACGCATTTGCGTCCGAGGGGCGTGTGAGCTAGAAGGATGGAAATGCGTGGAGCACGTGACCTGGGCTGAGGGAAGCCTGGTCCTGGCTAGCCTATAAATACCGGACTTCTGTCTATTTCTAGTCTAGCTCATTTTCTTCCTCTTACATCTAACTTTTTCCTATTAATGCTCACATTCAATTCCATTAACTTATCCATCTTCATTCTTCGTCCAACATCACATAGACACTTTGCAGAGCTGACTGGGGAGTTCTAGCTAAAACTCTTCAACCTCACGTTCACCTAACAAAAATCATTACTTGACAACAACATACACAAAACCGCTCACGCATAGCAGTTGATTACAAAACTCTGGCTTCCGGAACGTCGAAGATCTTGTTTCGCCAGCCATGTCGTGAATATGCCTCCGCGTCTATCAGCTCGCCCGCTTCGCCTGCCTCTTCCTGCCAGACGCGAACAAGACTGCCCGGCGCGTACACGCCGGCAAAGACGCCCGTTGCCCCGTCATCGCCCGTGACTCCGAGAGACACATTGATGTCGGAGGGGCCAGCCGGGGCCGCTGGCGCCTGGAACCGCGCGAGAACTGCCTGAACAATGGGGACCACGCTGCCGATTCCCCCGCCGCCCCTCGACGCCGCGATCCGCGCCGCTCGCAGCCGCTCGCGCGCAAACACCAGCTCCCGGTTCGCCGTCGCAAACGCGTCCGCAATGGCCGCTGCGATCTTCTGCTCCAGCGTGTGACGCAGCAGCGGCCGCAGCACCAGCGGCGTCAGCAGCCACGCGAGCCACGCCATCACGCGACCGCCGCCGCTCCGGC
>LNGL01000033.1:34213-44597 GCA_001510565.1 Knoxdaviesia proteae
CGTAGCCGATATCGCTGGCCGCGACCGAGAGGCCCTGGACGTGCACTGTGGCCGACGTGGCCACTGGAGCCGCCGTGGCGCCCATCGTGCGTGTCTTGCGCATGTCGACGTCGTTGCGGAGCTGCATGTGCAGGTGGTACGGCAGGAACGACGAGTTGTTGACGGTGCGGCCGGGCTCGAGGACGAGGTTCTCTAGCAGCAGGTCGAGGTCTGGCGAGACCATCTCGATGCGCGGGACGGGTATGTACTGCACGGCCTCGACGAGCTGCGGGACGAAGACGGAGACCGCGTCATTTAGGAGGTCCCCGACGGAGTTGCTGCTGCTTTGTGCGTCGGACCACGGCAACAGCAGGTCGGCGATCCGGCTGGATGTATCCGCGAGCGCGGCCACGTCGCTGTCGTTTGCGGCCGATTCCAGCGTCACTTTGACTTGGGCACAGAGTGCTTCGAAGTCGGCGCGGAGACTGCTTTGAGAGGACTGCGCAGGAGATTCCGACGGCGACGAGGGTTCCTTTTCACTGCTGCCGCTGCCCTCTGTCCACGCATCTATCCGCTTCCACAGCGCATCGATATGTCCGTCCAGATCATCGAAAAATGACGGGTCTGTCAGCATCGCCTCCAGCGCCTGCCCGCAATCATACACGAACGCGTCCAGCTTGCCAGCAGCCCCAGCGTGGTCAACCAACTTCTGGAAACAATCTCTCAGTTTCCCCCACTCATCAGCGCTGCCGAATGCCGTTAGGAACGACCAAAAGTTGCGCAGCGCCACATCGACCTCATCGCTGATCTCGTCGCCACCCTTGCTGCCCCGGCCGTTTTGGATATCGTGCACCTCCCGCGCCACCTCCTCGACCTCTTGCACTACCTCCTCGGCCACAGCCTCCGCGGCCCGCACATACTGCACAGCATACCGCTGCAGGAGGGTAGTCAGCACTGACACTGATTCGGCGTAGTCAGGGCGCTGGCGGAGGGACTCGACGGCCTGCTTGAGGCGGCCGACAAGCCGGTCGCGCGCGCCGTCGTCATTGTCAACCAGCTTCGCCGTGACGCTCTGCTGAGCGTCGGTGGCAACTTGCGCAGCACCGGCGGCTACTTCCCCGGAGATACTGGCCATGTTATCGCGGGCTACCGGCAGGGCGTCGTCGGCAGAACCGGGTGCGTTGGGGGATGGTGCACCAGCAGTGTCACCCTCGTTTACGGTATGTGGGCCTTCGTCGACGTTCTTGGCCGCCTGCTGGGATGCATCTGCCAGAGAGAGCGCCGTATTCTGAAAGACCTCTCGGCCCAGGTCGGTCAAATCGGCCAGGAAGAGCCGGAACGGCCCGTTGGTGAGTAACAGCGTACCGACGGTCTGCAGGCTGGTGTACGCGGACGATGTGTGAGCAGCCGCCCGCCCGGCGGCTCCTCCAGCCCGGCGGGCAGCGGCACCTGCAAGATCCCCGGCGGTATCCATACTGGGCTGGGCCTGCGCAAGACACCACACAAAGTCCTGGACCTCATCGTGGGCGTTCTTATGCTGCAGGAGCGCCGTGAACTGGTCCAGCCAGGTGCCGGTAAGGCGCAACAGCGTCCGCCCTGCAGGCGTCAGATCGGGGTACTGACGAAGCTGGGCACGGTGGGCCGCGCCGCCGTTCTCGCCGGCCCGGCCACCGATGTGGCGGAACGCGTCGGCGGCGAGCAGCGTGCGCAAGCTCGTGACAGCCTGCTCTGTCGACGGCATGTACCCCGCCGCGAGCGCCCGCACCATCTGGTACGTGTGTAACTTCTCCTTGAGCCGGGCCTGGCGCTCGGTGTCGTCGTCGGCATCGCCGTAGTGGGCCAGGAGTGGGCGTCGTTCGTCGGCGTCGCCGTCTCGGCCGGCTTCGAGGTCGCCGTCGTAGTCGTCACGCGACCCGCAAAGTCCGCATAGTTGTGGCATTTTTGTTGACTGTAGCTTTTGTAGAAGCTGGATTACTTGTGTGTCGAGTCAATGTAAACGTAGATGTAGTTTTCGTGAGCTGGCTGGAGCTTGCTCTTTTGCTGGACGGTTGTGTACATCGAGATGACGTCGGTGTTTGAACATCGGGCTGCAAATGGGTTAGTGAGACTTACCTGTATGCGTATGTTTAGAGGACCTAGTCTCAATTCACCAATGTTCATGTCTCGGTGATTCTAATAGAGCACTTTTAGAGGATAAATAGTAGAAAACCAACTCTGGACCACTTCCTTAGCACACGAACGGTCTCATCGCAACCAGGGTTAGACCCTAAGATCAAGAAATAGATCAAAAGTCTAAACACACTACAACTCCAAGCTTTTATTTTTTTTTGTATCGACGAAAGCCTGGCCAACCTGAAAATCTCATCATCAACAATTGAACCAACATCAATCAATCAATCTCCAACCAAGTATTTTTCCAAAATACTGCCCTTGCACCGCGGGCATTCAATTTCTCTTCTTCCCTTCTCTTGTTTCTGCACGTGCAAATCTCACCCCTAGCGGTATTCCACGCGTTTCCACGACTCTTCATCGAACGAATCCAATAGCCGCGCGATTCCACGCGCACTTCGATTCCGCCGACCACCGGAGGCGTTTCCCGGTCTCTCCCAATCGACACTCTGAACGTTGACGTGTATACAACCCGGCTGAATATACCGTCTCTTCACAATGTTTGCCACCAGCGCTTTCGGGGCGGCCCCGGCGGCTACGCAGTCTGCGTTCGGCGCGCCGTTGTTCGGCCAGTCGATGCAACAGCCGCAGCAGCAGGCCCACCAGCAGCAGCAGCAGCCGACGACGTCGATTTTCGGGGCGTCTCAACAAGCCCCAGCGCAAACAGGAGGACAGAGCATCTTTGCGATGCAACAGCAGCAGCAGCAGCAGCAGCAGCAACAGCAGCAGCAGCAACAGCAGCAGCAACAGCAACAACAGCAGCAGCAACAGCAGCAACAGCAACAACAGCAACAGCAACAGCAACAGCAACAGCAACAGCAGCAACAGCAACAGCAGCAACAGCAACGGCTACAACAACAGCAGCAACAGGCGCTGCAACTCCCTACTCTCTCCCAGTCTCAGGCCCAGCTCACGAGCTCGTTGTGGCAGCCCAGCCGCGAAGCGCCGCGTAAGCAAACGTTCCTTTTTCCATGATACCAGTGCGCGCACAGAAGTCTCGTCGTCGTATGCCAATGCTAACCCCACTATGCCGTGAACTCTTTCTAGACCAAAAACCCGTCATCGAACAGATGCAGCAGGTGTTCGAGAAATGGGACGCGACGGGCCCGAACAGCGCGTTCAAGCACTACTTCTACAACAAGGTGGACGAGGCCAACATCCCGTTCTACAAGCCGCAGCCGTTTGAGAACCCGCGCGAGTGGGAGGAGGCGCTGGAGAAGAAGCCGGCGCCGGGGTTCATCCCGGTGCAGTGCGCGGGCTTCCAGGGCGTGTCGGAGCGGCTGAAGACGCAGCGCCGCGCCGTGGCCGACCTCAACACGCGCATGCACCAGATCAACAGCAGCCTCGACGCCATCCTGTCGCGCCACGACATCCAGACCAGCGTGCGCGCCGCCGCCGCGCGCCGCCGCCACGTCGTGCTGCAGGAGCGCTGCCTGTCGCTCGCCTCCAAGATCCAGATGCTGCGGAATCGCGGCTACGCCATGAGCGGTGACGAGGACACTCTGCGGCTGAAGCTGCATGCGCTGGAGGCCGCCGTGCAGGACCCCGCGCTGAGTGCGCGCCAGGACGAGCTGTGGAGCCGGTTGATTGTCCTCCGGGACCTGGCGACCCAGCTCACACACGAGCTGAGCAAGCCGGCGGGCCTGGAGGAAGACGCCTTGGATGAGGACACCGAGGCCAAGTTCAAGAAGGTACGTTGGATATCTCTCTCTCTCACTCTCTCTCTCTCTCTGTGGTGCATACTGACGACTCTCAACGACAGATCTTGGAAGATTTCGAGAAGCAGCTGCAGCACCTCAAGAAGGAAGTCGAGTCGATCAAGGGAGCGCTGGAGGCGTGGGAGGGCGAGTCTAACCAGAACCAATAAATGGGACCTGGGGAATACGTTGGTGCTATTGGAGGGACAACTGTCTGATAGAAGCGCGCGTGTGGTTTCCTTACATCTTCGCTGGCTCTCGACGAACTGTGTATTTCAAGTAACGGAGTTCAACTTTTCTGCTTTCCTGCTTAACGACCGAACCCAGAAGAATCAAGCTACTACGTGCACGAGACAAAAGCTTGACCAAGAGAAATCTATTGTGAACCTATTATACAGTTGATGTTACAAACCATCAACAACGTGAGCGTGTTTTTGTTACCGTTTTTGTTACCGGAAACCTAGAATATTAAAACAGAAACAGAAGAAGAAGATCCCAATGCGCAAATTCCATCAATGAACCGGGAAATCAAAACCAGGGAGCTGAATAGTGTACAAGGCGGCAACGGACGAAAACAAGAGCGGGAGACATTATGGAGGAGACTTGGAGACTTGGAGAGAGACCGCGGGCTTTTGGAGAGTATGTAAACACAGGTAGCGAGGGTGAGAGAGAAAATGATGGTGTCGTGATAGTTTATGGGCTCGGGGCGTTGTCGTTGACTCGTTGGCGACGCGTTTAGAAGATGCTCCTGACGGCCTTCAGGGCCAACGGAGCTGGAAAGACACGAGGGGAGGAGGGTTAGCCGTGATGGTTCTTCGCAGACAATGAAGACGCGTAGTATGCCCGCGCAACAGTGGCAGCTTACACAGATACAGGGCAACAGCGGCCACAACGGACGCCTGCACGGTGAAGGAAGCCTCAACTTCCTGCTGGCGGATTTCCTCCTCGGAGGCCTGGGGGGGAGAGACTGGAAACGGTCAGCGAGAGAAAAACACGGGAGTAGTATGAGAAACTGAGTAGAGATACATACAGAACATGGTGAGAGATGTGTAGTGGTGGCGTTGGTTGGTAGAGTGGAAGGGTTTTGCAGATGTAACAATAAGTTGGTGATGGCTTCATCATCCAGTTTTTTCTTTGAGCTGCCAATGATTTCAGGGACAGGCAAAAAATCAAAATTATAGTGGAGCCTTCCAGCTGTGGTATTCCCAGATATCAGCCCTACTTCAGCCGACATTTCACCGATGCACCGACATCGTCCGGACCGTGTGAGGAATCCCGACCAGGAATCTGCACGGTGTTGTTACACCAGCGCCGAGAGCCGACACCCAAAAAGTACCCGATACACGCTTTTCCGCCGGTCGCACACCGACTTTTCTCTGACTCGCTTGCGGCTCTCGACGTACCAGGTACGCATTCCCGGCTGCTGTCACATGTTTTGGCTCCCCGCCATCGGAGCAACGGCGCACACGCATCCACCCAACAAAAAAAAAACCAAAGGCCAAACGGCTGATAACAGCTTTTTCGCTTATCGCGAAGCGCTGATAACCGCGAACCGGAAGGAGCATTGGAAATTCGGGCTTTTTGGCGGTTGCCATTTTTGTGACATCTCCATTATTCTTATGTGATCCTGATTTTCTTCTTTTTTTCCTCTTTTTTCCTCTTTTTTCCTCTTCTTTCTTCTTTTTCTGGTGAAGAGCAGTAGAGGCGGAATCAATCTCTTTTTCCCTTCCTTCGTGCCTTTTTCTCTTCTCAGTCTCTTCAAGGGTTCCATCAGATAAGAAAAAGTTTATTAGGGTTTAGCTTCAGTTACACCTGTGTCACCTTGACTTGTGTTTTATGGCCTGATTGAAGTCTCCCCGAGTCCGGCAACTTCACTTCTCTGCAGCTTTTCTCATCAATTGACCGATATATACTTCCAATCTCCCCTTCTCCTCTCGTCACCATGCTCACTCCGTCCCGGAAGAGCCGTAGTGTGGCTCTTGCCGTGCGTCGCCTGACCGCTGCCCGGCCAGTCCCGGCTCTCGGTTCCACCGGCTCGGTCACCGCTCCTCCGTCCCCCGCGGCTTTCCGTGCCTTCTCGGCCTCGCGGACTTGCTCGACCGACGTGACCTCCGACTCCTCGGCCAAGACGTCGGTGGCTGCCCAGCTGTACCCGCTGCTTGTGCCGGTTTCCAACACCTTTGCCCGCCGCCATGTGGGGCCGGCTCCCGACGACGCCGCCGAGATGCTGCGCCAGCTTTCGCCGCCGGTGGCGTCGATCGACGAGTTTGTGGCCCAGGTGGTCCCGCCCGACGTCCTGACTGCCCCCCGCGAGCTTGTGGTCGAGACTGCCGAGTCGGTGGCGGACCGCACTGCCCCTCAGCGCGAGCTGGAGATTGCCTTCCGCGCGGCCGAGCTGGCCGCCGCCAACGAGACCTTCACGTCATTCATCGGCGGTGGCTACTATCCCGTCACTACTCCGGCCCCCATCAAGCGCGATATCCTCGAAAACCCCGCCTGGTACACGAGCTACACCCCCTACCAGCCCGAGATCAGCCAGGGCCGCCTCGAGAGTCTGCTCAACTACCAGACCATGGTGACCGATCTGACCGGCCTTCCCATGGCCAATGCCAGCCTGTTGGACGAGGGAACCGCTGCTGGTGAGGCCATGACCATGTCTTTGAGCCATCTTCCAGCCTCCCGCGCCAAGCGCCCCGGCAAGACCTACGTGGTTTCCGAGACCGTGCACGCCCAGACCCTGTCAGTGCTCCGCAGCCGCGCCGAGGGTCTTGGCATTGCTCTGAAGCTTGTGGATCTCTCAGCCCCGGCGGCTCTGGAGACCATCAACGCTCTCGGGGACGACCTAGTCGGTGTGCTTGTCCAGTACCCTGATACCAAGGGTGTGGTGTCCGACTTCAGCGCCATTGCTGATGCCGTCCACGCCAAGGGTGCCCTCCTTAGCGCTGCGACCGATCTTTTGGCTCTGACCATCCTGACTCCTCCCGGAGAGTGGGGTGCCGATGTGGCCTTTGGTAGCTCGCAGCGTTTCGGTGTGCCCATGGGCTTTGGAGGACCTCACGCCGCCTTCTTCGCCGTCAAGGACGCCCACAAGCGCCGCATGCCCGGCCGGCTGGTCGGAGTGTCGAAGGATCGTCTTGGAAACCGTGCTCTGCGTCTAGCTCTGCAGACCCGTGAGCAGCATATTCGCCGCGAGAAGGCTACCAGCAACGTGTGCACCGCCCAGGCCCTTCTGGCTAACATGAGTGCCATGTACGCCATCTACCACGGTCCCGAGGGCCTCAAGACCCAGGCGGAGACCATTGTCGGCCTGGCCCGGCTCGTTCAGGCCGTGGCTGACTTTTACGGACACGAGACCACCAAGAACGCGCTGGACGCGGAGGGCAAGGTGTTTTTCGACACCGTGGTGCTCAATGCTGGCGCCAATGGCGCGAAGGTGATTGCTGAAGCTGCGGCCCGGCGCTGCAACCTGCGTGACCTTGGCAATGGCGAGGTCGGCATCAGCGTGCACGACGCTCTGGCTCCGGCCGAGATTGAGGCTTTGTTTGAGGCTTTGAAGGCGTCGGCTGTGGCCAATTCGGGCGTGTCGACCTCCGAGGCCATTGCCCAGACCGGAGCTGGAGCCTCGCGGTTCTCGGCGACTGCCTCTCTTCCCTCAGGTGTTCGTCGCGAGTCGTCGTATCTGACTCACCCCGTGTTCAACATCCACCACGGCGAGATGGAGTTTGTGCGTTACATGTACTACCTGCAGTCGAAGGATCTGTCGCTGGTGCACTCGATGATTCCGCTGGGATCGTGCACGATGAAGCTGAACAGCGCTACGGAGATGTCGCTGATCACGAACCCCGGCTTTGCCAACATGCACCCGTTCGCGCCGTCCGAGCAGGCCAAGGGCTACACCACGCTGATTTCCGACCTGGAGACGCAGCTCAAGACGATCACCAGCATGGACGGCGTGTCCCTGCAGCCCAACTCGGGCGCGCAGGGCGAGTTCGCCGGACTGCGCGTGATCCGCAAGTTCCACGAGCAGACCCCGGGCAAGAAGCGCGACATCTGCCTGATCCCGGTGTCGGCGCACGGCACCAACCCGGCGTCGGCGGCCATGGCGGGCATGCGCGTGGTGCCGATCAAGTGCGACGCCAAGACCGGCAACCTGGACATTACCGACCTGGAGGCCAAGTGCGAGAAGCACGCGGACGAGCTCGGTGCCATCATGATCACGTACCCCAGCACTTTCGGCATCTTCGAGCCGGAGATCCGCAAGGCGTGTGACACGGTGCACGCGCACGGCGGTCTTGTGTACATGGACGGAGCCAACATGAACGCGCAGATCGGACTGTGCTCGCCTGGAGACATTGGAGCCGATGTGTGCCATCTCAACCTGCACAAGACCTTCTGTATCCCCCACGGCGGTGGCGGTCCCGGTGTGGGCCCGATCTGCGTCAAGAAGCACCTGGTGCCGTTTTTGCCCGGAACCTCGCCGACGGCGGAGCAGCCGATGGTTAGCAGTGCGCCGTACGGAAGCGCGAGCATTCTCCCGATCACCTGGGCGTACAACAAGCTGATGGGTAAGCTGGCTTCTCTTTTTGTCTGTCTATCCTTCTCTCTTGACTTTTCTACTAACTCTCCTTTCTCTCTGTACTGTAGGCTCGACTGGTCTCGAACAGGCCACCAAGATGTCGCTCCTCAACGCCAACTACCTGCTCTCGCGCCTGAAGCCGCACTACAGCATTGTGTACATGAACAAGCACGAGCGGTGCGCACACGAGTTCATCATCGACGCGCGGCCATTCAAGGAGACGGCGGGCATTGAGGCGATCGACATTGCCAAGCGGCTGCAGGACTACGGCTTCCACGCGCCGACGATGAGCTGGCCGGTGCCGAACACGCTGATGATTGAGCCGACGGAGAGCGAGGGCAAGGCCGAGCTGGACCGGTTTGTCGATGCGCTAGTGAGCATCCGCGGCGAGATTCGCGAGGTCGAGGAGGGCCGGCAGCCGCGCGAAGGCAATGTGCTCAAGATGGCGCCGCACCCGCAGTCGGATATTGTTACCGGCGACGGCGACGGCGGTGCGGCGTGGAACCGGCCGTACTCGCGCGAGACGGCGGCGTATCCGCTGCCGCTGCTCCGGGAGAAGAAGTTCTGGCCGAGTGTGGCGCGGGTCAACGACAGTAAGTGTTTCTGGCTGTGTGTGCTGCAGTATTGTGACTCTTTACTAACATGATGCGTGTGTGTCTCTTAGCCTATGGTGATCTGAACCTCTTCTGCACGTGTCCTCCGGTCGAAGACACAACCAGCGCTTAAGCAGAGTCCGGAAGATGAGGTCCGGAGTGTGACCTCCACTCTCGATTCCTATCCGATCTACGCCTCTCCCGGATCTTCCAATCTCTTCGGGACTGTCCTCGCCGTGTCACGTCGGCCATTCAACTCCGATACCCACGCCGGGAACCCCCGATACCGAGATCTACGACATACTCACATCTCACACAGCCTACAACTATATGATTTTCACACGGAACTATCGGGACATAAAAAAAGCACACAAATTCAAGTCCGTCCCCGCCTTCTTCACAGAAGACCCCTTTTCTTCCCTTCGACCTCTTTTCTTCTATACAATGGTCTTCTTTTTCTGCACATAGATATACTGTATTAGAGGTTGTGTACTTCCCCTGGAACTTGCTTTCTCGTGTATTACCGGGATTTCGCCTTTTTTCTCTTGCTGTTTCTGCTTCTTCTTTGCTTGTCCTTGGGGACGGGTTGGGGGTTTTCTTTTTGCTTTTTGATACTTTTTTGGCTCGGATTTTATTTTCTGTCTTGTTTTTTCTCCTTTTCTCCTTTTTTTTCATCTGATTCGCGGTTTTTATAGCAAGCGGGAAGCATTCAACATTGCTAGATTTTGTCTGTCCGGACAGGCATGCCTTATACAGAAATCTGCAGAATATACACACAACATGGTTTTTCTATTATGTGATGGAAGAATGATGTGTAAATGGAATTTTGTCTATGCCGGGGACGAGAGCAGAAGGGAAAAGAAAACCAGATTCATGAGATGACAAGAAACCAAACAGAACCCACCAACCAAGGGTTGGATTTTCCGCTACGAACATGAAAGAATGAGGCCAAGATACGAAAGAAAAAAAGAAAACACCACCAAGATCGTCATGGAACATCCCGTTCTCACTTAAGCCTCAAAGACCAACACCACACCATCGTCGCCGGCCGTGATCACCCGCTCGCCAGTATGCCCCTGCACAAAGCCCAGCACACCGCCGCCGTCCGACTCGCGCGCATGGCCCTTCCACTCCTTAACCAGGCCGGAGTCCGCCGCCGACACGGGGGCCGCGGCGGCACCGCCCGTCGCAGCAGCAGCGGCGGCGGCGGCGGCGGCGGGCGCGGAGCTACCGGCGCGCAGGTCCCAGCGCCGCACGACGCCGTCCATGCCGCACGAGGTCAGCAGCCACGTGCCGGGCACGAACTCCAGCTTGACGACGGCGAACTCCTCGTGGGCGCCGACCAGGCGGCGGCGCACCGCGAAGCGCTG
>LNGL01000033.1:56999-75820 GCA_001510565.1 Knoxdaviesia proteae
CCGCCTCTTCGGCCTCGCGCCGCTGAACCCTGCGCCCCCGCACCCCGCCTTCTCCACCCCGGACTCGGTGCCGTACTCCGCCGCAAACCTGCCGCGCGTGAGCCTGATCGGCTACGTCGAGCCCATCTCCCTGCACGGCGCCGACCCCGTCACCCTCGCCGCCTGCTTCGTGGCCACCCACCCCGACGCCCGCTACTGGCTGCCCGGCAACCCCATCCACAAGTCCGAGTGGGCCCGCCTCGTCGTGACCCACGTGTACTGGGTCGGCGGCTTCGGCGACCGCGCGTATATCGGCTGGATCCCGCTCGACGAGTGGCAGAGCGTCACCGCCGACGAGTGGAAGGACGTCACCCTCCCGGGTGAGAAGCCGGGCTGGAGCGAGTGGGCGGTCGCCGGACCCGACACCGCCAACTACATCAAGGCCCATGATGCCGCCGCCGCCGCCGTCGAGGCGTCCGTCAATCTCGACAACGACCTGCGGATCAAGAACTAAGCCTCTGTGCCTGTCAGTGGATCTCATCTGATGCCCACTGATATTGCTTCAACCACAAACTACAGCGGCGCCTGTCTTGTGTTGTTTTTCATGTCTTCCCATCAGCATCATTCTTCTTCCTATCCTATAACTTGTCTCGCCGCTCTCATCTTGTACGAAAACGAGAATGAAGGTTCACCGCTCTCCAGGCTGTACACACTCATATATTGCCATTGAATACGAATTTTATGAGATCATTATTTATTACTTTATAACATAGGAAAATTCCCTCCCTCCCGGTACTATCACCCGGAATAATAATAATAATAAAGAGCTAAATAAAACGACATGGTGATAATACGTGTCTCAACGAGGAATACACTCCTCCGCTCTTCACAGAAGAGGTTGAAGCGAGACGAAAACATAGCCAAAAAAAATTTTCAAATAACTTAGATGCAGCATGTATGCTTCAACATGGAAACTAAAAAAATCCAAACAAAAAGTAGGTGTCGAGGGTAAAAGAAAGGAGGATCCCGGGCATCAGTCCACCCGAATAATCACATGGTACGCCAACGCACCCGCCTCGCGGATCGCACACGACAGACACCCGCGCCGCCGCCGGCTAATCAGCGCGTTCCACCCCTTCTCGGCACACAGCGCGCGCACCAGCACCTCCATGTCCGACCCGAACATGCGGCTCTTGGACTCGATGTGCATTTTCGCCGGCGGCGCGCCGTCCGTCGCCGCAGTCGCCGCGGTCGCCGCGGTCGCGTTGATGGCCCTGGTGCTGCTGCTGGCGCTCGCGGACGACGCCGTCGCGGGGTTTGCGGGCGCGGGGGGCCAGTCGAACGGGCGGCGCTGCAGGATCGGCGAGGTCGGCGTCGGGGAGATGGGCTCGCGGGTGTCAGCGTTTGCGAAGGTAGTCACACAGTCGATCACGAGGACGCGGGCGGCCGGGGCCGAGGTGCCCGGTTGAGAGGCGGTTGTGTGGCCGGCGGGCTGATGGTCGGTGCTGTGGAGGAGGTCCTGCAGCGTCTCAGTGCGGCGGAGGAGGAGGTCGGAAAGGTGGATCACGGTGTACGTGAAGTACTTGTGCAGAGGATGGCCTACATGAGACAGCAGCGGTCAGTCACGCGCGGAAACGAAAAGCAAAAAGCAAAAAGTCAAAAGGGGTGTGTCCACTTACATGCGGTGATTGGGGGTGCTGGCGACACTCTATCCGCAAACGAATTCTCAGAGATGTCGATCTGCCGGATAGTCGGGCTCGTCGGCGCACTGACAATGCGCACATGCGACGACGCCACACACGGGTGGGCCGTCACGAACTGGATATCATGCGCAAGATCGAACCGCGCGTCTTTGCTGGTGCCGAGCGCCTCTGACGTGATGCTGAACATGATGGACGAGCGGTACCGCCGCGACTTGAAGCCTCGCAGGTGGCTACCCTCCGGGTCGGGCACCGGGGACAGGTCCACCGACTTCAGGTCGATGCGGATCTTGGCCGGCCGGTGCAGGTAGTTGCCTTCCACCGGCATGATGAAGTCCGCGGCGAACACCATCGGCGAGTCCGTGCTGCCGAAGATGCACGACTCCCGTTCGATCGCTGTTTTGTTCCACAGCCGGGCGCGAATGCCAACGTTGGTGGTCTCGTCCGAAATCTCGTCGGCTACTACATCTACCCAATGGCCACTAAGTCCTGTAGGGAGGATATCGCTAGACAGCCACCCCATGCACTCGGCAGTACCTTGCGCAGCTCCCACAACTCGTCCCAGGATGTTTGCCGTGCTCCAAAAGCTCTTTCCACGATACACAAACCCACCAGCCAAGCTAGCATATGTCCCAAGTTCAGCAAGGGCCTCGGCATCACTTTCAAGCAGACTAGCCATAAGGAGATGCGGCATGCCTTCTCCGGGGAGAACCAGTCCACAGAGATACATCCTAGAGAGCCACCCCGACGCATGCAGAGTAGCAGACACTTTCCGCCGTCGGGAAGGGCCATGGGTTAGCGTCAGCGGTGCTGGGCTCGCACCCCGGGAGACACTTTCCGAGACTCGCGGAGTTGAGGGTGTGGCAAAGTGGGCGATGTGGACATTCGATGAAGACAGTTTCGGGCGCTCCAGAAAACTTTCTTTCGGGGTGCGGAGTCCGTGCCCATTGATTCGGGACTCCACCGCGTCGATGCCCGGCCACCGAATCTTCCGCGCAAAATGGGCCAGTCCGTTAACCTGGCGGTCGCCGTGTCGGCCTCGGATCACGTATTTGGCACCGTCAGGCTGTTGGGGGGTGCGGAGGATACCTGAATGGTGAAGAGCTGACATTCGGCGGCCCAAAGATGTTAGCCAGTGTGACGGCTTAGCCGCCGGGGATGTAACAGGTGGAAGGGTTGGAGCCGGTGGCGGCGCTTTGTCGGCCTCCATGTTCTCCAGCCATGCCCGGGCAAGGTGCAAAGACCACTTCACAGAGTTCGTAGCCTCCTTTTCGAATTTGCGAATAACGGCAGGGTTGATGCTGCACAACCCTTCTTCTTCCCCGGCGGTGAGGGCGTCCAGACGAATAAGCATTTCACAGGCGAGGAGGATTTGCAAGAGAAGCCAGAACTTCTCGTCGCTTCTCAAGGTCGTCTCTTCGGAGTCGTCGTTTATCGAGTTAGCCTCGTCATCGACTTCATCGCCCGAGTCTGTACCCCATAAGATCTGGCCAACACGGAGTCGCCATTCAATGTGCGAAAAGTCGATCCAGGCGTTTGGCATGGCAAGAATCTGGAGAATGGCGTAGATCTGGGTGGAAAGGCTGTGGGTCTGGCCTTTCTCTAGGGGGCGCATGGGAGGGTGGATGACGTGATGGAAGAGTTCGTTGTAAAGTTCCATGCGGTTTGAATAATCCCCGTGGATGCCGTGATATCTCTGGCTATTCTTGATCAACAGAGAAATGATGTCGTTTTCCGTCATCGGCCGAAGCCATCTCCCTGAGTTGAGCAAGCGGTGTCGCTGCTCCAAAATAGCCTCGTCCCGTAATCCGTGCTTGTCAAATCCAAACTGCTCGTCCTGGAGTGAGTCCGATACCGCAAGCTCGAGCGCGGCCTGGTAGCCCATGGTGGCTTTCTCCAGGCCTTGCATGCTCAACATGCTCGGGCGTTCGCGACATTTCGGATAAAAGTGAGGTCTCCGCTTTTCCGGCGCGGCCATAAACCACGACACCGGCGACAGGTCGCCTAGAGCATGCCGGGTGATATGCGGCCATGCGGAGACAAAGCTCCAGGCCTGGTTGTCGATTCTGGCGTGATCGGTGAGATCGCGGATCTCTAACTGTTCGTCCCAAGGGAAAGCTACCGACGGATGCGGGGCACCGATGTGGTGGCCCTCGCTCCGTGCGAAGAACTGGGGAGCTCCCGAAAAGAGCTGCTCCAGCTCCGAATCGGTGAGAGCAGCCATAATCCGGTTCAGCTTGAGAACTGGCTTCAGAGGCGGCGGTTTCTCGCTTCCTGGAGGTGGGGGTGATGGGAGAGGCTTGTTTGCGTTGAGTTGCGAAATGTTGGAATGTGAGGATCGCGGGGGTTTCTAGACAGTGGTCGAGGAAATAGAGTTGAAATACATAGTTAGCTTGGGGGAAACACCTCTTATGTTGAAATCCCCTCGAATAATGGGCCGGCCTATCTCCCTCTCCACCGAGGGACCCAAACTTGGCGTATATATTCGACAGAAAACGACAAAAAAGGAACAAAAATTCCGCCACATGTTAAAAATGCGCAGGAACCGGCGACCGTCCGAAAAACGAAAATTCGAAGCTGGTCACTGGACCACCCTGCTCGTTTGAGGGACTGTTCGAGACCTTCATCGGACCAAAATTGCGGGATATCAACCACCCAAATCGTCGCTCAACAGATGGCAGGCCAGGAGTGGTATGATTTCCTTGGTTCTGGTGCTGCTGAAGGGTTTCCGGATAGGCGTGCCACCACCGGATTTCCGTGCCGAGGCCCTCAGCTGATGCCTATTACAAAACAATCAAGGCGAAACTCACCAGTCCATTCCAATCATTCGGCGGCGGCAAACACTCCATGCTCTGCGCAACATGAACCGTCTTTTGTCTTCTCCCGAGAGATCTCGTCAGCCCCAACAGGTTAGAGAAAAACTTTCGTCGAATCGTCAGCGACTGTTTGCGGCTGGCGTCGTTTTCTGCGCTGACGGCATCGACACTAGGCCCGGCATTGTCGTCTGTCGCCATCTCCCGATCGGGTGAAGTCGTGCTGGCCGCTTTCAACATGCCCCATCTTCGCGGCCCTGTCGCCGTTGGTGATTTCGATCGGCCACCGTGTTCTTTCTGCGCGGAGATCTCGGACCGGGGTTGAGAAAATATCGACGACGGCATCCCGGCGCCGGAGGGAAAGAAAGAGAGGAGAAAAAGATTTTTCCAAGACCAAGGTTAAATTAAATCGAATTCGGTTTCTGTGCGCCTTTGCGCTTCATGCCCTGGTTTCGTCGTCGTCGGTTGCTCTTTCCGTGATACTGTCTCGTGCTGGAAGGAGCCAGTTTTCGATCGCTCCTTCCCGATGTTGTCGCGATCGCAGGAAAATTCCCGCTCAAGAAGATATTAAAATAAATGGAATGAAAACTTGCGATATTAAAGAAGCGTAAGAAATGTTGGGAAGATATATGTATAAAACCGTCTATAGTCTGTGAAGATCGGGTATGCTTCGTCCATCTTTGGTGCATTTGATCATTCACAATCATCGAGGCCACATCATCTAGAAATACAAGATTCAGAAGGAGAGGGAAAGACCAGAAGATAGTAAGCAAGAGTAAGCAAGAGTAAGCAAGAAGAAAAGGTGGTATGAGAGAAAGAGAACACGTCGTGCTGATGGAGTTTCCGGGAGATCGCGACGTATTCTGTTCTCACTCACCCTCACTAAGTTGTTATTAGCCCACCACGGCTATCAACCTCACAAACCACTAAGTCCCGGCTGCCCTCCCTCATCTCCCGTTCCCGCATCCATCAGGATCCAAGGATATTCTGGCTCTGAGATGGATACCTACATCGCTATAGTTTCAGTACGGGCTGACTTCACAGTCTCCGGAGATACATGCACTGGTCAGAAAGTTGATAAGCACCCATCTGGGAAAAGGTCGGCCCGCCCAGCATCGAGCGGCACACCCCTTCCAAAAAGCGAAATGTCGGATGAACGAGCACCGTACTGTACATAGGGGTTGGGCGCATAGGCAAATGATTTTGGAATGCGCATCAAAAAGGAGGCACGCCCATCCAGCCTTTGGTAGCGAGAACGTTGGTTTGGATGAGTCTATGCATAACGCGGCTTTTCGAATCGCGTCCCAGCTTACCCTGTGGTGATTTCGGGCACGGCGGAGAAAAGTCTCTTTGCGTCGTCACCAAACGCGAGCTTCAGAGGGATGGCTTTAATTAAATCTTTGGGGAAGTGGGCATCTCCAGTTCACTATGTCCTCTTCCTCCGTTCAACATGGGCTTCCCAAGATGCTCCGTTAATTCAAGAAGGCAACGAATCCAAGGCAAGGAGTTCCTCCCGCATCACGGTCGGGTAGGAGAGGTTGAGAAGATCCAGAAACATATGGCCTATTCCAGACGCCACGGGAACTTTTTCTAGACTGGATCTCTGTCAGATATCAGCAACTTTCTTTCCATGAGGCTTCGGGAGAGAAGGGCATCTCAGAAGATCATTAGTTAACTCTTTGATATAAGTTTCCATCGACTTGCACGGTCATTTAATTGCCGATGGTGACAATTACCCAAGTCTGCTCGTAGCAGATGGCTTGATAGGAAATGGAAGCATTTCTCTCCATATCCTTGCACCTGCATCTTCCTTCCTCCCACAACACTGGATCTAGGCTGGCAACCTGGCACAGCTAGGGGGTTGACGACCCATAAACGAAGTTCTGGAATAAGGCTAACGGACACCATGCGCCGCCAGTGATCCGATTGGTAGGCCTCAAGACGGAGCCCGTAATGATCAGTTATCGTAATATACCGTTGCAGTTGACCAAGTCGAATGATACTCGAGCAGTCGACTCAGGACTGGATACACAACTTTCAAACTTCGCAATCGGAGCCAGGAGTCATGAGCTTGAGACTGTGCCGGTTCATATGTGCGCCGCAATTCATTAGAGTAGTGTGCTAATGAATGCTAGAATAGATTGTTGATAGCGGATGCATGATGTTACTTATCCTCACCTTCTCTCGCTCGTGGTCTCTCTTCTCTTCATTTTAACGGGGGTTCCTTCAAATATGCATGTACAGGAGATCATTGTCTGTACTGTACATATGACGCCTGGTCCCTCAGGCAGCATAATCTGGGGCTATCTGCGGACTGGAAGACGAATGTACTTACGAGTCTGCGAGTACAACGATGATTTCTGATGTCAGAATCCTAACCACAAACACTCTAACTCTAATATATACACTTCAACACAATAATCCAAGTCGTGCTTTATTCCGTCCGACACACGGACATACCGACATCTAACACTCAATCACATCTTGAAATAAATGACGGCTTCCTACAAAAAATGGGGTGGTTTAGGCAGAGTCGGTGTATCAAGACCCAGGAAAGTTCATCTCGCATTATTGGTTTTGAAGGGAGTGATATCGTAGGTGATGCTTTCGCATCATGCTGGAGGGGTATCATGAATAACAACGAACACATATCTTGGATCCGGCAGAATCACAAGCTCCTGGTACTTCGTGCGCAGCCGAAGCAACTTCAAGTCATCATCGCCATCCAAGTCCTGCACAAACGAGCCCGACGCGTTCAGAAACGCCCACACCAGCGTCGCATACTCCGCAACCACCTGGTTGTCGTCCGCGTCCATCGGCGCCCCATCGCTGCCGTTCCCCGTTGATGCCGCCCCCGCCGTGTTGTTGCTCGTTGGCGATGTGACGAAGGCCGCCGCCTGCGGAGACGTTGGTAGCGCGCTGGAGCCGGCACCGGTCCGTCGGGCACGCGCGGTGCGCAGGGCCGACACCTGGCCGGCGGTTTTGAGGAGGGCGCCCGTGGCGCGGTCGAGGATGATGGTCGCTTTGACGCCCGGCTTCTTGGAGATTCGTGCAAGCTTCTCGTCGAGCGCGTCCTGGTTCTTCAGAGGGGGGAGGGGAGAGAACGGGTTAGAGGCGGCTCTAGAAGTGCGAGCGTCTTGACGGCCGTTAGCGTAAGACAGAATACTCACATGGAGAGGCTCAACCATCGTGACAGGTTTGGGATCGGGGCCTCGACAATACAATCGGTCTGTTCTGTGTGTCTGAGGCGGGCGGTCACTATGAAAACCAGCGGAGTCGCGTTTGCTTCATCGTGATTGCGCTTGTACCTGAATTCCTGTGAGTTCAAAAATCGGACGGCAGCTGCCAGCAGGTGCCAGCAGGTGCTCCACTAAAAAGTCCAACAGCATCAGTGGCAGCCCACCGCAAATTTTGTTAAAGTCGACCACACCTATACAAAGTCGAAAAGAATTTACTGACGGCATGAGAAAAACCAATTTGGTGATTTAATCTTATATATAATCTTACGGACTTCTGATATATGTTCCTGTTTGCTTGAGTGAAACACACAATAATATCCATCTGACGGCTCTCTGCACCAGCCAACGGAAGACGGAAGACACACCACCAAACGAAGTCAACAAGATGGGTTCCAGTGCTCGGAAGAAGAAGGAGAAGCAGAAGGATTTTCAGGTATTTACCCTCTTCGGTGATCTCGTCAACTGCTGACAACAACTTACTAACCGGCAAAGATAAATAGAAAACCAAGCTGAAGGTGGGAAAGGAAAAGGCCAAGCCGGCAAACTTCACAGACACTGGCTTCAAAGCAAAATGTACGTGTGCACAGTCTCTAAGGGGGCATTCTCCAGGTATATATGGACCAAACTAACCGTCTTCTGAAGCAATTGTCCTGAGTAAACAATCTCTGTCTGAGGGGCCAATCGATCTGGTCCAACAGTTCCACCACAACCTCTCTCTAGCCACATCCAAATCAGACAAGGCCCGGAAAGAGGCTCTTGCGTTTTTAACAGCCCAGCTCTCTTCAAACCCTCCAAACAACCCCGTTGGCTCTGAAGTTCTATTGAGCAAGCTGCTACCGCTGATATCAGATCTATCTGCGGGGGTGCGGCGAGAGCTGATCAAGCTGTTCCGGAGTCTGCCCAATTCAGCGGCCAAGATCAACGCCGAGAAGATCACCATGTTCGTCCGGGCTGGAATGACGAACATTTCGTCTGACATCAGCGCCGATTCTCTGGCTGTGCTTGAATGGCTGCTCGACGCCGCGCCGGAAGAGGCCGTGTCGTGTCCGGGCGGCTGGGTGAAGACTCTGCGCAGCTTCTGTGCGGTTCTCGGCTGGTCAGCCGTGGGCAACAGTGGCTGGACCTCTGCCGTCAGATCCACCTCCCGCGCCAAGGACAGTCTTGCATACGCACGCCAGATCACAGTCCTCACGCGGTTCATCCAGGCCGGTCTTGCGGATGTGGCTGTTGCACCAGGGCCCAGACCGAACTTCTGGCGCGCGCTGTATGTGGTCCCGAAAACCCCAGGCCCCTACGCGTATCTGAATCTTGATGGCAAACGCAAGGATGAGGATGGTGAAATATACGTCACCCGTGCGTCCCGGCAGTGGCTGATTGAGAAGCGGTTCCTGACTCTTATGACCACTGAGGCGGACAAGGCGAAGAAGGCTGGCTCTGCTGTTGGCACGGCAGGTACCGGTCTTCTCAAGGCCCTGGCGAATGGTATGGATGGGTATGATGGTTCCGGAGCTGTTGTCACTAGCCAGGACTTGCTGGATCTTTGGTGAGAGACTGTGCCACAACCGGTATCATCTCTCCCTCTGCATTCTCCTGCAGCTAAACTTTCCAGTCATTCATGAGTTATGACCTTGCCCTTCCTGTTTCTCTTCCTTTCTCTGCACCCCATTAGCGGTCTGTGCTATCATATATAGTGTCTGTATTTATGGACTTGTCTAAAAGACTACTCAATACCTATACAAACCAGCTGGTTTTTGTATTCCTTTGTGCGCCGAAAAGTGAGACCCTTATAAGTGCCTCTCTCTCTAATCCAGCATCATGCCTTTTCTATCTCAATCCTCTCCGAACTCATATGTCTTTTGCACAAACCTCACTACTGCATACCCCCCTTTAACTACATTAACTCTAAGGGCAGGAGGTCCACCCTTCAACTGTGGAAGGACCATGGCACCTGCTCTTTCTTCTTCTGTTCTCTGATGACTGTTCCCATTTCTTTTTCTTTCTTTTTGATTCTGGAAAATTATTGTGTGAGAGCTCTATGCCCTAAGTCTTTTCTTTCCTGTTCTCTTCACTCTCGTTTTCCATCATCATCACCAAACTTATCCATCCCATCACTCCATCACATATCGTCCGTCCATCGTCTATCGTCTATCGTTTCCTCCTGCATTCCGACCTTCTCTTTGTTCTGCCTCGTTCACCTTTCCATGCTCCGTCTATAGCCATCTTGGTGCATCTCGTATCTATGTCTCCTGTCATGTATACCTGATCTCTCTCTATGTTATTCCTGTGCTTGAAGTGTAACCGTCCGTGATAGTCTTTGTGATCTGCTCCACCCTCCTTGGGAACTGCTCCATATCGTATGCCCCAGCCTATATATTTCCCCAGAGAATCCTGTTTTCAATTCTTTTCCTCTTTTCCTTTTCTCCTCCTTCACTGCACTTTTTTCCATCTAGAAAATCTTCCTACTCTTGGTCGAGCACTTCCACCTTTGAACATCACCACTTTTCATCAACCTTTCTAACACCCAATTGAAAAGGTAAGTCATACTCATCACACATCTTCATCATTTCATTGATGAATTAAAAAAGATTCTTGTTGCTTCATCTTGGATTTCATCCATCATCATTCAATCAAGTATCTTCTTCACTCATGGTCATTCAATCAAGTGACTTCACTCAGCAAACCCAATCCTCAAGTATCTTCATCACCATTTGAGGATTAACAATTTACCATCACCTCTCATCGAAAATCATTAGGGTTTCGACTAACTTCCTGCTCATATCTGTTTACAGTTTCTTCGTCATGTCTGATCATTTCGACACCGAGTCCCTCGCCAAGGGGCTCGATGCTGCCTTGAACGATCCCCAGCTGCTGAAGGCTGGTCTGGATACCAATGCCGATAAAATGGGTTGGATCAAGCCCGAGAAGTATGGCGAGGAGGAGGCTAAGGCTTCCACCTCTTTCGAAGTTCCCGATGCTCCCAAGAACTGGGAGAGTGAGAAACGCATTTACGAGTGGGATGGAGAAGTTGGGGACGTGGGTCCTGAATTCCCGGAGCTTGAGGCCGAGCTCTTTGGTGACCCTGAGTCTCGCCAGATCTCTGGTGTTGACTTTACCAAGTATGTTACTATCCCCTCAACACCTGTGTTTTGTTGTCTTTCAACTGTACTAAAGCCAGCCTACCTCGCTTTTTCTGTCTTTAGGATTTCCCGTATTGAAGTCTTCCAGGAGGGCCCGAAGAAGATCACTGAAATCCACTCCTTCAAGGAGGCCGGTCTTCACCCGATCATGCTCCGCAACATCGAACTCTGTGGATATGGAGCCCCGACACCTGTGCAGAAGTTCACCATTCCGGCCGTTCACCTCGGTCTTGATGTCGTTGGAATCGCCCAGACTGGTATGTCATGCTTTTCTTCTTTCGCTCCCCTGACTTTTGTGGCATTTACGCACTTTTCACATGATGATACCTATTGGAGCCCTCAGGGTTGTCAGCGAAAACACAGTGCTTGCTTTTTACTAACGTCCTTTCTTATGTTTCTTTTATAGGATCTGGCAAGACCGCTGCTTACCTGGTTCCTGTTCTGAACCAGCTCATGGGCAAGGCGAAGAAGCTCGCTGCTCCTCGCCCCAATCCAGCCACATACCAGCCGGAGATCCACGGCCCCTGCCGTGCTGAACCCCTCGTTGTGATCATTGCTCCTGCCCGTGAGCTCGCCATTCAGATCTTCAACGAGGCTCGCAAGTTCTGCTACAGAACTATGCTCCGTCCTTGCGTCTGCTATGGCGGAGGCCCCATTGGTCAACAGATCAAGACGCTCAGCAAGGGTTGTGATGTCCTCATTGCTACCCCTGGTCGTCTCATTGATTTCATCCATCGTCCCGATGTGCTGTCCATGAAGCGTCTTCGCTATCTCATTGTTGATGAGGCTGACGAAATGCTTCACGATGATTGGGAGGCTGAAATGAACCAGATCATGAATGGCGCTAGTAAGTGACTCGCCGGGTTCACCCCATATTATCCTCCTCGTCCTGCTCGACCTATGAATTTGCCAAATACTAATCATGTCCTCGCTCTCTCTCTAACTCAACAGACACCGAGGATGGCAACGTTCGTTATCTCTTCTTCTCCGCTACCTTCCCCAAGCGCATTCGCGAATTGGCCAAAAACTACATCAGCAACGATCATATTCGTTTCCGTGTTGGCCGTGCTGGAAGCACCGTCGCCAACATCAAGCAGGTTGTTGTCAGCATCGATGCCTCCATGAAGCGTCAGGCTCTGCTTAGCCTTCTGAGCAGCATGCCTGCCGTTCGCACGATCATCTTTGTGAACCGCAAGCGCACTGCGGATGAGCTTGATGATTTCCTGTTCAATATGGGACTTCCTTGCACTTCGATCCACTCGGATCGCTCGCAGCTGGAGAGAGAGGCTGCTCTCCGGGCTTTCCGCAACGGAACTGCTCCAATTCTGATCGCCACTGGCATCAGCTCCCGTGGAATTGATGTTCGCAACGTTATGCATGTCATCAACTATGACCTCCCGTCCATGGATCACGGAGGAATTGAGGAGTACACCCATCGCATTGGTAAGCAAATCATGCTGGCGGCCAGTGGATATGTCAGTCAAGGCTAACTTCTTTTTTTCTCTTTTCTCCTTGTCTTCAGGACGTACCGGCCGCATTGGACATCGTGGCCTTGCTTCTTCCTTGTTCACCGAGGATGACGATCCCATTGCCAGCGTTCTCACCCGCACCCTTCTGGAGACGAACCAGACCGTTCCTGACTTTCTTCAACATCATGTTCCCGAGAACCATGCTACCAAGCTTGCCTTTGAAGAGGATTCGGATTACGAGGACAACATGAAAGGTCCCGGCGAAGAGGACACTGGCGCCTCTGGCTGGGGTGGCGCTGCCAGCGAGAATGGCGATGCCGATGCCAACAAGGCCGATGAGCCGGCCGCCGCCGCCTCTGGTTGGGGAGAAGGCGCTGATACCGAAGAGAAGGACCCCAAGGGTTCTCCTGCGGCTACCCCGGTCTCTGCTCCGGAGGATGCCCCTGCCAAGGATGCTACTTGGACCTGGTAAATACCTTGGCCCTTTTCAGTGCCTCTGGGGCAAGTTCTACCAGTCAAAAAAACGCTCGCGTCAGATTGACTTGGCTGGGATCACCGGATTGTTTGCATTGATTGTCGAAGGTGTAGCCAAGGCACACGCGGTGGGATGATGAGAAGCTTGAAGATGGTTTTCATGCGATGATGCTTCGGTTTTTTTTTTCCTAGTTTAGTTTCGTTTAGTTTCGTTTTTTCAAGGAGGGGGTCAGGATGACGGATATCAACAGGCTTCATTTGGTGTCCCGTCGTGGATTGAGCCCACGATCGGTGCAATCAAGGTACCGGGGTTCTCCTGACAGAATCACCAAGATGCTGGATATCCCTGAATAGTCTTGAATCTTTCTCTTTTTTTTTAAAAAATCCTTTTTTTTCTCTTGAACTTGACAGGAACCCAGCGGCTTTTGTTTTTTTTTTCTTTGAACTGGTTGAGTACTCGTTTGTTTTACATTTCATCGTCATGTCTGTGTTGAAATAATAAACATAGGGAGATAAACAGAAGCAGGTGAGGTGTGATATCAGAAGAGCATGCGGAAAGGATCCCGACATAACGATAGCATGGAATGACAGAGGGAATGGAATAGTACAGGACAGGATGATGATCGGAAGTCTAGAAACCGGAGAGAAGAGGACATGTGGAATCAATCACAAGTTCTTCAGAATGCTCTTGATGCCATCGAACATGCGGCCAAAGGTCAAGCCATAGCCAAACTCCACCACTCCGCCCATAAACTGCCAGCTACGGTCCTGGCTCGCAATAGGATAGCGCACCTTCGGCGGAATGCTGGCCCGAACACCCAGCCATCCGAGCCGGTCATTGCACACACTCTTGGCATTGCACAGGCCCCGAAGGCCCTCCTCGCCGGCAAAGCGGCCGTAACCGGAACCACCAACACCGCCGAACGGCAGCTGCACGGCGTAGAACACGGCAAAGTCGTTGACGGCCACATTGCCGGCCCGCAGGCCGGAGACAATGGCGGACAGGGCGGGGTCAAAGTCGCTGCCGAACACGGAGGCACCAAGACCGAAGTCGGGGGCGTTGGCAATGGCGAGGATATCGGCGGCGGTTGACGAGGCGGCACGCATGATCACCATAATGGGCGCAAAGCACTCCTCTTTAGCGATGGCCATGTCGGTAGTCACGTCGACCAGCAGGGTGGGAGTGAAGTAGTGGCCGCGCGGGTGGTCGGGATGCGCGAAGCGGCGGCCGCCGGCAAGCAGACGGGCACCTTTGGAAACAGCATCGTCGATCAGGCGCTCCAGGCGGTCGAAGCTGGCGTCAGAGATGAGGGCACCGACATCGGCATCGGGGCCGAGACGCAGGGCCTTGACACGGGGCTCGAGGCGGGCGATCAGCTTGTCGGCCACAGCCGGGCCTACCACAATGCGCTCAATGCCGATGCAGTTCTGGCCAGCAGCCTGGAAGGTGCCGCGCAGCAGGATCTCGGCAATGCGCGGCAGGTCAGCCTCCGCCGAGTCGAGGATGATGGACGGGTCCTTGCCGCCCAGCTCGGCGACCAGCGGCGTCAGCGACTTGGCGGCGGCGGTGGCCACGTGGTGGCACACGGGCCGCGAGCCGATGAACGTCNNNNATGAACGTCAGGTGGGCGATGTCCGGGTGGCTGGTCAGGTACGACGCGGCCTGCGGCCAGCACGCGACCGTCTGCACGAGCATGGGGTCGTGGCCGTGGGCGACCAGCGCGCCGCGCGCCACCGCGGTGAAGAACATCGAGCTCCACGCGGTCTGCTCCGACACCTTGACGACAATGGCGTCGCCGGCGAACAGCGCCGCAATCACCGGCCCGACGAAGTTGTGGAACGGGTAGTTCCACGACACCAGCGCAGCCACCACGCCCAGCGGCTCGTACCGCACCTCGTTGTACTTGAACGGCATGATGCGGTTGGTGGGCCGGCGCGACGGCCGCAGCGCGCGCTCGCCGTGCTTGAGCGTCCACGCCAGCTTCTCGGCGGTCACCAGGATCTCGCCCAGCTGCGCGTCGACCAGCGTCTTGCCCGAGTCCAGACACGCGATGCGGCAGATCTCCTTCTGGTTGTCCAGCACGTACTGCAGCAGCGTGCGCAGCACCGCGCGGCGCTGCCTGAAGGTCGTGGCCGCCCACTTCGGCTGGGCGGCCTTGGCCTGGGCGATGGCGCGGTCGATCGCGGCCGGCGTCGACGGGTTGATGAAGCCGAGGAACTGGCCCGTGGCCGGCGCGTAGCATTGGATGGCGGTCGAGTTGGGGACCTGCAGGACCAGAAAGCCGGTGTTAGTTCAGCGGCATGAGCTGTGCGGCCACGGAGGGGGGGAGGAGGGGGCGGTCAAGCTGACCTTCACGCTGGTGATGTCCACGATTTTCTCCTCGTCCGGCAGCTTCGCCGGCGGCACGCGGTACCGGATGGGGTCATCTTCTGGCGGAGCGAGCACGCGGTAGAAGAAGATCGAGAGCACGAGCGCGGCGATCGCCGAGCCGATTTCGAACCTAAGGGGTGTGAGAGCACGCGGGCAGGGCAGGTCAGCGCATGCACCGAGAGATCCAGCATATACACACACACAGAGAGAGAGAGAGAGATACTTACGGAACTATCGGCACGAACTTGTCCCAAATGTCGCGAATGCTTTGGATGAAGTCTTCCACAAACACCACCTGTGGCGGGCTGGATGCAGCGGCAGCAGCAGCAGCCATGGTTTCAGCAAGGGTTCAGGGCTGGTGATGTCCGACGGTCGTTTGTGTAGTATGTGAGACAAACGACGCAAGAAAGCCGGTTCTCGGAGTTCGCGGATACGGAGTCGGCCGGAGGTTGCCCCAGAACTCTCCACTTAGAGAATATATATCGCCACGAGAAGATGGATATGGATGAGTTGGTCTGCGAATTGTCCAAGCCTTTCGAATCTGGCCAGATTGAAATGAGCTGAGTTGAGGTTAGAATGTTTCGAAAGGGGGGTCCAGCCGGCCATATGTCTAATAACACTTTTGCAGAGCTCGTTCCATTTGTTGGGGTTTAACCCGTGTATCCCTAGGGTTTGCACCCTAGATTCCCGCCCACCTCGTCTGATATGCACAGTAGTTTCACTTTCGGTCAGACCAGAAGCCCACTTACATACATCCAGCATTTCCCGGAACTACCCACAAGAAGTATGCGTGTGTGTGTGTGTCAGTCCTGTCCCGTTTCCGCGGGTCTATCTCGAGTTTTAAGCTTCTGTCGATCAATCCGAGTTCCCATCATCCCAGGATACATCCAATTTGCCGCCGTTGACGCGGAGAAGTGGTCGTTTGTGCTTTTGTTCTGGGAAAATCATTGGATGGCTGATCGACATAGCGAGTCTGTTTTAAAGCTGTTCCTCGACCGGATTGGCAATAGTATCGAGCCGAAACTCGTGATATTGAAAGTCTTCACTGTAGCTGGCTTTCCTGGGTGCTGAACAGACAACCCTAACCCTAGCACATATACGAGATTCCCAGACTCCCGACGCCGAAATCGGGTCCGGACGGCCCTGGGGGGAGCAGGAGACGAAGAAACCCCACCTGATACAGTCAACCCAAGATATGGAACGACCGAGGCAGTACGCAAAAAAAAAAGTTAAAAAGAAAAAAAAAAGTCGTAAAACGCTAACCTTGATTTCCCAGCCTTCTCTCCACGGAAACGAGCGGGAGAGACCGTCTATTCCCGGGGGCGAAAGAGGAATTTTGCGATCAAAAGAGGGTCGATGGAACGCCGAAGGAAGCATAGGTGCACAAGTCGTCCGGTGGGACACATGATTCTTCCTGCTTCCCTGTCTTTCGGACGAGTGCACACGGAATAAGATAGGAAGACGTCCCTAGAGATCTCGATTGTGCGTCTCCTTTGAATCCGACCTTGATATCACTTCTTCTCCCAGATCCTACGTGAAGCCACCGTTTGGGCTGGTCCTTGTGTGTGTGCATACAAACCACCCGAAATTACTTACAGCAGGCGAGAGTGGGAACTCGGCGCCCGGGGTTGTTGCGGACTCCGAGGGAGATGCGGAAAATGCCCAGAACCCCTCCCTGGTCGCGCGAACTTTTTGGCGTGTTGAAAAATAATCGCCAAGGAATTGACACAGGACACCTAGCTGAATTAGGTTGTCAATAGAGAACGGGGCCAACGATAACGGTTTTGAGATTCGTTGATTTTAAACACCATCAGCACGCACTTCTTTGACTTCTTGAAGTTTACTCGCAAGCATGGAGCAACCACGTCCGAGGCTGTTCATCGGGGGAGGCACGTAAGTGCGCCAGCCTTCGGAGGTGAAGGTCGTGAAGTGGTAGCAATGGCCCTCCGTCTCCACCGGGGATATTGACGAGCCATGGACTATTGCCTTCATACTCCAGTTACCAGGTCCAGCCCGCACAGAGACCAAATCGCCAGGGCATAAGATTCGTCCGGGCGCTTCGCGGGTACAACACCGTCCGCCCCGATTGCTGACTGCTCTCTCAACCGCCGACCGTATCTCCGTCGACCGGACAAAAGCAGCGCGAGATTCCAGAGCACTCAAACGAAAAAGCCGAGATGGCGTGTTTGTGTGTGTGTGCTAACTTGCTGATGCAATTTGGGCGGAAACTGCATTTCGTGTGTTTATCTGGGGGGCTCGCCCAAGTTACCATGCCGACCGAAGACCAGAAAAGCATTACAGAGGCAATTTAGACTATTTGTGAAGCTATTGGTGTGTGGAGCAGAGCCGCCGCTTTGCATGAGCTTTATCGAAGAAAAAAACGTGAGGCTAATTCCGATGTCCGACAGGCATGATCCCGCGACGAAAGAAGGTTCTTGCTACACATCATTAGAGCTCTTATGAAACTCCTCCTCAGTATATGAGCCTCTAGCTTCCAGGGAAAAAAAGAACAGTACATTAACCACCTACCTGCGTGGGTACCAGAGAAAAAAAAGCAAGCTTTGAAGCTCTGTCGATGAAATGGGATGGGATGTGGAATTTTGTCACGACAATAAACCCTTGACCCTAACCCACGGGGGAAATTTGGCCCAGAAATTTGGCCCAGAAATAGGGGGCCAGTACACCCGACGCGATATACGCGGGATACGAGGGGCAATGCATTTCTGGCTCCTTCGCGCTATCCCCCCCATAATCTTGGGGCTTCTTGGCCCCGTTGCCGGCCGTTCCTGAAAAGTGAGCCAAGAGGGTATAACATTCACGTTTTCGTTTGTTTCTCTTGGGGGAGATTTTCCCGTACACAGCGATGCGGCACATGGGCATCTTCCCCCTTGAGCGGCGCCCATGCCACGCCTTGGGGAGAGACCCGACAGAGGAACGGGCTGAAGCCTGGAGAGAACAGAGAGAGAGACAGGGGCATACGTATTACAGACAGGCACAGGCTCGGTTTCTCTCCTCCCGACAGCAGGATCGGGGACCTCGTGGCCCCCGAGAAAAGAGAGATTAGATGTCGAAAGGGAAGTGCTAGTAGTAGTGTCCCCAAGGCGCGGGCCCGCGGGGCTTGTGTGCAGAAACCCACGGACGGGCACAAAGAACACCAGCAGTGCGTACGAGAGTGAGAAGGACTCGGAGATAGTCCGATGGAGATTGAGTGTCAGCCTCGTTCCTTACGTGTGCCGACAGGGCTGTGTGCGTGGGTTGCAAACCTTCGCCCCCCCAGTCTCTAACGTCCGCGGGGAGGGAGCTCAGATACGCTGTACGCGTGAAACTCCTCCTGGAGCCTCATGCAACGGGAAGCGCGGTCGTCTCGTTCCCGGAATCTCGTGTGCTCTCGGTCTGTCACTGCACTGTCGGCCTGTTCCATAAGCTCTCTTTCTGTGTGTGCGTGGCTGATGCGGCCCTGAAGACAGAGCCAAGCCGTTATGCGCCGAAGCCCCCAACAGACCAGCTCGTTCTTACTGGACGTGAGCTTTTCTGGGCGTTATATCGCGTTATGCAGATGTGTGTAGCCTTTTCCTTTCCTCTTCGCTCGTTCTGATACTGAGCCTCGCTCTTTTTTTTTTTTTTTTTTTTTTTTTTTTT
>LNGL01000033.1:78429-89514 GCA_001510565.1 Knoxdaviesia proteae
TTAAAGACGCGCACAGGCGCGGTTTTTCCTTCCCCCCCCCCCCTTTCTTCTTTGGTCTTTGGTCCTGTTGGTAGTATCCTTTCCAGGGTTCTTGGCGGGGGACAGGAGAGAGGGAGGAAGGACGAACACAAAAAGGGGGTGTGTTTGTCTGCATTTCGGGTCGAAAGATCAACCTTTTTCGTTCTTCTCATGGCGCAACGACGCCGTCCAGGGCACAGAAGCACAAGCAAGTTCCCGGGATTAGTTTATCTGGGTGCCTAGTTGCGGGAGACCCTGGATGACTTTTGTTTTATACGACCGCTTGTCCGATCCGTCGCGCGCCCGGCAGACTATCCCGACCCTGAGCTGACGATAAGCGGGCAGGCATATGTAGCGTTCAACCGACTCGAGGCAATCACCGCGCGCAAATTCGCAAATTTGACATGCGGAGGAGGCCCCTGGATCTATCCACGTCTATCTATTAATCAATCATATTGTCAGGCACCCGGCACTAGAACACCGCAGAAAAAAAAAAAAGCTGGGGGCGGAAGACCAAATAGCCCACAGCCCACTGAAGGGGAGGGTCTCAGACAAGCAGGTCCCCTCCCTCCGCGCTCTTTCGACGCCTATCTGCATGCACGTACAGTATACGAGTGGCAGTGTACAGACTCTGGAGTACTTTATGTATGGCTCTAAAGACCCTGAAGACCCTGTGTGGGAAAAGACCCTGCGTGGGAAATCATCAGCAGAAAGAGAGAGAGAGAGAGGAACAACAAAGTGGTGTGTGTCTGTGTGTCACTGAAGCGTATGCAGCAAAGTGTATCAGTGTCAGTGTGTCAGGCCGTGTGCCGCTGGATCTGAGTGTTTGAGATTTCCTTGGGAGGGTGGTGTTTTCTTTTCTTTTTCTCTCTTCTCGCAGTCCTCCGTCTTTTCCCCCCTATGGATAGAGTAGCATCCGCAAGGTTGCCAGGGCGGACTGATCTTTTGCTTCTTCCTTCTTGCACGGTCAGGGTTAGGAGTTGCTTGGTAAAACCCAGATCGCAGCCTGTGAGCGAGCACCTGAAGTGACAATACCATCATCATCACAACATACAGTACAGTAAGCTGCGGCGCACGTCCTTAGCATATGCCGACTAAGGCCACCAGCAATGTTTCGTCTTCTGTAGTTGAGAAACCCGAGAAATGCTACTGTATCTGCTGGCACTATCCCTGACCCCGTACACCGGCCCTTGAGGGGACCGAACTCTTTTGATAGCGAAGGTTGTGCGCGCACCTGTGGCGCTGTGCCTTGAAGATACCGTGGCTTCAATTTCCGCCGTCTCCTGTCATGCTGAGTAGTGAGGAGGGGAAGAGGAACAAAAAGAAGAAAGAAAGAGAACATCGGTTCTGTTTGCCTGGCCTACCCTTGCCCGAGCTCGAATTTCTGACGAGAAGGGCCCACACCGAGGAACACCAAAGCAGAAAGGTGCAGAGAAACCAGCGACCGGGGGGGGGCGAACATTCATTAGATCAACGCACCCGCGGATTTTGCGGCGTTTACAAAGCACAGCGGCGGTCGGTGGAATAAAAGATGCATTAATCATCATGACTTATTGAAGAGATGGTCGGTCTAAAAAGGATCGGCGGGCTTGTTCTTATTTTCCCGCGGTGGGTGGGCAGGAATGAGCAAAAGTGAGTGGCTCCTAAGGCAGAATATATACCCAACATTCTCTTTTCGCCGTATGCATGCCCGTCTTCAGCAACAAAGACGATGCTTCAACTGTACTCGTGGGAAACGATTCGTACATCGCAAAGCCAAAACGGCAGAAAACAGGAACGGAGACCGACGGAGCGGGTAATCAAGAGTGGGAGCGACAAAAAAGCACGACAAGGGGTAGGATGTAACTTTCCCGTGGCAGCGCCATAGTGCAGGTACATGCGCACACCGTCTGTGCGATGTGATCTGCTGTCTGGGCTGTTGGAAAGTAAAGAAGAACAAGCAAAGAACCGCCGCCGAAGAGGTCCAGCCTCTCTCTCTCTCTCTCTCTCTCTGTGTGTGTGTCAGCCGGGCCCCGTTGGATGGTTCGGCTCAGCCGGAATGCAAAGGATTCTCTTCTTTTCGCCAGTGAACCACGCCAGCGAATTCCTGAGACACCCAGCTGCACACAATACTGTACAATCAATCTCTGTATCGCTGTTACATGGCCTTTCACCACTCCCCAAGGATGACGCTGCGTCGTCGGCCGGGTTCAAAGCGTCAAGCGGTGGGGGCAGACGAAGCCATTTTTTGGATTATTAAGATGCAGTAACTTGTTATATATCTTTTTGGCAAGGACGAGAAGGGCCAGCCAGCCCACTTCACGTGGCTGCAAGAGAGGAAAGAACCAGAAAGAGGAAGCGCTCCTGCCATCTCCCTTCGCAACCGGGCGGGTCTGTGTCTCCGTCTCCTTCCTTCTCTTTTGTCCCTGATTCTAGTGTGCCGCTCCTTCCCTTTCGCATCCTCTCTCTCTCTCTCTCTCGCTCTCTCTCCCTTTTGGCCCGTTCCTTCCCTCTCCTTCTTCACGTAAAATCTGCTACGACAGTTGGACCTTCTTTCCTTTTCTTGACCTCTTGCCATTTTGTCTCTGGCTCCTGGAGAAGGCGCAGGTACCGGTACATGTAGACATTTGTGCCTGTATAATTACAATCACGCATGTCCAAGTTCCTGTAGGAAGTAGATCGCAGTCTTTGTGAGGCTAGATGCGCGATGCTGTCATCGGCCGACACGGCTCCTTGTGTGTGTAGTGCTGCACTGCTGGCTTTGTACCTGTACCTCGTCCATCGTCATTCTCTGCTGACTGGCACCTTTTTTGCCCCGACCAGGTACGGCCAGGAAAAAAGAAAAAATCCTTGCAGCCGGGCCTGCCACTAAAAACCGGCTTCCAGTGAGGTTTCGTCCGTGTCGACTTTGCCTCCAGCTACAAGCTTCTAGCGGGCGAACCGCCCCTATAAGCTAAACTACTCACTGTAAAAAAGTGGACCCGCCTTTCGCTTCCTGCGGGTTGTTTTCCTCTTTCTTTCGGATCACTGATTCTCTCCCATCCCGACTTTTTTCCCTCTTCTTCCTTTCTTTCCAACCCTCTCTTCACGCCTTTCTAAAAAAAAATCCTCTCCGGATCTGAATTCTCACCCTCTGCTGTTCAGTCTTCAGACCTGTCCTCCTTGTTATATACTATCTTTTTCTTCGTTTTCTAGTCTGGCTCTTTTTTCTTCCGGTTTATTTCGTGCTGCTCCTCGATTTCCAATCTCTCCCTTCCACGTATTATTCTCTCACTCACTCGCTTCTTTTTTCTTTTTTTTTTTCCTTTTCTTCTCTTCCTCAGTTTTTTTCCTGCGATACCCAGCTTATTTCCTCCGTTTTTTTGTGCTGTGTGTGTTTCTGCGTCGATTCTCTTTTTTGGAGTGTAATTCCCTTGTTCTCGTTCCTCTTATTGATATCGCCGTTGCTGTGTAATTTCTGTCTCCTTTTCTCCATCTCTCTTTCTCTCGCCTGCTCGTTCTCCCTTTTCACATCCCGCCAGTTTTCTCGTATATTGATTTTCGCGTCCCTGTCATAACCGAATCTCGCTTCTCTTTCTTTCTCTCTCTCTCTCTCTCTCGCTCTGATGATTTGACCACGACCACCACCACCATCTTTAATCCCTCTCCCGGTGACGAATCATCCCGTGTGTGTGTGTGTGTGAGAATCCGGCCGTGTTTCCCGCCGACTCGCCGAACCCCACGGCTGCCGCCCGCTCCGACCGTGCTCTTTTCCACCGATTGTTCTCTCGTTCCTGTATACTGGAGAGTCATCAATTGATTCCTATTTGAGCCACCGCTTTCTGCTTTCGATAATATCATATACCTTTCCCTCCTCTCATTCTTTTTTTTCCGGCTGGCCCAAAAAATTATCTACGCATAACTCGTCCTTATTCGCCGCAATCCGCCGCTGCTTGGTGGTTTTCTCGCCATCCTCTCGGGCTTCCGCCCATCCGCCACTTCCGACTCGCCCTTTTCCTTCGTCCTTCGCCTTCATACTCTGTATACTTTCCTTTCCAGATGAAGTCCGACCACACCACGGCACATAGTGCCGGCTCTTCCGCGAATACCGAAGTCACAGTCACTGACGGTAACCAACAACCACCACCGCCTCCTCCGCCTCCGGCCCCTACTTCCCTCACCAAGACCCAGCGTTCACGATGGGCTTCCCGAAAGTTGACCGTGAAGAGCGGTAGCCGGAAACGAACTTCGCTGCTCAACCGCATGCAACGCATTTCGATAAACGAGAAGAATCGCATGTCCAGCGGCGGCATGAGCAATTCGAACGCCGACGACGGTGGAAGCGAAACCAGCGAACACGGCCCCAACCGGAAACTTTACTTCAACCTTCCACTCCCCAACGAGTTGAAGGACGAAGAAGGCCACCCTATACAATCGTTTACGAGGAATAAAATCCGAACTGCAAAATATACCCCCCTCTCCTTTGTTCCCAAGAACCTGTGGTTCCAATTCCACAATATTGCCAACATTTTCTTCTTGTTTGTGGTTATTTTAGTAGTAAGTTTTTCTTCACGCCACCTACCCTAAACAAAAGGCGTGATGTAGCCGTGTATGCTCACCATCTCCCCTCAATCTCTTCCTCTCTCTCGCTTCTAGTTTTTCCCCATCTTCGGAGCCGTCAACCCGGGCCTCAACGCCGTACCTTTAATTTTTATTGTCACCGTCACAGCGATCAAGGACGCCATTGAGGATTCGCGTCGTACCAATCTCGATAGCATTCTTAACAACGCCCCCGTCCATCGTCTGGTCAACTGGAACAACGTCAACGTGGAAGAAGATAATGTCTCGCTATGGCGTCGCTTCAAAAAGGCTTCGACTCGCGGTTCTGCTGCCTTCTGGCGCCTGGTTCGTAGTATCTGGTCCAAGAAGGCCCGCCAGCAGCGCATCGATCTCAAGGCCGTCGCTCCCGCCGAAGATCCCCGCATGTCCATAGACACCCGTGTCCACTACCGCGATTCCATGGCCAGTGGCCGCCGTGGCTCTGACATGTCAACGAATGACCAGGATATCCAGATGACCGATGTTGTGTCCTCTCAAACGCCCTCCCCCGACGAGATCGCCCTGGAACGCCAGCGTACCCTGATGCGCATGAACATGAAGACTGACCTCATCAACCACGACGCCCCCGCCGTGGGCAAGGCCCGTTTCCACAAGGACACCTGGAAGAGCATCATGGTTGGCGACTTTGTGCGCATCTACAATAACGACGAGCTGCCCGCCGATGTCATCATGCTGTCGTCGTCCGATCCCGAGGGCGCCGCCTATGTGGAAACCAAGAACCTTGACGGAGAGACCAACCTCAAGTTCCGCCAGGCCCTGAAGTGCGGCCGCCACATCAAGCATGCCCGCGACTGCGAACGCGCTCAGTTTGTTCTCGAGAGTGAACCCCCCCAGGCCAACCTGTACCAATATTCCGGTGCCATCAAGTGGAGCCAGCGCGTCCCCGGCGACGCCTATGACGAGACCCGGGACATGACTGAGCCCATTGGCATTGAAAATATCCTCCTTCGTGGCACCACCCTGCGCAACACTGAATGGGCTCTCGGCATCGTCGTTTACACCGGACATGACACCAAGATCATGATGAACTCGGGCATCACCCCCAGCAAGCGCGCCCGCATTGCCCGCGAGCTGAACTTTAACGTCTTCTACAACTTTGCGCTTCTGTTCTTCATGTGCTTGATTTCGGGTATTGTCAACGGTGTCTTCTGGTCCAAGGACGATACCTCGGCCCGGTACTTCAACTTTGGTGCCATTGGAGGCAGCCCGCCGGTTTCCGGCTTTGTCACCTTCTGGGCTGCTCTCATTCTCTTCCAGAACTTGGTGCCCATCTCCCTGTACATCACTCTCGAGATTGTCCGTCTCCTGCAGGCCGTCTTCATCTACAGCGATGTCGAAATGTACGATGAAAAAACCGACGAACCGTGTGTTCCCAAGTCGTGGAACATCTCCGACGATCTTGGCCAGATCGAGTACATCTTCTCTGATAAAACCGGCACCCTCACCCAGAACGTCATGGAGTTCAAGAAGGCCTCTATCAACGGTCAACCCTATGGCGAGGCCTATACCGAGGCTCAGGCCGGCATGCAGAAGCGAATGGGCATTGACGTTGACAAGGAGGGAGATCGCATAAGAGCCGAGATCGCCGAAGCCAAGGCCCAATCCATCGCTGGTCTGCGCGCACTGAGCGACAACCCTTTCCTCCACGACGACGACCTGACATTCATTGCCCCCGATTTCGTTGCCGATCTTGCCGGAGAGTCCACCGCCGAACAGCAGGCCGCGAACCACCACTTCATGCTGTGCCTTGCCCTTTGCCACACTGTCATTCCCGAACAGGTGCCCGGCAACCCTCCGCACATGATCTTCAAGGCCCAGTCTCCCGACGAGGCTGCTCTGGTGTCTACTGCTCGTGATATGGGCTTCACCGTCATTGGTTCTAACAGCGAGGGCATCCTCCTGAACGTCATGGGCACTGAGCAGCACTTCACTCTTCTCAACACCATCGAATTCAACTCGACCCGCAAGCGCATGAGTGCCATTCTGCGCATGCCCGACAACCGCATTCTGCTTGTGTGCAAGGGAGCCGACAGCGTCATCTACTCCAGACTTAAGAAGGGCGAGCAGCCCGAGCTGCGCAAGATAACTGCCGACCACTTGGAAATGTTTGCGCGCGAGGGTCTCCGTACGCTGTGTATCGCCGAGCGTGTGATCCCCGAGGAGGAATACATTGGCTGGAAGCGGGATCATGACATCGCCGCTGCCGCCATCGAGGGACGTGACGACAAACTCGAAGCCGTGGCCGATGTCATCGAACAGGATCTCACTCTTCTTGGCGGCACTGCCATTGAGGATCGTCTTCAAGATGGCGTTCCCGACACCATTGCGCTCCTCGCCGAGGCTGGTATCAAGCTTTGGGTTCTCACTGGCGACAAGATCGAAACCGCCATCAACATTGGTTTCTCGTGCAACCTGCTGAACAACGACATGGAGCTGATCCACCTCAAGGTTCGGGAGGACGAGAATGGCCATACCTCCGACGAGGTGATTGCCTCGCGCTTGGAGGAGGAGATGGACCGGAATCTGCGGATATTTGGCCTGACTGGAAGCGACGACGATCTGACGGCTGCGCGCTTGAGCCACGAGGCTCCGGCCCCGACCCACGGCGTGGTTATTGACGGTTTCACTCTCGGGTACGCTCTGCTGCCCGAGCTGCAACAAAAGTTCTTGCTTCTGTGCAAGCAGTGTAAATCGGTGCTTTGCTGCCGAGTCAGCCCTGCGCAGAAGGCTGCCGTTGTGTCGATGGTGAAGAACGGACTGGATGTGATGACGCTCTCCATTGGTGACGGTGCCAACGATGTGGCCATGATCCAGGAGGCCGATGTCGGTGTTGGTATTGCCGGTGTTGAGGGTCGCCAGGCCGTCATGTCGTCGGATTATGCCATTGCGCAGTTCCGGTTCTTGCAACGCCTGGTTCTCGTGCACGGCCGCTGGTCATACCGCCGCGTTGCGGAAACGATTTCCAACTTCTTCTACAAGAACGTGATCTGGACATTCTCGATTTTCTGGTTCCAGATCTACTGCGACTTTGACGTGACGTACCCGTTCGAGTACTCGTACATTATCATGTTCAACTTGTTGTTTACGTCGTTGCCGGTCGGTCTTATGGGTGTTTTCGACCAGGACGTGTCGGACAAGGTGTCTCTGGCGGTGCCGCAGCTGTACCGCCGCGGTATCGAGCGTCTGGAATGGACGCAGCGCAAGTTCTGGCTGTACATGCTTGACGGTCTGTACCAGTCGGTGATGGTGTTTTACATCCCGTATCTGGTGATGCGCCAAGAACAGACGTTTGTCACCAGCTCCGGGCGTGACGTTGAGGATCGGCTGCGGCTCGGAGCGTATGTGGCGCATCCGGCGGTCATCACGATCAACATGTACATTCTCATCAACACCTACCAGTGGGATTGGATCATGCTGCTTATTATCGGCATCAGCGATCTGAGTGTGTTTTGGTGGACGGGAGTGTACACGCAGTTCACCGTGGCCGAGTTCTTCTACCATTCGGCGCAGCAGATCTACGGCCAGCCTTCGTTCTGGGCGGTGTTCTTCCTGGTCCCGATCATCTGCCTGTTCCCGCGGTTCTGCGTCAAGGCGTTCCAGAAGGTGTACTTCCCGTACGACGTTGACATTATCCGTGAACAGGACCGTATGGGCATGTTCAACTACCTGAAGGAGAAGCCGGTGGCGCCGGCCGGGCCATTGTCGCAGACGAACACGGCACAGGTGACCGAGTCGATGGGGGCCCGCAAGGGCAAGCATATGATGTTTGGCAGTGTCGACGATGACCGGCGGCCGATCTACCCGCCGTCGGTGGTGACGCAAACGACGCACAACCAGCAACACAGCCTCAACGGCAGCGACAGCACGAACTACACGGGCCACCAGCGGATGTCGCTAGACATGGCGCTGATGGAGCAGGTGGAGCCGATACGGTCGCGGCAGTCAACGGACCGGGCACGCCCATCGTACGACCGCCTGCGGCAATCGATGGACCGGGTGCGGCCGAGTTTCGAGGCCAGCAACGAGTTCACGACGGCGGCGCGGCTGTCGCGAATTGAATCGACACACTCGAACTCCGGGCACAACCGGAATTCCCGGGGCTTCCGGCCGCGTCTGCGTGGGCTCTCGCTGAAGAGCAACCACACGAATAACCGGAGTAGTAGTGGAAGCCACAACATCCACAACATTTTCGGCGATCACCACGGAACGTCGAACAACGACGCCGCCGAGACCGGCCGGAAGAACTGAGCGGGGTCCCGGTGCATAAACCCCCGCAAACCCCGAAAATCTCAACATTCACTCACTCATGCATATATCACATTCACATACAATTTCTTTTTATTCACTCAACACACCACGCACTCACCGAGGGATACGAGGGCTATACGGCTTTATTATATATTACGATGTAAAACTCCTTCTTTTGTTTTATTTTTTCTTGCTTGCTTGGCTTTTTTTTCCTCTTCATTCGCCCTGTTAGTGTTCTGTCTTTTGTGTCGATCGGATTCTTCCGTCTGTCGTCGACTACCTTGTTTTCGTGTTCTGTCTCTTTTTTTTTTGGGTCTCTTACTTATACATAGCTCAACTTTGATTTTCTTCTTTCTTCTGTGACTCTTTATTTTTTTCTTTCGTTCGTTCGCCACGGTTTTAATCGTGTGTGCCGTGCCGTACTTGACCATTGTGTGTTACTTGCGTATGTCAGGGCTTTTGGAAGAAGATGACGCTGCACGATGTTTTTGGAAGGGGTTGTTGAACTGTTGTTCTGTTTCATTCGTTTTTTTGGGTGTGGAGTTTCTTCTTGACTTGGACTGTGTGTATCTTGGGGACTGGTGGGATCCGGGAGTACTTATGTACTGGAGTGAACTGAAATCAAATGGATACTCTTTTCTTTTTGTTTAGCTTTGGTATATGATCACTGATTCCGTGAGAACTAAGGCGAGAGACGGGGACTGCGGAGTTGTCTTCTCTCGTAGATGATGTTATCCTGAGCCCGTTGGCTGATGTGACAGCCAGGTGCTTGGCCAATATGCCAGGATAAGTTTTCCCGTTATGGCCGGCACCGGCACGCATGTAGCCGTGAACAGACCTGGCTACACCCCTCTTGTCCCTGCATCTGCATCCCTAGGGCAAACGATCATGGACGATGCAACTCCAAACAAACAAGCGAACCGCCGTGAAGTTTGGCAAAATTGGGGTTCACGGTTAGGGTTAAGTGCATGTTTATTTAGCCTGCGTTCACCCGGTAAACGAGCCATGCCACCAGGAGTGGGAATTGCGCGCTAAGGAGAACATGGCCGTTTCGTTTTGGACCCCCAACCTTGTACGCGACCGCGACTTTTTTTCTATCGGGCGTTAAAGTGGAATTTACGTACCAGCTCTCTTCGTAAAGTCAGGGACTTACTTCCTTGGTTTTCCACATCATATCATACTGGGGGCAAACTGTGATTCCAATGCCGATTGAAGAGACGAGAGATGAGAAGAACCGAGAGAAGCCACATATGACTAATATACCCGGCCGTTTCTGCGGAAGGAGCGCGCGCTTGAACTGTACGCACCTTCCTGTGAAGGTTGGCGGTTAAACTAGGCGCACCAAAATACACGACAACCGCCGATCGCATTTTTTCTTGTGACTTCACGAAGTGGTGTAAACTGGCCATTGTTTTTATCTCTTGTTTATTTCCCCCTCAGATCTTAAACATCCCCCACTTACGCTTTTTGTTTCTGTCACCTTCTCTTCTTCATCTGGACTCTATTTCTTCTTTCTCGCTCTTCCTTTCTTTTTCTCTTCTCTTTGCCGCGTGCAGCCTTGCTTCCCGTTTGTTCAGGTGTTCACTGTGGCATAGCCCTGGCGTTGCATTTGAAAACTACTCCAACGAAGCAAACGACCAACCTCAAGTCTTCATCCCCTCTTCCTCCTTTTTCGATTTCCTTCTATGCCTCGTTCACCCTCTCCACGTCTTTTCTGCGTCTTCCCGCTATGAAACGCCGCACAACCAACGACCGGGCCGCCGTGGCCCCGGGGGGCGCAACCTCCGGGTCCGGGGCGAAGCCGGCCGCCGCGAACCAGTCGCTGCTGAACTTCTTCCACCCCGTGGCGCAGAAGAACCCCCCACCGCCGCAGCCGCTCTCGTCGGTGCCCTCGTCGCCGTTCCTCGCCAACCGCAACTGGACGCGATCACCCGCGCCGCCGCCTTCGTCCCCGCTCCGCCAGCTGGGCCAGCCCACAGTTGCCCCCACGACCATGCCGGCCGCGTCGCCCAGGTCCCAGACTCCCGCGCGCACCACCAACAACAACAATAACCTCCTCTGCCCGCCGCGAGCTGGCGCTGCCACAGTCTCCCCCGCGCGTCCGCGCTCCGCCCGCCCCGACACAGCCGGCAGCACCGGCTCGCCGTCGCGACTCCTGCAGACCACGCTCCCGATCATCCTAAGCCCCCGCGCTCCCCGCACCGCGGTGCGGCCGTCCATCGAGTCCTCGACTGCAGATCC